>JACYFF010031958.1:107523988-107540833 GCA_017589665.1 Selenicereus undatus
GATCGATAAACTTTCCATAAACTTGCAATAATCAATATATTTTCAATAAACCTTGTGTAACGCTCCCAATTGCTAATATCTGATTATTCTAACATAACCACTTATTATTATAATTTAGCAACGGAAGACTTCTAATTTGATTGGAGACATTACCGTCGTTCCATGATGGAACACGGCTGCTTGATTTAGTGAACTTTATGGGGGCTCAAAAAGTAAGGCCCCCAACCCTAAAGTCATAAGTTTTACTATCTTGTTCTTAAATCTTGGGGCAAAACGGACAGAGTTTCCCCTAAAACTTGACCATTTTCCCAGACTTACAGCCTTACAATAAAACCCCTGCACTGAAAAACAATAAAAACTAACTCAACGGCCACCCGCCGGAGTACACAGCTCTACGGGCCACCCGCCCGGAGCACTATAACCAATGCAGTTTAATGATAACCAAATAAACGGCGACAAATATAATACAGACCTGACAACTTAGATGGTGGCTCATATGGCCATACAGAGCCACTCTAAATGATATGCAACTAAACACACAAGAACTCAATTTACAATCACACACCACAAAACACATTGCAGTTCACGTACGAGTCCATCATTTCACTTCTAGACAGCAGTGACTCCCTTTCGGCTTTATTCGGAAACCTGGAAGCACAATGATAGATGGGATGAGCGATAATCGCACAGTGGATAACCCCCTCCCCTAAAAGATGCAATAATAACTTACAACCGTCGTTCGTAATTCCTTTTTTTTTGAAGAATTCACCTATCGCATAGTGTGTTCCAATCACAAGACAAGAGAAATAGCATTTGCACCAAAAGCCACTCGTATGAACTCGTAAACTTAATAAAACAATATCATATGTTAATGTAAGTAGTGGACATGATCTATGAATACCATTATCTCATCTCCTCTTGTACTTGTGTCATAAATTTGGATCTATAGCATCATTTTCTAAACAAGATATAAACAATTAATCACCTTTTCAGGTTTTCAATTCAATTTTTCAATAATCTTCTTCAGTATCAAGTAGTAAGAGCAATAAAATGAATATATTGACCTCTGAACTTTACATGCTTGTTTATTCAATTGATCATGTTTCTTCAACTCATGTAACTTCAACTCATGTATGATCTTATCCACTTGTCACATCATAATTCACATCATAATTAATACGAGCTTATCCACTTGTCACATCATAATTAATACGAGCTTATCTACTCGTCACATCATAATTAATACGAGTTTATCCACTCGTCACATCATAATTAATTCCCAATGTTCGATTCAATAAATTGCAGGACCAGTCCCAAGGTTCGCCAGCCCAGTTATATTCGGAAGGCTGCTCAATGTAGTGCCCGATATAATCCTAAAATAGAAAGAATATTATTTTCAATAAAAACAGCACCTAAGCAGGCATGTCAATGTCATTTCAATTTTTAACAATATAAAATGGCGGAATAAGGGGGTAAAATCCCGGGTGTTACAAAAACACAATCCTACTCCCTTGCTAATGTGACGTCCATTCGTTCATTTTGTTTGTTCTACTTTCTTTCTTTTGTCCACTCCCTTACCTCCTTCAACTCAACAACTCAAAGAAGACAACAACTCAGAGAATGTGACCATCATTGAGGATTTGCATCCAAGAAGTTACTGATTTTAATTTAAATATTTTCTTCAATGTAATAAATAATATACATTAATTAGTCCTTTGACATGTACAATGTTCTACATGTTATTATGTCATATACATTTCAATTCCTACTGAAAAGAAAATTAAATTTACGTCAAACAAAAATATTTTGATAGTAAATATCAAATTTGGGTGAAGATATAGCTATAATTCTAAAAATTTCATAAGTCACAATTTATAACCCACAATTCATGTTGGAGAAAAAAATGTGAAATAACAACAATTGTATTGTTAAAAAATATTGAAGTTGTTAATTAAGGACATAAGTGATATTTTACCAGGTAACTTTGTTATAAACAATTAATTTTATCAAATATTTTTTTTTTCAGAAACAACTAATGCAATCAATTAATAGGATTGCAAAAGAAGGTCAAAGCCTCAAAAGTTCCCTTCACCTAGAGATTGAGAATTAATGATCATAATACAATAGCAATAGCAAAAACCATCATGGGATCTCCCCCCCCCCCTCAAAGATATTCATGTTTTAATATGCAAATATTTTGCAATACAACATGCCAATTTATTGAGAATATAAACATCTACAATTTTAGTCGTGAAGGCAAATATTTTTAAAAAATACAAAGATTCAAAGAATATAAGTCCATTTATACTTCGTATTGAAATATTATGTGTGTGCTACAACGTAAAATTTTTTACAAGAAAGCCTTCCATATTTTGATAACATATCTACAGAATATCTATTTGAATATACTCCGTGCAAAGTACGGGTCCAAACTAGTAAGTACAATTATGAAACAATATCATATCAACAATATTCATTGACTCTCTAGGTATCCAGGAATTCAAAAAAGGAGGAAGTGGCAGACATATGGGGTATGCCCAACATAATTAGAGGATATTATCATAGCTGGCATTATCATTCCACTTGATATAGCATGGATTATTAATAATAAGTGACTTTCTAAATTTTTTTTTAATTTATGAAAAAACTTGAAGTTGTGAAACAAATAATTTCTTGCATATGAGGCTTTAAGCATGATTCGGTTGTGTTTAGCGAAAAAACTTGAGGTAACTTTTAGCATTTTGATCAAGTTTATGTGTACTAATTAAATAATTTTTTGTGTTCGTTAAACTAGTACTTGGATTAGCGTTTCAATTAATGTTTGTCGTGTCAAGCATTGTTTCTAAACAGTTGATAATACCTGCTTTTGGCATTCAAAAATATCGTCTCTTTTTTTTTGTCAAAAAATACCATTTCAAATATTTGTCTTCGAAAAATTATCCATATTCTTTTTTGTCAATTTACATTAATCACCTAACCGAACAACTAAATTTATTGAACTCATGTTCTTTACCTAGTCATATAAACAATTATCTGCTGACTCTTAAATTAGAATAGCTATTCATTACCCGAATAATTATTGTCGTGAATAAATACTCAATCCAATGCAACTGTCACAAATTATATAATAAAAACTCTTTTTATTAAAAAAAATTTCGATTGGTAATCAATATATTATCAATAATTAATATAAATGTATTTTTATTTTTATGACTATTGAGTATTGACAAATGATGTATGATTTTATAAGCCTATTGCCTTTTTCACAATGAATATTTGAGAAGCTATGACTATCTTACTTCAATGTTTCTTTATTTGAGTTTCATTATCAAATTTAATTTAACGATATATGATATCATAACAATTGAATATGGTCCATCCAACTGATGTAACATATATTCTATAAGCTTAATTTGATTAGCAAGAAAAAATGTAATAATCTATTATTAATAGTATTTTCAATATAAATTTGTCATTTTTTACCCTTTATGTTAGTTACTATTTAATAGACAAACCCGTGCTTCATACATGTTCAAAAAATGCTAGTTGGAATTGAAGTGATAAATTTTTATTTTTATTTTTTTTTGATATCTTACTATGTAAATTTGATAATATATTATATCCGTTTTATATATTGAATTTGTCATAATTAATCTCAATCTATTAGCACTTAACAAGCAAAAGGAAGTATGATAAAATAATTCTACCTTCCACCCACTTGCAAAAGTATAAATTATTTAGGTTCTATTTGGCAAACAACTATTAGCTGCTAACTGTTTGTATTAGTTGTTTGTATTAGCTGTTTGTTGAAAAACTATTTGGTAAAAGTAGTTGTTTCTGATAAAGTTGTGAGATAAAAAACTAATTCTTCAAAAAGTTAATAGAATTAGCTTTTTGGACAAAAAAAGTTCTCATAAAAAGTCTTTTCACCAAACATCCAAATTAGTTTTTTTTACTTTGTCAAACAACTAATCTTGGTCAAAAAAGCTCTTTTTAATCAAAAGGTTCTTCAAAAAGTTATCTGCCAAACACCCCATAGTCTCTTCGAATTTGTAGATCCAAATTATTATTATACATGCTAATTTATTTTTATTTATTTTTTAAATCACCCTCTATTTTCATAGTCTTCCATTTTTTAAAGAATCAAATTTTCTTAATCTAAATAATGCCATGTTTTGTGGGGATTTTGGATGGGTGTGGTAAAAACCCAGTAAAAAAGGGGCATCTCCATAACAACTCTTGATATAAAATTGAGGTGGTTGGATTCTTCCCAGCTACCCAACATACAAATTTGTCCCCTCATCAACTCCATAATTTAACTGATTCTTTAAGTTTTGAATCTGCTGAGAGGGAAAGCCATATGCAAATTGCAAAATATTCCCCCATAATATGCCTTTTTGGCTGCTTTCCATTATTTATTTAGGAATTTATTGACAAAGGGCTAAAAAGACAAAATAAATGAGAAACCTCTTTAATTATTTTATCATTTTCAACCCTTGGGTTCCATTCATGAGTAAGAATGTAATATTATCATATGTATGTATGTAAATTAATTAAGTCTGGTGTGTGGATTTATTTTTTTTTAGCCCAAATGAAAAGATTAAATATTTTATTTATTCTAGTTATTTTTTTGAAGCCCTTTAATGATGAAAGAAAATACATATAGCTTAATCAACAATTTGTCTTAGTAACTCGGTGTCATATATAGTTGTCCAGCCTTCTTGTTGTCCTCTTTTATTTGACAAAGTGAATATGGCAAAATTAATTAAATCCGTAAACATCAATATTTAAAATTTAAATTTGGATCTCATTAATAGTAATCTTTCTATTCTTCCTTCATTCGGTTAATAAGAAAATTTTCTATCCTTTTCTTCACCTTAATTTCACAAGGTGCTTATCACTATTATATAGAGTTATGTTAGAAATACATCATAAAAATAAATAAGCACCTACTTTAAATCTGAAAATTAAATTATTGATTTAAAATCCGCTTTTAACTGCTCACAATTAACCATATAATATGGTGTGGATTATCATTTAAATTAAAAAAAAAAGAACAAAATTCTTTGTTTTCATAATTTGACCGAGTCAAGGGAGGCCATTGAAATGCCGTGATTTGTGAAAACCCCTACTTGAACAAAGTATGCTGCAATTATTTCTCCTTAACTGCACAGGGGGGGAAACAAAAAGAAGAGAGAAGCTCGAAGTGCATGAGCAAGAGCAGGGAAAAAAATGGACGGAAGCCACTCAGAATATCAGAGCCAGGTTTCGATCCTGGGACCTGTGGGTTATGGGCCCACCACGCTTCCGCTGCGCCACTCTGATTGTTGAGAGCTCGTTTCGCTTTTGTTTATTTATTCAGTTGCGGCAGCTGCATATATCCAATCCATGAACTTTTTCTTCGGGGTTTAAATTTTAAGTTCATTATTCCACTGCAAATTGTTAGCAACAAATTTCCACGTTAAATATTCAACAAGCAGCCTGTCAATTACCCTCTAATCAAAACATGTCAAAATAGATACTAGGGAAAATTTGAAATATCTATGAGTGTTTTTGTTTTGGATGCATAAATATGTTTAGATATAATTAATAAGATAGAAATAACACTGATATTTATATTCATATCTAAATCGTAAATGAAAAGTATGTATATTTATTTATCATTTAATAGAATTTAATTTATTTGTAAATAATGTGTATCAACTAGCAACACAAGTTTATCTGAATTTAGGGTTCTTTTAATCATATCGTACATTTTTTCCTATAAGGAAAATGTAAACAATTCAGTTTGCCTTCTGTTAAATGATTATTTCACCCAATTATGAGCTTAAAGAGCATAAAAATATTTGAAAATTGTAACTAAGTACAAGTAATCATCCTTATTTAAAAATCTTATCAATCTTAAACTGATAATAATTTACACAGGTGGACTATCTTTATTCTTAGAAAAATCTTCGCAAAACAGAGACCTCTTTTGCTAGAATGCATCCAACTATTTTATACCATGGTAAAATAATGTCAAATGACTCAAATAAATACACATAATATAACATGAATTGTAAAAAATTATCAATCATGAGAGGTACTTTTGAAAATCTAAAATGTATCTATACATTTTTATTCAAACTTTTTTAGTTTAGCCCTAATGAAACAAATAAATATTTTATTTATTCTAATTACTTTTTTTGGAAGGCTTTTAATGATGAAAGAAAATACATATAGCTTGAACCAATTCTATCTTAGTACCTCAATGTCATGTATAATCAGTATCACCCAACATACCGTTCATGTTATCAACAATATAAAATTAATTAAATCATCTTTTATTTAATCGAATGTGATAAATTAACTAAATCTCTAGACATCTATATATATTTGATATTTAAACTTAGATCTCATTAGTATTAATCTTTCTTCCTTTATTCGGTTAATAAGAAAAATTTATAACATTTTCTTCACCTTAATTTCACAAAACTCTTATCACTATTATATAGAATTATGTTAGAAATACATCACAAAAATAAATAAACATCTAATGAAATATTTTTTGGGGATACTCTGGATCTAAAAATTAAATTATTAATTTAAAATCCACTTTTAACTACTCACAATTAATTATATAAAATAATGTGGATTCTCATTTAAATCCAAAAACAAGAACGTCATTTAAAGTTTGAATATCCAAAAAGAAGCTCTCAGCAAAGTGGCGCAGTGGAAGTGTAGTGGGGCCATACTTTTTTTTATTTGTTGTACACACAATGCAACAAGTATGTCTTTCTCAGCAAAAAGAAGCTCTTAGCAGAAGGTTATCTACCATCCAAAAACCCCGATCCATTGTGTTGAACTTGTATGTCTTTTCGCAATTATAGGTCAAATCATCTTAACACATTTCAAATCAAATGTTGTTTTTTTTTTTCCGATTATTATTAGGCCAAACGGCTAAAGACCACATAGTAGAAAAATACAACAAACGATTGAAGTACTACAGTACAAATCAAACAACTCACAAACTAAATCTAGATCTATGCTAAATATTCAGTTATAAACTCCTTATCTTTGACAATGTGAGACAATAACCATCACCTCTGAGGATACCCGCACTCTGGGCCTATTCATCCACTAAAGCAAAAGAAAATCATAAAGGGGCAAAGGAGACCTATAGTTCCAGGCAAGTACATCAGCTACTTCATTCACTCGTCTTTGTGTGCCATTTTTCCGAAGCCCATCCACTATTATACTACGACTTTGGAATTTATTCCTCCTGGCACTATCATAAGCGAAACAGCCACTCCTTTTCTTTGAGCATCAATCCAATCCAACAAAACCACCGAGCTCCAGTTATTTCTAATACACAAACCCGTATAGCAAACATCAAAACCACCACTGCAATCTACACTCCAACTCCTCCATTTTTGACCTATCTTTATCTGAGGAACCCTGAAACCAAAGGCAAAAAGCCTAAAGCAGCCTCTTGCTAACTATGTAAACCCCTCAAAATTCTACACCTTTACTTTTTCTCCACCAAATCCTCAACAAATCAATGACATGAAGATCGTATACACAGTGCCCACCACCTGTACAAATCAAATGTTTCTTAACAAATTTCGAATCCGTTTGATAGTTCATACTACTATTCATAGTTCCAAACATTGCGCACCTTACATTTGAACTTGCATGTTCGCAATATGGCAACTGCCATATGTAATTATGTGTGGTATAACACGCTATCTCCCATCTTGAAAACAAAATTAAAAAACCAAGGCCGATGCAAGATCTAACTTGAATAAGTATCATCACTTTGATTTATATAGACGTGCCATTAGGGATGGGAGTTGCACCCAAATTCAAAAAATTCGTCCCAAACCCGCCCATTTATAATGGACATGAGTGCGAAAGATTGGAAAAAAATAGATATGGAACAGGTACACTGAAAACAGGTATGGGTATAGATACAGGTACGAGTATAGGCATCACCCGACCCATACCCATACCCACGATGTATGCGAATTTTTCCGGGGGATAAATAAACTATTGAGTAGAGTTTTGAGCTTTGAACATTGGTAATTTGTTTTAAAAAAAAAACTCCATACCACAACTCATCCCCAACTATGCAATGCATCCATTTGTGTCGCTCATTTACTATGTCGATAAATAAAGTCACGTGACTCACGACTCACAAACCTAAAATTATAGCTCGTTTGTTGTGTCCCTCACTCTCTCATTTCAATCATTCCTAGAATGGAGTTTCTTGTTTATGAGCTAAGTATGAACTATTGAATCCAATGGGTATTGTATTTCTTTAGACCATTTTGCCTAGTTGAATTTAGTTTTATGAATTTCTTTAGGTGAAAGAAATTATCATACCCAATAACTATTATATTGTAATATATGTATATACTCGAATAAAACCTGAAATACCCGATGGATATGGGTATGAGGATAGATTTTGAAAACACGATGGACATGGGTATGGGTATGGGGATAACTTTTGAAAATGGGTATGGGTGCGAGTATAACTCCACCCACCCCATACCCATTCCTACATGCCATGTATGTATTAGGGCCTCCACAGTGCCCTATGTCCATGTAATTAATTAGATATGTGTGACTTTTAGATATTGTCCAATTTTTTTTGACTCAAAATTGATCAAACTTGAATTTTTGCCAACCCTAAAAATGAGAAAGTGAGAATCCCGTGAAATGGAGCTAGGGAAAAGGCCATAACTAGGACTAGGCTAAATGGGTTGATCCATTTTAAATTAGGCCAATAATGGGGTCATGTCGCTAATGGGTCAGGTCATTTAAGCAAATTAATTAGTCGAGCTAGCTAGCTTGTTTAACGATAGTATTTTTTTAGCTTATATATCATACTAGTTTATATGTTTTACTTGGACAACTTTATTAGTAATAATTTATATGCAATAATAATTATTCTATGATTGTCTTATGTATGTTTGCTCAATTTTTAAAATGGTCCAAAACAGGCCTACCTTGACCCAACTCAACCTCGTTCATCATGACAACCTAACACGGCTTTGACCCACTCCTAACCCGATCCATTGCCCACCCAGAGCTGCGACCGCTACAACACTGTCGCTTTTCTTTTATATGAGCAAAGACCCAGCCATATTTGGGCCAAAGAGTAAGAGCAAGAGTAAGACCCATTTCAGAGGAATGAGTGTGGAAGTGATAGGACATCACACACCCCTTGGGGGCTTGGGGTTTGGGCCTTTTTTTGGGGGGGGGGGGGGCCTTCACAAAACAATATGAACTCGTGAACTAGAAAAATTCTCTTGTGGTGCTTATTTGAGGTTGATCATTTTTTTTAAATTACTACGTTTTTTATGTAATCAGATATTGTATGCCTCACACTTTTATAAAGCGGGGTCGTTTCACATAAAACAAAGTGATAAAATAATTTTGAAAATAAAACATAAGTAGAATAGTCGTATCTAAATGTATTGAAACTATATTATTATTATTATTATTATTATTATTATTATTATTATTATTATTATTCTTGAATCAGAAAGACAGCAATTAAAATTAAAATTAAAATATAAATTGATGGAAAAATTAGATATTGTATATTGTTTTTATGTTTTTTCTCTACGTACGTGAAATTTAATCTTATGTAAAAAAATAAAATAATATTCTAGCAATTTATTGTTGGTCAATCTTATGAGTATATTTAATTTAATTAGTAAATTCTTTCGAAGTGATTCCACCTAGATTGATCCGTACGCCACTCTATATGAAAAAATAACAAATAAAATGAAAATTATGGCCTAACTTTGGTAGTGCTTGCCTGTTGATTTTGTTCACCTCTTTCCTACAATGGGTAAAAAAAAAAGAAGCATTATTCCCTTGAAAAACATAATTAGATGCAGTCATCACTTTCTAATTTAATTTCTATCCGATAAACTTTTCCACACTTGTCTAAAATAGCAAGAATGAAATAAGTGTGCCTCCTCAGTGGGAGATGATCTGAAAGATCATACAGCAGGTGGGGGTGGAGGAAGGGGTAAAACCAAAAGCAAGGAAAAAGAGATAATCACTGTTTTTGTAATTGTTAGTGGAGTTAGTAAATTAAATTGAACCTCCAATAGTAATTTAATTAGGTATATTTAAATTTTATCTTAATCGAGTAAATAATTATAAAAAATTTCAGCACTTTTCGATACTGTAGTTTTTACTTTTAACGTATATGGTGGAGCATTATCGTTTATCTTGACATAAGACTGGATAAAATAGAATTTTTGAATTTAAAAAGAAAATAAAATAATAATATGCATGCTTATATTTTTTAGATTATCTTATAAAATAGTCCTTAAATTACGATAGAAATTGTACAGAAAATCCAATATTCTAATGCTATCATGTAACTCTTGGACTCGTACATGCAATGGAATAGGTCATTTTAATTATTACACACATTAAGGGAGGGAGAGAGAAGGGAACCAATCACAGCATATCGCCGCGGAATATTGTCCATTTGCATTTGTTTCCTGAATAGTATGTGAATTAATCAATGACTTTTTTTAATTTTTTTTTTATAATCAGAGTGTATTAATCCAAAGTTTCTATCATATTCTTAGAGCATCAGTAAAAGTTTCACAATTTTGAAACTTGCATTCTATCACTTTTCCAACCAATGGAACTCCAATTTTAATCATTCAATAAAAATATTTGTCATGGACCCACATTATAACACACAACCTATTTTTTAAATCATATAAAAATTATAAATTAACTCAAAAAAAAGAAAAAACAAAAACAAATAATAGAAAAATCTAAAAGTTACACGCACGGAGAAATGCCCACAGGTTCCTCCATGCGTGCCCCCCCCATTTCTCCCAGGCTGCCAAGGAGCCACTGGCACACGTGGGAAACGCGGGTCCCCCACCTAGCACGCATTTCTTTCCGCTGCTAATGCTCTTAGGCCATCTCCAGCCACCGGAATGAGTTCCAGTGGTGGAGCCTGGTATTCCCCAAAAACATGGAACTCAACGCTTGTAGTCATATAGATAAGCGGGGAGATATGCAAAGTGGAATGGGGTCGCATTCTTTTCCTCATTTCATTTTTTTTTTTTTGTCTTTGTGTGCATTTTTTTTTTGCCTTTTCTTTTTCCTTAAAAATATTATTTAATTGATTAAAAAAATAGATTGTGTGTGAGGTGGACTTCATAATAAATATTTAATTTAATTATTTGTAAATCAGTTCTATTGGTCGAAAAAATGATGAAGTGTAAGTTCAAGAAAAATAAAACTTTTGCAGATATGGCAAGTACGAGTTCCAATTTTTGGAACTCATGCTAACAATGCTCTTAGGAGTACAAACTCCTAAAAGACATGTCAGTATCATATATTAAAAACTATTTACATAACAAATACACGCTGAAAAGAATATATATACATAGCAATTGAAATTACACACAACCAAACTAGGTGATATGCAAAGTTTACGTACATTAGTACAAATTTTCAACCTAAATATCTTGATTAAGAATAGACGAAAATTTACCTAAGAGGTGTTCTCCATCTTCGAGAATATATGAAGCTTTCTTTAATTTGAGTCAAGTATAATCAGCTACTTTTTTTCTTCTTTTTTTTTTTTTTAATGATCAACGTGTGACATACCTAACCTAATGCATGTGTAAATGATAGCTATACATAGACTTTCCTAAGATGGAGAACTAGGTTCCAAGTAACTTTAATAAAAAGTTACTAATCAAGCCCAGATTTTACAGTGGGGTTTGCTAGGGTTGGCAACCTAGCCAAATCCCTACAAATTATATATATGAATATGACATTGATGGTCTCGGTTTACAAAATCGAGCCAAATTGTAATATGTATATATTTTTTATACCTGTATTTATCATATATTAATTATATATTATATATTTACTGAGGTAATTTCAGATAATATGTACTTTCAAGAGTATGATATATATATATTTGAAAAAGAGAAAGTATTCTTGGACTAATTAAAGCTTCAGGTTGTATAACGCCACTGAATTTGTATTCTTGAGCTTACGATATAAGTGGTGGGTAGACCCACCATATAATTACATACCCACCAAATCCAGTCAAAAGTATTCATTTCAACTTTCAAGTTTGAATCCATTTTCACTTGATATTTACGTGGAAAAGGGCATGGAAAACCTGTTAATTTCTTTTCATATCGCAGTCATGTCTGCAATATTGGTTGAAAAAATGTCACACGATTCTTCTTCCCCACCATGTGTGATGTATAGAGAAGAAAAGCAAAAAAAAAAAAGAAAAAAGAAAAAGAAGCTGATTTGTGAATTTGATTGTGAATTGTGATGATAGTGCTGGGTCATTGGCCACGCATGGAGATATTGACATTTGTTGTTGAATCATTTGATTAGCCATTTGGAAATTTGGCATGACCATTATTACAAATTAAATGACATCGACTTGAGCATTTGCTTGAGAAATATGTCTGTAGTGCGATTAACTATATATATATATATATATATATATATATATATATATATATATATATATATATATATATATATATATATATATATATATGACTTAATGAGTTATTGAATTTGATTTATGGGTATAAAATAATAGTTTGAATGATGCATATTGGAATAATTCCTAATGAAATTTTTTGAATGCAAAATATATAATATAGGGTAATTGAAAGGTGAAAAGGCACGCATGGAAAATAAAATAACTGTATTTACACTCGAGTGTAGCAAGCAACTTGCACACAAGTGTGTAATGAAATAGATCATGTACTTCTCAATAATCTCTCTATAGTCTGTTGGGTAGGGGCACTTCTATAAGCAGAACTTTTAAAAGTCTTTCGATTTTTGCTTTGCATGAATTTTTTTGTTTAGAGAGAAAGAACACGTATGAAAGACGCATTATCTGTATCTCCCTCCTGCTCTCTTTCCCACATACACAGTGAGATATGTGCACGTACGCACAACCTCACCTCAATTCATACAATACTGACTGTCATCAACATTCAAGTAGAGAACGTCTAATGAAAAACAGAAGAAAGTTGAACTATATATTAGATAATGTGAAATGAAGTTTAGCATCATACTTCTTCTAAAATTTTTGCGCAAATAATTCTTGTGAACATAATATACACAATTTTTTCCCCCTAGGCAATGAATATAATTCAAAAGTACCCTATAACTAGGCCTGTTCTTTTCGTGATGAAGAGACGAGCTTCTATCCCTTCACACTCCTTTCATTTCTAATTATTTTTTCTCACACCTTCAAAAACATGCCTTACATCTACTTCTAGTTCTTTTGAATTCCATACCCATTTTTTTATTTTTTTATTTTTACGAAAGAACAAGCCTCCATTAGAAGTAGGTTGCTTAATCTAAAGATTGAATAGGAAGAGCATGTAGATTAAGATAATGGTGGGCATTAGGTGGGCGACACCAAGAGCAGTAAAGCCAAGTTAAATGATATGGGCGCTGTTCGGTTTAGGCCACATCTCACCCTTTTTTTGGGGGGGGGGGGGGGGGGCCGTGTTCTAGTGGGGAGTCTTGTCCAGGCCCTTTTGGGTTCTGGTGGGGAGTCCTGTCAAGACCCTTTTCAAAAGAAACTTGGTATATTTCTTGTCACGCCCTATAAGGACACACTTGAAACTTTATTTTGGTCCGTCCAATTATATTATCTTTTTTCTTTCCTTTTTTAAGATTTGATTTTCAACTATTCACTCTCACCTCAGTGTCACTTTGTGCCTTTATCACATCTCAATCAATCCCCACCCGGACGCCCGCCACCTTCCCCCCCCCCCCCCAAACACCCAAAAAAAGGAGAGACGGAAGAGTTCTATAAGCTTGCGTCAAGTTAAATAACCCTGGTTGATCAATGCTAACTAGTTTGTAGAAACCAATTTGTACAGGTTAGTTCATAACAAAAATTCAATAATAAAAATTTAGGTAGTGTTTGGTTTGAAGAAAAATGATTTTCTCAGAAAATCATTTTCTGTGGAAAATATTTTTTCAAGAAAAATTGATTTTTATGTCACACTTTCTGTTGTTTTGTACAAGATAAATCATTTTCTATGAAAAAAGAGAAAACGTTTGCTGAATTGTTTAAATGGCGAAAAATATTGACTGAATGGACGTAGTTGAGATAAATGTTGACCAAATGAAGGAATTTTGAGTTTAAAATTTATATTTAAGTTTTTTTTTCAATACTTCCTCTAGGATAATCAAGTTTCGATATAAACCGTTTAAATTATTTTAGTGACGAAAAATATCAACTGAATTGTTCAAGTGGTGAAAAATGTCGATTGAATTGTTGTGGCGAAGCAAAATATTGATCAAATGAAGGAATGTCGTGCTCAATATTTGAATTTGATCCTATTTTAATATTTCCTATCCGATGATCTAGTTTCGATCCAAAATATCGAAATTGTTCTAGTGGTGAAAAATATTGACTACACTGTTTAAAAGACGAAAAATATCAATTGAATTGTCGTGATGGAAAAAATGTTGACCAAATAAAAGAATATTAAGCTCAAAAAATGAATTTGAATCTATTTTAATATTTTCTATTTGATAATTAAGTTTCAATCCAAACCGTTGAAATTGTTTTAGTGGTGAGTCGCCTGAATTATTTTAGTGACAAAAGATGTCGATTAAATTGTCGTGGTGGAGATAAATGTCGATCAAATGAAAGAAATTTGAGCTGAAAATTTAGATTTGAGTTTTTTTAATCTCTTTCATCGGATAGTCAAGTTTCAATCAAAACAGATGAAATCGAATTCTGCACCTAAATTTCAGTCATGTCATTAAGGAGTTGAAAGAAGAAAATAAACTTTCTATCTTCTCAAAAAAGAAATCATTTTCATCTACTAAGGGAAAAATCATTTTCCTTGGAAAATAATTTTTCATCATTTATTATGTCAAACAACTAAAATTTGAAAAACTATTTTTTGGAAAAATTATTTTCTCTCAGTACCTTAGCCTAATTAACAACAGTTGAAAACAATATATAATGTAACCCCTCATTTTGTGATCCCCCCCCCCCCCCCCCCCCCAAAAACCAATTGAGTTATGGTATGAAATATGAAATCATAAACATATGAATAAGAAAATTGAACATAATTTTATCTTTTAATTTCTAGTCTTAAAGAATCAAATATATTAGGCAATATTTGGAGAAAAAATAAATAATAGTATTGACGATTTAATGATTATTTAGTTTCTTGCTTGTAGTATGCAAAACAACCCACGACCACCCGCCGTTGAGGTATTATCTGCTTTGGGCAGGCAGGACGCTATCACCATCTCTGCCCTCACGATTTTGTCCTCAAAAGGCGTCTCAATAGGTTGAGGTATCTCCACCCCTTATAAGGCGTGGTTCGTTCTCCTCAACTACCGATGTGCGATACCTTCATCCACACCCCTCTCGGGGGCCCAACGTCCTCGTTAGCACACCGGTCCGGGTCCATGGCTCTGATACCATCTATAACAACCCACGACCACCCGCCATTGAGGTATTGTCCGCTTTGGGCAAGCGGGACGCTACCACCATCCCTGCCCTCACGGTTTTGTCCTCAAAAGGCGCCTCAATGGGTTGAGGTATCCCCACCCCTTATAAGGCGTGGTATCCCCACCCCTTATAAGGCGTGATTCGTTCCTCAACTACCGATTGGGGGGGTTGATGAAGGTATCCCACATCTGTAGTTGAGGAGAACGAACCACGCCTTGTCGCCTTATAAGGGGTGGGGATACCTCAACCCATTGAGGTGCCTTTTGATGACAAAACCGTGAGGGCATGGATGGTGGTAGCGTCCCGCCTGCCCAAAGCGGACAATACCTCAATGGCGGGTGGTCTTGGGCTGTTACAGATGATATCAGAGCCATAGACCCGGACCGGTGTGCTAGCGAGGACCCTGGGCCCCCGAGAGGGGGGTGGATGAAGGTATCCCACATCAGTAGTTGAGGAGAACGAATCGCGCCTTATAAGGGGTGGACATACCTCAACCCATTGAGGCGCCTTTTGAGGACAAAACCGTGAGGGCAGGGATGGTGGTAGCATCCCGCCTGCCCAAAGCGGACAATACCTCAATAGCGGGTGGTCGTGGGTTGTACTGTTACATAGTATGGAGAAAAACAATTGACGATTTAATAGTATTGACGATATTTAATAAAAGTTTTAATTGTTTTAAAAAATTTATACATTCTTTTTTACTTTTAACAAGGAACAGATATATGTTGCTAAATTATGTCATTAGAGATAGCCCTCATTTTAGAAAATTTTCTCCCTCATATAAAAATGTATGTTAATACTTTATGTATGAGAAATGACATTGTATTCAAATTTTGAAAACGAAATTATTTACAATTTCAGTATTAAGTTTTACAAGCAATTGTTGTTTTCTTTTCTTTTTTTTTTTCCTTTTATTGTGTGAATGGAGGTAAAAGTATTTTTATTGGAAAGGGGTAAAATTTTAAATTTCTACTACAACTATCAATAACTAAAAGTTTTGCAAATTAAGTAATTTATGTAGTACTTCCCCCTTCCCATATTTATAGCCAAATTTTAAAAATGCATAGGAATTTACCATTAAAGACATTTGCTTAACAGTGCTGGGTTGAACTAATTTTTTGACCAATAAAAACTGATAAATAAATTTTTTAAATTATTAACTTTATCGGAAATGTCACATGTAGTAAGAAAAAATAGATATGTTTAGCAATGAATATGAAACAAATTGTAATGCCCTTGCCCCCCAGTAAGAGCATTCCATCACTAGAATTTTTTAAAGGAACCTTAAGGCTAAATGTAAGACAGTTTTTCTTTATATATATATATATATATATATA
>JACYFF010031958.1:107558628-107604275 GCA_017589665.1 Selenicereus undatus
TATTATTATTATTATTATTATTATTATTATTATTATTATTATTATTATTATTATTATTATTATTATTATTATTATTATTATTATTATTATTTTCCTGCCATTGAGTTATAACAAGTATTAGTATGACATATTGCTCTCAGGGCTTTAGTTTACTTTATTCTCAGATAGTTTGTTCTCATTTTATGACGTCCCTGAGGCGATGTAAGTGATGGATAGACAGCTCTTTCCTACGAACATTAACGAGTAATGACGCCAATGGACATGTAATGGAAGGTTTAAGGCAAATGCCGATGAAAATATTGTTCTCTGCAATTGTTTACAATCGTCTTCACCATTGGTGTCTAAGAGGCCATATTGGGTTGAGCTAGGCATAACTTTGTTCACATAGAAAAAAGCATAAGAATTGTCCAGTTGGCTCAGGTTTATAGCGTGTCTTTGACTTCAGCATACTTAATTGGGCTAGTCTTCATAAAAACTTTGAAAAAAAAAGAAAAAATGGAAAAAGAAAGAGTTATAGCGAGTTCGGGTTCTTGCTATCTATTTTTATTCTTTTGTTGTTTGGAAATTTAAACTATGTGTGGAAGAACGAAAAAAATTAACATCAGTCCAAGGCTATCTGAATTTGGCCAGTCGACAGGTTATATTGATTATGTGAGCTGGATTGAGTTCATAACAGTCACTACTCACTCGAAATCCAAAACCCAGTGATGGCTACTGGTTTGGTATGTGCTAAACCAGCCATGACTCCATTTGTCCTGTGAAAATTGAAAATCATCCATAGAAGCAAGATGGGACAAGGTGAGATAGTCCTTGGATAGGATCCAGATGGCTTGGCTGAGCTGAACCAAGCTCATGCAGCTTTGCAATTCTCTCCTTTGTGGTCATCTTAACATCTACGGTTATACAACAATGTCAGTATGCTTGAACTTGGCTGGTTTACCAGCTGAATCATTGCAGTGGGCTGAACTTGCCAGGTTCTTGTGCTGAAGTGATCTACGTACCTATGAACAACTCAGCTTATCTGAGATAGCTGCTTGACCTGGATTGGTTTATGCGTCAGTGTGTTCTGTTGGACTCAAGCCTACGCAGAGCAGCCCTGGCCTATTGACCTTTACTATCTATTGCTGGCCTCCTAGATGCTTGCAATTATTTAAGCTGAGACCAACTAGACTGGAGCCTGTTTCCTGCCAGTCTTCTTATTTG
This sequence comes from Selenicereus undatus, assembly GCA_017589665.1. Classification (NCBI taxonomy): domain Eukaryota; kingdom Viridiplantae; phylum Streptophyta; class Magnoliopsida; order Caryophyllales; family Cactaceae; genus Selenicereus; species Selenicereus undatus. The sequence continues at coordinate 107,559,832 of JACYFF010031958.1, forward strand.
ACCACCAGTAACTATAGCTTCCTTTGATTTCTCCCTTGATTTTGATAATTGCTTGTCCTTTTGCAGCTTGATGGGGTCATTTGTTCCATTTGGTGGGTTCTTCTCATCTCCTTATGATCTGAAGGGTCCACTTAGCAGCTCATATCATGTTAATTCCAGCAATCAGTGCAATGAAAATTCTGAGCGACAAAGATCTGCTTTTCCAAGGAGAGGAGTCATGGCATCTGTTGCTGATCAACACAGGCCTCTTCTGTCTCCTTGGCTGCAGATGGTCGAACCTACAGCCAACAATGCATTCAGTGATCTGAAGGTGTGTATAATATCCTCTGTTCTCGTTGGGTTGAGCTAATTAGGATTTAGGAATGGGAACCAAAATTGTGCCATGATATTTTTCCTCTTCAGGAGTCTGCATTGATGCCACATTAGAGAAATGTAGGAAGGCAACTTAATGGATTTTCTAGGGTTTGAACCACTTGCTGGAATTCGAGGTTGTGTTGCTGCAGTTATTTGCATTTGTTTTTCGAACTGACTGCCATGAAATGCATCAGCTGTTGGCTGCTAACTGACCCCGCCCTTTCTATCAAATGTCTTCTACCCTCCAACAAGTAGAGATCGATGTGTGCCCTAAACCGATTATTTCACAGACTATCTGATATGTCCCATGATATTAATCTTCTGTTATTATATGAAATTTCATTTCCTAAATTTTCTTGTCTAGCAAAATCATAGTCTTAGAAAGAATAAGAAGACATGCTGCTGTGTATTGGGCAGTCAAGTTTCTATTGCTGTTGAATCACTTCGATAACTGAGTGGTATGTTTTGCACATAAATAAAGAAATTGAAGTTCTAAGTCCTTTTCTGTGTGTTTGCTTCATTTCTGCCGGTAACTTTGAATATCATGTTCTTACTTATCCCCTGTGCCTCTTGTCATGTCCTCCCCCTCTTCCTGTTCTTTTTTGGGGCAGATGTTCCTGATTATTATATTTAAAGGATAATGAATCCTTTATTCATGTCCCTAGTCTAGCATATTAACTATGCGCTGGTGTTGTATCACTCTTTGTGAAAACCATGTTCCCTCCCCTCAGTGCAGGCTAAAGGTGGCAAAATGTTGTTAGTGGATACAGTTGAAAGTTTGCAGAGGAAATGGGACCGCGGATGCCGGCATCTTCAACATCGTCAATCATCACCTGAGCCAGAAACTTGTCAAGAACGTTTCCTATTTACAACAGGAGCGAGCTCTAACTATTTTCAAGGAAAGACAAAAAATGTTCACGATGAGAAGAATTTAACATCTCACCCAAGTAACCCAGTTCTTCTAGGATCAGCAAAGAATGACGATTTTCTGTCTAAAATATCTGAAACTCCTTCAGGGACTGATCACTCTCTAGGTGGTTCTTGGTTATGCATTTCAGGTGCAGATGATAGTCAAACATCTCCTTCTGAAGTTTATGCGGTCAAAGAACTGGGGTTGGAAGTATTTCCTGATCCTTGTAAGCAACAAAGGAAAGAAAATGCTGATTTAGACAGAAGTCATGCAGTTAAGTGTTCAACCGATGCTTGTTTCGATCTAGCTGGAAAGCCTGGTTCTAATAACTCCAAGACACTCTTTGAAGCTCTTTCCAGAAGAGTTGGTCGGCAATATGAAGCTGTGAGAAACATCTGCCAGATAATTGCTGATTCCTGCACAGATAATGGGAGGATCCAAAACTCAAGCCTCAGCGGAGATATCTGGCTGAATTGCATCGGCCCTGATCTGTTTGGTAAGAGGAAAGTTGCCCTGGCTCTCGCCAATATCTTTTATGGGAGCGAGAATAATTTCATCCATATAGATTTTGATTCCGAACACAGTCTATTCCTCCAAAAAATGGTCTTTGGTCACCAAATGCCAGATCAGTCTGATGTGAAATTCCGAGGCAAGACAACTGTTGATCACATTGCTGAGGAGCTGCGTAAGACACCTTTTGGTGTTGTTTTCCTTGAAAATGTGCATTCTGCAGACCCAGTGGCTCAGCGGAGCTTGTCACAAGCAATTAAAACAGGTAGATTTTCAGATTCACATGGAAGGGAGGTGCCCATCAACAACAGAATTTTTGTCTTAACTTCAGAGGATAACTTCACACGTTCTAGAGAGAAGCAATCAAACTTCCTCGAGGAAAGGATAGCAAGTGCTAAAGGCTGGCCAATTCAAATTACAGTTAGAACTGGGGAAGACACCCATAATCAAACCTTTGTGAACAAGAGGAAGCTCAATGGCTCGAATGAAACGAATGAGCAGTCTGTGAATTTGGACTTGGTAAAGAAGCCTCACAGAGGATTGGGCAGATCTTTGGATTTGAACCTCCCTGCTGAAGTAAATGACAATGATGCGAGATCCGATACATGGTTAGAGGAATTCTCAAGGGAGGTAGAAAAGACATCTGTAAAAGTGGTTTTTGACCCTTTTGATTATGATGCCCTAGCTACTAAAGTACTTAAATGGGTGCACCGGAGCTTCTGCAAAGCAGTTGGCTCCGAGTGTTCATTGGAGATTGATCCTAAAGTGATGGACCAGGTCCTTGCAGCAGCCTGCTTATCAGAGGCTGATAATGGGGTTGAAGCTTGGATAGACCGAGTACTTGGCAAAGGCTTTGCTGAAGCTCAGAAAAGGTATCAACTTACCGCACATTCTGTTGTAACAGTTGCTTGTTTTGTGCCCCTCTGCCCGGAGGAGCACAAAGCTTGTCTTCTTCCCTTGAAAATTGTTTTGCCGTGAGAGAAGAGCCAGAGAGCACTGGGAAAGTTTTGGGGGCCCCTTGTATAAGTTGGCGTACATTGTAAAATTTCCTCATATGTGGTTCCATCATGCTGCTTTGCAAGGGCTCCTGGCGTGCTGTATTTTATGTATGATCATAATCTATAAGAAGCAATAAAGTTGTGTTTGTGTCATTTTTCGGTAAGTTAATGGAAATTCCTCAACCCAATTTTTTGGGTTCATCTTAGGATTTTCATCTTATTAATTTAATGATATCAGAGACATTAGTAATTACGTCGTATTCTTGTTTCTTTTAGTGATTTTGCATAAAGTGGCAATTAAAAAAATTGACAAACTAGTCTTGTTGATTGCCTTTTCGGCCTATATTTTATATCGTGATCAGTACATTTCTATTTGAAAGGTATGATATAGTGCAGGCCAATCACATAAACCCTTAATTTTAATTTTTATTTTTCTTAAAAAAATTGGTTTTGTTTTCATGTCAAAAAAAAAATCTAATTTGTAAATGTATTTTCTTTCCCTTTTCGTTCTAATGTTTTTTTTAATCACCAACTTACTAACTTCTAAATTTAAACGCGGATATTCCTCGAGAAACACTGCCAAATTCAATATATTTATATTTACATTCGTTGCCCCTAATTACCAAACTAACTTTCGTTACTGTACTCAGAGCCTCAGGTAGATAAACAAAGCTCACTGTCCCCGACTCGTCGGAAACCCTAACCCTAACCCTAATTTCTATTTCCTCGCTAGTCTCTACTGTCAATCGGCACCGGCGATGTCGATCAGTCTCCGGAAGGGAAACACGAGGCTGCCCCCAGAGGTGAATCGGGTGCTCTATGTGAGGAATCTCCCCTTCAACATTACCAGCGAGGAGATGTACGATATCTTCGGAAAGTACGGAGCAATTCGCCAAATTAGGATCGGCACTAACAAGGATACTCGAGGAACGGCGTTCGTGGTATACGAGGATATCTATGATGCCAAGACCGCCGTCGATCATCTTTCCGGCTTCAATGTTGCAAACAGATACCTAATTGTCTTGTATTATCAGCCTGCGAAGATGAACAAGAAGATTGACCAGAAGAAGAAGGAGGAGGAGATCACCAAGTTGCAGGAGAAGTATGGCGTCTCCACCAAAGATAAGTAAACAAAAAAAAAAACTTGCTTTCTCGGTTGTTTTCTAAATTGGGGTTTGTGGGTTTTGACGGGTTTCTTGTTTTGTGCGCGAAGGCTATGTAATGAGAAGTCCTGTAAACCGTCTGGAGGAATTTGTATGTTGTGGTGCTAAATTGAGCTAATGCTAATCGAGTTGTCGCTAGATAGTATGTGCTATCTTTATAAGATGGTTGTTCAAATTCGATAGCATGTTTGGCTATGTGATGAGACAGTATCTTTACAAGATGGGTTTTCGCCTACAGTTGGGGAGACTGGTGATTGAACTAGGAGGAAAAGGAAAGAAAATGTGTTTTTTCCCTTCCTTTTCTGTTTTCTTTTTTTTCCTTCCTTCATTTGTTTCATTTCGTCTCCTTCTATCCAATCCAATCCGTATGCCTTCATCGGTGTCTGGAGAGGTGGGGTTGTGGGAGCATGTGTACATCTGTAGTGGTTCGTTGAAGTTGTTGTTTAGTGAGTGGTTTCTAAATTGGTTGTGATAATGTCTCTGTTTTTGATTGTGGATTGCGTGGATCGGGTCAGCGGAAGGCTGAACTTCTCTAATTTTTTTGAAACTGTTTTGTTGTTGTGCTTGATTTTCACAAAGTATTGTTGATGATTTCTAAAGTGCTTCGATTGTTACTGGTTGCTAGCTCCTAGGCGAGGGGGTTTTCAAGGGGTTTGATCAGAGTTGCACATTTATAATCATGTGGGCTATGTTGGATAGTTCTATATTCTGATGACATGGTGTTGTTGTACTTGGACTTATTATGTTAAACTTTTTTGAACCATATTGATATCCTGCTCCTTGGTTTTCTTTTGCTTCTACTGAGGTTCGTAAAGATTATACTTTAAGGTTGTAAAGTTTTTTCTTGTTCATTGAAACTTGGAATTGTTGATGGCTGTAGTACAGATTATTGGTTATCGCTACGCTACATAGTTGTTGATGTGTTAATTGGTCATCTTGATTGTGCTTATATTCTGAGTTAGGCCTCCTTCATTTGAATAATTGGTAGTGTTCCCCCACCCGTCTCCCTGCTTTGGAGACGAGAGGATTGTTAGGTATCTAATATCTAGCATATCTTGTTAATATTATTTCAAACATGGCAGCAAGTGAGGCTTAAGCTTGTGTTTAAATTATGTATGTCGCTCTTTAGGCATAGGATTGACCTAGCGAAAAGTGCATGAGAGGTTTTTAGGTCGTTGACTGTGCTAGTAGAATTATGTTGTTGATGTCTCTGTGAGGAGTGAGGCGTGAATAGGTCAGTTTGTTTCGGGTTTGACTTTCTGGAAGCTACAATGAAGATCACTTCCAAGGTTCTAGGTCTAACCTGTAATCATTCATTAGCCAAACTTAAGTTGTGAGTTGATCACCTTTTTATCTGTCATGCTTGGAGAAAAAGATTTATTTACCTTCCTTTTCCATTGCGTACTAAAGAGCTGAAGTTAATTGAAGATTTGGAGAAGTTAGTTTGTATAATGTCAGTAAGGCTGGCCTATTACAGGACTTCTGAAAATAGTTTGATGTTTTACTCTAGTATTTCTGTTGCATTGCTTGTATTGATTTTTAGACATTTACTTGTCCGATTTAGGATAGATTTTACACAAAAAAAGATAGGGTAGCATTTGGTCATTAGTCTTAACTTTGTTCGTGGTTCTTAGGTGTCTTGCTAGTGGCTTCTATTGCTATAGCATGACTGCTGTAATTGTGAAAAGCCTCCTAGAGACTAGAGAGTGTTCAAGTGGAGTATTGGCAGTCCCCCCCCCCCCCCAAAAAAAACCCAAAACAAAACTCGAAAATGATATGGTGCTCCTGCGTGAATGGTTGAATTGGTGACAAATGATTTGATGACATTGCAGATAGAGTGGTAACTGGGATATGGGTCTGTCATGAGGTCGGAAGGTATGTTTCTGGAAGCTGTTTCGCGGGTTCAGTGCAAAGGAACTAAATTTGGTTTTAAGTGTTGACTTGAGTAGGCTCTCTTCATGGAATGGTACGAATTCAACTCTAGTGTGTTGTAATTTATGCAATGTTATCACAAAGTTTATTGGTACGTGAAGCGCTAGATAAGGCATTATTATCGCACTTCTAGAATTGATGAACCGTGATTCTCTTTTGAGTGGCTGAGCCTGACTCTGTAATTATCATATCAGCCCAACTCTATAGGAGATCAGCCTGACTGTTATTAATAAAACCCCGATTCTCATATCAGCCCACCTTTCTGTTTTCGTTTGGATAAAGTTCGCTTTGATGCCAAACCGATGCAGGACATAATTTGGTGGGGTGTGGATTTAATTTATGGTTTGTTCGGTTGGGCTAAGGAATTGTAGAGCTTTTTGGTAGGAAATCAAGGCCTGTTTTTTTCGTGGGTCAATTTCAAAATACTAATCTCAACTTAATTTAATCCATTTTAATTAACTTCAATCTATTTCAATCCACATTCACTATTTTAACTAAGTTTAATTTATCACATAATAAAATTCAACCTATTTTAACCTATTTCAACCTATCTTAACTTACTTTAATTCACTTCACTGTTTTATCTACCTTAATTTATCCACGAAAAGAACAAACCTTTAGTGCTTTGGTTGGGTGGTCAGCCAGGAGAAATATGAGATCCAAAGTAGAGTTTGTGCAAGTCCAGCCCTCAAAAAAAACCTCCTGTTGATGCTTTATAACAAATAATTTCATGTCATAGATCTTATTTTAGTTGTAATTTTACTGGAGGAACTTTCAGTTACCTTTTCTAGGATTTAGGCTTGTTTGAGAAGTAAGTTGTGGCATTTAGCTTGTCTGTTTGCTATCCAGGACATATGAAGTCACTGCAAGTTTATATAGGTTGTGTGTCGAATCATCACAAACCAAGGTGGACTCCTTAATACCCCCAATTATTTGAAACCCTGATTCTTATATTAGGCTGCTCTATAGTTCTCAAATAAGCCAGACTGCAATTAACCAAACTCTAATTCTCAAAGCAGCCCCTGTGTCAAGTTTGCTCGATATCAAGCTGATGCGAGACAGAGTTTGGTGGGTCTGAATTGGGAAATCTAGGGTTCGTATTAGGGATTCAAGAGTTCCTGATGGGTTGTTAATGAATAATATAAAAGGGTTAGAAAATAAACTGCAATTGGAGAAATTTTAAATTAGAGGTAACAGCTGATGTGGAGGATAATTGGACTGGGCCCATATGATTTGATCATTCTTGTTGCCCACGACAAGGATGGATAGCAACGTGTTATATTAAGGTGGTTGTGAAAGATCCTTTTTTTTTTTTTTTGAGGTGGAGTTTAAATTTTGGTCCAGGAATCACAGAGCAATACGTGAGCTTTTAATGACCTCATTTTTCTTTTTCTCTTCTCTCTCTCTCCTTCCCCCCCCCCCCCTTAGGGAGGGGATGGGGTCCATGCATGTTGTTGGGCAACACTTTTGTGCTCAGAATAGACACGATATGAAGTGTCGTGGATTTTAATTTGGTAGGAAGCAATTTGTTGAATTGATTTGAATTGGGTTTGTGAAATAACTAAGTAATGGGTAAGAATTCAAGTGACGGTTCAATTCAAAATTAATAAGTAATATATAGAGTAATTTACAAGTTTATATATATATATATATATATATATATATATATATATATATATATATATATATTATGGGGTTTGAAACAAACAAGTAATTGATGTAGATTTAAATGAAGTTGTAACCCAAAATCAGTTGACATTATATGGAGCAAGTGACACGCTTGGATAGATACTCGGGTTATTTCATAAATGTGGGAACATACCCATTAGTCTATATTCTTCACATATTAAAGAACTATGTTTAGACTTGGCAAACTTGATTCGAAGTTCAAACCGAATGATTTGGATCCATACCTTACTCGACATCTGAAATATGTTCACTAGAAAGCGGACTAGAAACTCGATTTGACCCGAATCGAACCATAACTGACCTAAAGTCTTCTACAAAGTTGCTTATTTTTGCATAACAAGCATATTAGACCAAAAATCAGTTGAGCTGAAGTCGATCCAAACTGAAGTTCACCTGACCCAACCCAAAATGTTACTTAACCCGAAACATGATCCGACCAGCACTTCAACTGAATGAGCCATTTGCCAATGTCATCTAAAACTTTAAGTTGATTAAGTTTTATCCTTTGACATGGCAGCTCATGCCAAATCCTTTTGGACTTGAAGTATGAATGTTACAAAGGCTCATCCGACCCTGCACGCTAGTTTAATATAGGATTACTGGGTTAATGAAATTCGAATCCAAGACTTTTTTTACTCAAAAAGATATTAAAATCACAATTAAAAATTTAAGTTGATTGGTAGAAGTTCAGAAATTGATTTATACTTAACACTAACTTCATGTGGGGTGCGTGAGATTGTGTCTCTGATTTCCCCCCCCCCCCTTAACAATGGTAGATGTGAACAATTACAAATATTAGATGCCTCTTCTCATAAGAGTACATCCAACTACATCCTTAGTCAAAATAGATCTAAGAATTGGGAAAAAACAAACATGAAAAAAAGAGGTTATGATAGAATGTCCAAATTTAGAAAGCCAATCTGCAACCATATTTGCCTCTCGAAAGATATGATTGATGTGGGCTTGGATACCATGGTGTGGCCAAGTATGAGCCTCTTCAATAATTGTGGAAATTCTCCAAGGAAAGAGGGACTTGCCTTTCAATGCCTGAATTCCTATGCGATTGTCACGTCTAATACAGATATTGTTAAAGCCCACCTGTAAAGCCGCATTAACTCCATCTCCAAGTGCTCAAGCTTTTGCCACAAGGATTGAGGTATGTTCGTAAAAAGCTGCTCCTGCTTTAAGCATCTTGCCAGTCCAATCATGTAGTATAAACCCTTTTGAAGCTGACGAATTGATGAGTGATCCGTCGAAGTTTAGTTTGACGAATCTTGGAGGTGGAGGTTGCTTCCTTAGAAGGTAGAAAGAGGTGGAAGGTGAGGAAAAGGATCCCCTCAGAAAGTGATCGCCCGACAGATAAGTTCGAATTTTCCATTCGGCATTCACCTTTTTTGCTCTTATTAGGCACCTTAACAGGGTTAAAAAACTTTTTTTCAAAAATGGTTGCGTTCCTAGCTTTCCAAATACTCCAAACAAGGGAAAAGAATTTTTTAAACAATTTTAGATTTCGTGAAGACTTAACCCTTTTAAGCGGTTCTGATGTGATATTAATACTAAAGGACCTTAGTACGGTTGTGGAGAAAGGAGGCTGTGTCTCCGATATGATATTAAAGGACCTTAGTACGGTTGAGTTAATTATTTTCCCTAATCGGGAAACCTATTGATTCATTACATTTTATACATGCACCTACCAAAAAAAATGAAAGAAAGGGCACATCATATCAATGATCTTTGGACAGTTGCATTGCCTTTCCCCTTTGTTCCAATGGAAGAGAATGGATTCTCGTGTTGGTCTCAGGGTTATGGATCTTGTTAAACTCTTAATCAACAGTCCATCGTACAGCTGCTTGAGTTGCTGTTACTGGGAGATGTTTCCTATTGCAACTGCCACCTTGCATGGTATCACCATTCGCGGTAGTAATGTACACGGAGGTTATTGTTCAAAGAATTTTCGTATTTTAATCTAACATGATAGGTTACTGTTTATTTTCTGAGAAATTTAGATATTTTCATATCGGAATTAATTTTAAGGCTCCGTTTGATCCTTAGAAAATTTGGTGGAAAGAAAAATTAAAGAAAGAAAAACGTGAAGGAAAAAAAAGTAGGGAGAAAATGAATTTTTTTCTTTAGTTTGGATTGAGGAGAAAATACCACTACAACAAAAATAGCCTCTTGCAACGCTGAAATCTATTGCAATAGGTATTTAAATTGTTGCAAAAGGTCTAGGGCAACAATTTTTCCACCGTTGCTTTTAGTGGGCGTTGCATTAGAGTTTATGCAACGGTTTCGACATCTACCGATCTACGGCAACATGTTTACAAATCATTGCAATAAGGTGCAGGAACTGCTGCATTAGCTTGGTCAAATGCAACGGTTTTACAGGAACGCTAATGCAACAACCCCACTATCTCTTGCAACGATTTTAACTTGTGTAAAAGCAAACTAGTGCTTAAATAATGGCAACTCCATTAATACTTCAAAATATGTTACCATTTAATATTCATCAAGGGTTTATCATACACAATCAGGCACTCCAATTTTTCTGTACGTCTAATGGAATTACATGGTTCAATAGTGTATAAATTTATTTACAAATTGATAGTAAAATTATTTACCATACATATACAAAATCCCTCAAATTCACGTTACATATATCAAAATACAACTAATATTTTCCAAATGACATTACAAAGGCCTAAAAGCAAGGAAAATAAAAATAAAAAACAAAGAAAAGGCCGTCCATATCGTCTTGTATGAATCTCTCTCTTCTGGAGGTGTGCACGTCCAAAATATTCACCCAATGCATGTAACTGTTAATTAACACACAAGAAACAATAAGAAGGTTAGACATGAGGACATTATGTGGAATCTTAAATGAACATGATTCCTTATAGGCTAAAAAACATAATCCCTTGGGCATTAAATCTAGCAATAACTAGTATTGAATCTCTAGACTTCCATGCTTTCCATCTAATTAGCGTTCCACTATCTGAGAAGCAAAATACGAGGAATTTCTCTTGGATAATGAGGGGTAAGAATTTACCAAAACAAAGAGGGATTTCTATTTGATAATGAGAGGCAAGAATTCACCAAAACAATCTAGAAAAGCCCAAAGAATATAAAAGATCTTCATGATAAGATATATGTATTTCTATCCTCAATGGGCAAGCAGAAAACTGCAAAGCGTTCATATGAACAATAAACATCTTGAGGGAAGCAAAGATCTTAAGGAATCCATGGCCACATCCAAGCTATATGACAAAGGGAATAAACGAATAGTAGAGTCAGAAGTAAATCACGCATGATTTTCTTATATAACTAAATCACAAAAGAGGGAGAGTAATTCACACTAAAAAATCGGGTTTTTTTCGACGGAATTTTCCGACGGATTTTCTGTCCGTCTGAACGGCCGACGGAATATCGAAAAAGGTAAAGTGGCCGACGGAATTTTCGACGGAATATAAGTCCGTTGGGATTTCCGACAGAATAACCACAGTTTGTTGGAAATTTTGAATTTTGATTTTTTTTAAAATTTCAAATTTTTCGAAAAAGATGAAGTATCCGACGGAACTTCCGACAAAATATAAGTCCGTTGGAATTTCACGATGGAATAACCACAGTTCGTTGGAAATTTCAAATTTTGAATTTTTTTGAAATTTCAAAATTTTCATTTTTTTTGAATTTTTTTCAAAAATAAGTGGTCCGCCGGAATTTTCCGTCGGATAACACTTTTTTCTGAATTTTTTTTAAAAAAATAAGTAGCCCGACAGTCTGGTCGACAGTATGTCCATCGGACCACACCTCTTTAAAAACCCGATTGCTTTCACACATACACACAAACCTTTCTCTCTCTCCGCCATCGCCAGTGCCGCTGCCCTTCTCGGTGCCTGTTGCTCACCGCCGCCGCCCTTCGCTCCTCCCTCAAAATCGGCCCCCTCCACTGGTCGTTGCTACCTCTACCCGTCGCTGCCTCCACCAGTCGTTGTATTCAATGTAGCACTAAGAAACTCATCATCCTTCAAGTGAGTAATTCAACCTAAATGTTCTGAGAGAAAACATCAAATTGTCATTGAAAGATGATGAGTTTCTTAGTGTTACATTGAATACGGTTGATGGCAAGCATGTTTCAATCCCGTCAAACGGTCTTTTGCTGAACGATATCATGATTTTGTAATGGAAAGATGTGTAACTCAACCTAAATTTTCAAAAAAAAAAATTAAAAAAAAATAAATTTCCGACGGAATTAGCAAATTCCGTCGGATAACCCGACCGGATTCTTGCTCCAAAGTACCGGAGGGCCCGATGGAACGGATCCGTCGGACACCCAATATCCGTCGGCCCGCTTCCCAACGGCTGTCTCTTTATGTCGGAATGTATCCGACGGACGGGAGATTTCGTCGGAACTAGAGGGTCTACAGGACTTATTTCTACGGCCGTTTTCCGTCGGATTTGCCATCGGAAAATCATTTTTTCGACGAAAAAACGTGCTTTTTCCATTGAAAAATAAGTCGAAAAAAGGACGTTTTTCAGTAGTGGGGAAAAGTTAATTCCTTTGTTCTATTATCCTTAGTTAGAGATAGTTATACTATAAGTGTTACTCACTCTAAAGTTCTCCAAAGAAAAGGACGTCAAGTCCAGCTACTAGCCAGTAACCATACGAAATCAATAGCAACACCAAAGAACCACCAAATCAACTTCCCTTAGCAACCAAAATCAAGTACCCGTAGCAACCAAGCACAAGCAGATAATGGTACTTACCTTAACTAATGGCTGTGTGTGGAGATCATGTTGGCGAAATCAAATTAACCTTTTTCCCCAATATTTCTAACCGGTATGTGTTGTAAAAAGACAACTAGTGACCCCAATCATACGATACAACGCAAAGAATCCCCCTCAATCAAAGATAGGATTAGATACCATACGAGTAACTTTTAAACCACAGGATGAGGATTCGTCACTTCTTTCTCTCATTCAAAACCATATATATAGAAGGTCAATTTGCATCTTTAAATTTGGGAGTACTTGCAAACTCTTATCAAAGATTCAAACATATTAGCTAAGAGCATTAGTTAGGCAAATAGAAAATTGATTTAGTCACCCTCCTTAGCATTGCTAAATGCATCTGCTCTATAATAAACTATTAGATTGGATGGGGCAGGGTGCCCACAAGAATGACATTATCACCATGGGTATCAATAACACCAAGCACTGGATTTACAGTTAGACAGCAAAGTCACTACAAGTCTAGGTGAATGGAAATTTTAGAGTATTTGGAACTAAGCAACACCTTTACCCACATATATCCTTTCTTTAATAGGGGTTTTGGGTGGAGTAGCAAGCCTGAAACTAATTGTTACTGTTGGCAATCGAACAATAAGGTTTGCAACTGTAATGCAACCAACCCTACAGCCAGGAGTGTTACTATTTTGTTCTTAAGTCCTGGGACAAAACGGACAGAGTTTCCCCAAAAAATTGACCGTTTTCCCATGCTTACAGCCTTACAATTAATTCCTTGCACTGAAAACAACAGTAAAACTAACTCAACGGCCACTCGCCGGAGTTCAAGCTCAACGGGCTATCCGCCCGGAGCACCACAATCAATGCAACTCAGTGTTTAAACAAATGAACGACGAAGGGTACAACCCTGGCGACTTAGATGGTGGCTCATACGGCCATACAGAGCGACTCTAAATAATATGCAAACCAAGCACGCAAGAACTTAATTTACAATCATTACATTATAATACACTTTACAACTCACATACAGGCACATTACTTTACTTCTAGGATAGCAATGACTCCATTTCGGCTTACTTCAGGAACCTGGAGGGCAACAATGACAAATGGAACGAGCGAAAAACATACAGTGGATAACCCCCTCCCCTAAAAGGTTATTTTCAATACAATAATAACTTACGACTGTCGTTCGTAATTTCTCGACTTTTTAAATGCTCACCTATCGTACAGTATGTTTTCCCCTCACAATGCAATGTAAATCGTACATAGTCGTTAAGATGTCGTTAAAGATGCAGTCAGATAGTAAGCTATATGAAGCTAGCAATGCCACTAAAACAACCATCATGTTCCATGCGATACAATCCTTACTATACCACACAGTAGCTGGTCATATGCAGGAATAGGTTTCTGTAAGAAAGGTAAGAAAACATAGAACGATGACCATAAAATGAGGCATAAAAGTACGTCATGTGATTGGTAAACTATTTACTATTAATGTAGCAAAATGACCTTTGAACCTCACATGCTTGTTATTAATGTCGCAAAATGACCTTTGGACCTCACATGCTTGTTTATTTAACGTATATCATTTCGTAAGCTATCATAGGAATTGGGAGTCTCATTTGACCACGTTCCTCTTGACTCTACTGCATATTAACAGAGTTATAAAACATGTAACTTCAACATATGCCTATTGGAAAAAAATTGAACATTGAACTTTGAATAATCTCCTTACTGGCAGAGAAATGAAATACTGCACTTTGTCTCTGCCTTCTAGCAGAGAAATGAAATATTGAGCTTTGCATTCCCTGCCTACTGGTAGAGAAATGAAAAACTGAGCTTTGTCTCTGCCTTCTAGCAGAGAAATGAAATATTGAGTTTTGAATTCCCTGCCTACTGGCAGAGAAATGAAAAACTGAGCTTTGTCTCTGCCTTCTAGCAGTGTGCTTTGAATTCCCTGCCTACTGGCAGAGAACTGAAAAACCGAGCTTTGTCTCTGCCTTCTAGCAGAGAAATGAAATATTGTGCTTTGAATTCCCTGCCTACTGGCAGAGAACTGAAAAACCGAGTTTTGCCTCTGCCTTCTAGCAGAGAAATGAAATATTGTGCTTTGAATTCTCTGCCAACTGGCAGATAAATGAAAAATTGAGCTTTGTCTCTGCCTTCTAGCAGAGAAATGAAATATTGAGCTTTGAATTCCCTGCCTACTGGCAGAGAAATGAAAAACTAAGCTTTGTCTCTGCCTTCTAGCAGAGAAATGAAATATTATGCTTTGAATTCTCTGCCAAATAATGAGCTTTGAAACATATAAGTTGAAGTTACATGTAAACTTCTAGGGAGGTACTGGGTTGGTTAAGCTAAAGACGCAAATAACCTTTAAAGATCCCTTATCCCTCGACCTATTTACTGGTCACCTGACTCGCTCGGTTGATCAATCTGATGGTTTAGGTTATTTCGTTACCAATGACTTGTCGATGAAAACAGGCGACTGATAAAACAATTAGGAGCACTTAGCAATCATGTAATTAAGCATTTATGGACCTTGACTATAAGATACAATTGACAAACATCATGTAATCAACATACGATATAAATATACTCAATACCCTTCATATAATCCATGGATTACCAATAAATTGATAAACGATGAACTATGCAGTCAATAAACTATATAATGGATACGTTGTATACGATCGATAAACATATAGAGGAAATAGACTTAATGTAACCAAGAACTTCGTATCATTGAGATTTTCATGAAATTGATAATCATTATGCAAAGAAGAAACATCGTATACTCGATAAATTCTATATAATCGATAATCATGCATGAGCGTTATATAATCGATAAACTTTAAGTAAGCATATATAATCGATGAACATTATATATAATTCGATAAATATGCATAATCAATGGACATTATATAATTAATAACGATGAACATTATATATAATCGATAAAAAGCATAATCAATGAACGTTATATTAATCAATAACGATGACCATTATATATTCAATGAACTTAACGTTATAAACCGGCGATGAACATTATATATTCAATGAACTTTATAAACCGAAGCCCTCATATAATCAGTAATTTCTTAGCATCGATAATTTATCCATGTATATATTCGATAAACTTATGCATAAATTTCATATAATCGATAACTGTATATAATCGATAAAGTTGACATATTCAATAAATTTTATATAATTGCCAAATGACATATAATCAATAAACTATATGTATATAAACGATAAACTTTAGTCGTCGATAAACTTTAGTTCAGTACGACTAACATATATATATATATGGGGTATCGTTCAATTTATGCTACAATTTCCTCATGTCACTGATAATTGATTCGAATTCAACTTGAATGAACTATAATCAATAATCATTGAATTCAACCTGAACGAACTATAATCAAGAATCATTAAACTTTATTGAAATTAACAATTTAACCATAAGTAGGAGGATGGGGAAACCCACCTCGAATCCAAGCTAAGGGACCCGTTTTAGGGTTCGATTTGGGTGGCTCGATGCGAGCTCGGTTCGTCCCGTTGCTCCCCACCTGCTGGTCACCACCCATCTGCCGAACCGCCGCCGCCAGTGGCCGTGGAGGAGCCGCCCAGACCCACGACAGCCTCCCTCACCCTCTCCGGCGTCCTGCGTGGGTGTGGCACCGGGGCAGGGGTCGAAGACCACTCCTCCTATTGCTCGATGTTTCCCCTCCTCTGGCCCGGTTTTGGGCGTCGACCGGCATGGGGATGGCCGGGCACGGGTCGTCGGCGACCCCACCGGCTCCTCCTTCCCCCTCTCCCGGCATATGTGTATGTGTGTCACGGGCAGGGAGGTCGAACCCCTCTTCGCGCTGCTTCTCCTCCTTTTCGAAAAAGGGGGCTTCGGCCTCTTAAGTTTTTTTTTTTTTTGGTGTCCGCTAATAAAAACATCCGCCTGTTGTGCTATAAATTCAATGCTCGACCTTCAAATCTTAATCCGTAACCGTTAATATAATCTTCGGCTGGTGTAGTCGCCGTTTGATTATATTAAGGTTCGATTCAATAAATTGCAGAATCATTCCCAAGGTTCGACGTTCTAATCGAAAAAAAACTAAAAGGCTATTAACGATGAGAATAATAATATTTCTTTCAATAATAAAAACAACACTCAGGCAGCCTACTTCGATATTAGTCGATTTATAACGATATACAGAAGCTTAACAGAGGGGATGAAATCCTGAGTGTTACAGCAACCTTAAACCTCAAGCACCAACATTAAGTAGCAGCAAGTATAAATACTGAAAGAGGAAGTTATCATAGGAAAAAGAATAAAAAAAGAAGACATTGCCAAATGAATCGAGCTCATCATCTCTATCGACAATAAGAACCCTAGAAATCCCGAACATAGCAAAAAAGCTAAAATTTTGCTTAATTAGGACAAAGCTTTTCCAAATCTCTTCAGTTTCAAGCCATTGATTGAAAATAGAGCCATGGATTACCTTCTATCGCAGTCGAACCAAGGTGAAGTTCACATCGACATATTGCCGCAGATGAATCGTCGTTCCACCAGCCCTAATTTACACAAATTAGATAACAAATTATAAACACTATGAGAGAGGGATGGGAAAGTGAAAGAACACTAGCAAACACATAAATTCTTCAAACAAACCTCTTATTTGAGTGAGAAATTAGGCGTGAAGCACTTGGACAGTATCTAAGTTGTAACAGCCCGAACCTAATCTTCTTTCTAATTACATTAATTACAAATTAATCAAGTTAGGCCTCGCTTTTCAATTCATTAAGATTTTTAATTCAGTAACTGTAGCCGAAAATACAATTCCATGGTATAATATATTCCATGGTATTATATATATATATATATATATATATATATATATATATATATATATATAAATATATAAATATATATATATATATATATATATGTAATATGGGGGTAAAGGATGAAAAAAAAAATAAAAAAATAAAAAAATAAAAGGGTGCCGAAGCCCCTTCTGGTTGGGAAGGAGGGGAAGCAGCGTGCAGAGAGGGGGCACTCTTGGACCTCCTTGCTCGTGACACCCACACACCCGCCGGAAAAGGGGGAGGGAGGCGCCGGTGGGGTCGTTGGCGACCGGCGACGCACGCCCAGCCGTCCCCCACCCCGGTCGCACGCAAACCCGAGCCAGAGAGAGAGAGGAAGACCGTGAGAGAGGGAGAAAGAGTGTGAGAAGGGGAGGTCGCCGGCGGTGTTTCGACGGCTCCTCCATGGCTCGCCGGCGGCGGCAATTCAGCAAGGGCCGGCGACTAGGGGATGGGAAGCAAGGGATGAACCAAATTAAACCTACACCGAATCAACCCGAATCAAACCCTAAATGGGTCCTTTAGCTTGGATTCGAGGTGGGTTTCCTCATCCTCCTATTTATGGTTAAATTGTTAATTTCGATAAAGCTTATTGATTATTGATTATAGTTCGTTCAGGTTGAATTCAATAGTTATTGACTATAGTTCGTTCAACTTGAATTCAATAGTTATTGATTATAATTCGTTCAGGTTGAACTTGAATCAATTATCAGTGATATGAGGAAATTTTAGCGTAAATTGAATGATACCCCATGTATATATATGTTAGTTGTACGGAACTAAAGTTTATCGACGACTAAAGTCTATCGTTTATATATATATATAGTTTATTGACTATATGTCATTTGGTAATTATATGAAATTATTGAATACGTCAAGTTTATCGATTATATACAGTTATCGATTATATGAAATTTATACATAAGTTTATCGAAAATATATACATGGATAAATTATCAATGCTAGGAAATGACTGATTATATGAAGGCTTCGGTTTATAAAGTTCATTGAATATGTAATGTTCATCGCTGGTTTATAACGTTAAGTTCATTGAGTATAAAACGCTCATCGATTATACAGGCTCATTGTTCCTATAAAAAGTATTAATTATATAACGTTCATTAGTTATGCATGTTATCGATTATATGTAATGTTCATATGTTATTAAATAAATATCGTTCATTGATTATGCATATTTATCGTTCATTAATTATGCATTTTATCGAATTATATATAATGTTCATCGTTATTGATTATATAACGTTTATTCATGGCATTTTATTGATCATTGATTATATAACGTTTATTAATTGCATTTTATTCATCATTGCAATTAATTGATCATTGATTATGCATTTTATCGATTATATGTAATGTTCATCTCTTCGTAAATAAATATCGTCCATTGATTATGCATATTTATCGTTCATTAATTATGCATTTTATCGAATTATATATAATGCTCATCGCTATTGATTATATAACGTTTATTCATGGCATTTTATTGATCATTGATTATATAACGTTTATTAATTGCATTTTATTGATCATTGATTATGCATTTTATCGATTATATGTAATGTTTATCTCTTATTAAATAAATATCGTTTATTGATTATGCATATTTATCGAATTATATATAGTGTTCGTCGATTATATGAGTTTATCGACTATATAACACTCGCATGATTATATTATCGATTATATAGAATTTAACAAGTAGACGATGTTTCATGTTTACATAATGATTATCGACTACATGAAAATCTCGATGATACGTAGTTCTTGGTTACATGAAGTCTATAGACATTTTACGTTGATGATATGAAGTCCCCTAAATATAGAATAGGCATGAAACCATTACCAATAGATCTTGATCCATAAGGCGAATTCCTGGATATATGATAGACATAGAAACCATGATCCATAAGGTGAATTCATGGATTATATGATAGACATTTTAGGTAGAAAATAGTTTCACCTTAAATTGGAGCAGAAGTGAGGCTATCTCGGTACGTACATTGCCTATGTTCTTAAAAAACTCACAGTATTCTCAGCAATGAAAAATCAAAACAAGATTCATTTAATGAACCAAGTTCTCAATGTTTTGTCACATAAACAAGTGGCCCCGCCAATTATCATCAGGGCTTATGCCTATCAAGTATCAAGGCTTATGTCGACCAATACACCCGCGCGCGGCGTCAGGGCTTATGCCCATCAATTATCAAGGCTTATGCCGACCAATACACTCGGGCGCAGCGCCAACTCAGGCTTTTGGATCGGCCTGGGGGGTGTGAGCACCTAAAGTACGATCGTTTCAAGATGTACATCGACCAAGGGGTTCACTTTCAGATAAGAATCGACAAATCAATTTTACTTATACATTCTCTCTCTCCTGTTTGCAAAACAAAATATTTTGAATGCGGGCGCCCAACCATTTAACCTCCAAGTTTGTTTTACTGCATAGGGATGTACGTCTGAGTTTCGGCTCATATTTCGAAACATGTTAGGTAGAAAATAGTTTCATGTTTCGTCTACTGCCTAAGTTGTAACCAACCTAAAATAGTTTCATGTCTAGTCGATAGACATTAGTTTATCGATTGACATTACATAGACATTAGTTTATCGATCGACATTTTTAAATCTATTGCCTCTATATGTTTATCGATCGTATACACCGCATCCATTATATAGTTTATCGACTGCATAGTTCATTGTATCGTATCCATGGATTATGTGAAGGGCATTGAGTCTATACATATCGTATGGTGATTACATGACGTTTGTCAATTGTATAATATAGTCAAGGTCCATAAATGCTTTATTACATGATCGCTAAGTGCTCCTAATTGTTTATCAGTCGCCTGTTTTCATCGACAAGTCATTGATAACGAAATAACCTAAAACCATCGGATTGATCAATCGAGCGAGTCAGGAGACTAGTAAATAGGTCGAGGGATGAGACATTTTCAAAGGTTATTTGCATCTATATCTTAACCAACCCAGTACCTTCCTAGAAGTTGCATGTAACTTCAACTTATATGTTTCAAGGCTCATTATTTGGCAGAGAATTCAAAAATCAGAATTTCACTTCTCTGCTAGAAGGCAGAGGCAAAGCTCAGTATTTCATTTCTCTTCCAGTAATGTTGTCGTTACATATTTCATAACTCTGTTAATATGCAGTAGGGTCACGAAAAACATGGTCAATTGAATAAACAAGCATGTAAAGTTCAGAGGTCAATATATGCATTTTATTGCTCTTATTCAGCAGAGGATGTTTATACCTTTCTTACCTTTCAGCCATCAATTACGTACTTTCTGTAACTATAATGTCATCTCTCTTGCCTTGTGCTTGGAATGAACGATAGGTGAATTCTTCAAAGAAAAGGAATGAACGACGGTCGTAAGTTATTATTGCATCTTTTAGGGGAGGGGGC
The DNA here is from genome assembly GCA_017589665.1 of Selenicereus undatus. Taxonomy (NCBI): domain Eukaryota; kingdom Viridiplantae; phylum Streptophyta; class Magnoliopsida; order Caryophyllales; family Cactaceae; genus Selenicereus; species Selenicereus undatus. The sequence goes on from JACYFF010031958.1 coordinate 107,580,431, forward strand.
TATCCACTGTGCGATTATCGCTCATCCCATCTATCATTATGCCTCCAGGTTTCTGAAGTAAGCCGAAAGGGAGTCACTGCTGCCTAGAAGTTAAGTGATGGACTCCTACGTGAACTGCAATGTGTTTTGTGGTGTGTAATTGTAAATTGAGTTCTTGTGTGCTTAGTTACATATCATTTAGAGTCGCTCTCTATAATCATATGAGTCACCATCTAAGTTGTCAGGGCTGTATTTATTGTTGTTTATTTGTTTAACATTAAACTGCATTGGTTATAGTGCTTCGGGCAGGTGGCCCGTAGAGTTGTGAACTCCGGCGGGTGGCCGTTGAGTTAGTTTTTATTGTTTTTCAGTGCAGAGGATTTATTGTAAGGCTATAAGCCTGGGAAAATGGTCAAGTTTTAGAGAAAACTTTGTCCGTTTTGCCCCAGAATTTAAGAACAAAATGGTAACACTCCTGGCTTTAGGGTTGGGGGCGTTACATAAGTGGTTTTTGGTTTTCATCTCTCGAAGGGAAGAGAGAGAAGCATGGAATTCCAAGGATACGAGAGGTGGAGAGAGAATTTGAGCAAGCAATTTGAACGGGAAGCGAAAGCAATTTAGGGTTGGGTTTTTCTTCTTTGGGGGAAGGGGGGTTCGTCAAAAAGTTGGGCAGCCGCTGGTCTTTCCGACTTCGAAAATTTGCAAAAAGATTATGTTGCCCCTTTTGGTTGTACCTACCTTTTTATGCAACGGTTCAAAATCGTTGCCTAATTTGGCTTTTGCGACTCTTTTTAAGAACTGTTGCAGTAGGCTAGAGTTTTATGCAACACTTGACAATGGTTCCAAAAACTATCTACTACAACAATTTATAAATTTGTTGCAACCAAGTTGTTGCCATAGGCTCATTTTGTTCTAGTATATGCAATAATTTGAATCAGAAATTTGAATATTGATGAACTACTTGAATTATGTCGATCTTATCTAAGCAATGTGATGTTGGAGGAGGTTGAAAATTTTTCTCAAACTTTCCTCACAATTTTATGAGGAAAATTTTATCACTTGTTTCTAACAATTTTTCTACCTAACTTTCTTCTATATTTTTTTTTTGTGATTTTCTCTAAGCCAAACACAAGAAAAGAAGTCATTTTCCCAAATTTTTTTCTTTCCACCGAATTTTTCACGGTCCAAACGGAGCCTAAAAAAAAAGTTCATAAGACTGTATTGCCCATTCAATTGTAAAATAAGAAAATTTTAATATTTTAGAGTGTTACATATCTAGAACCTCAAGTTTGTTTAGTTCAGAATTGAAAAATATAAACTTAAAATAAGGTTAAGTTTTAATGATGACACATTGGGTCTCATCAGATTAGAAAGTTCCTAACTGTGATCATATCCCAATTGTTGTTCTCAACTTCAGAAAGTCATCAAATTGGTTCATTCTAGAGGATGACTAGTCAAGAAGTCACATTTAAAACATGTGTTTGTTGGATCCTTGTAATGCTATTGGAGGTAGTTGATGGTTGATTAGTATGCATACCCAATGCAGCATTTTGGACCAGCCACAACCAATGATTGATGGCTTGAACCTAACGCGAGCAAATATCCTAAATCTCTCAAATGTTATTGTACTCTTAAGAAAAACAAAAGGGTAAATACAACATCAAAGGATTATGTAGTCCTTCTCTTAAGGGATCTACCCGTACTCATCAAATCAATAGAATGATGAGAAAAATAAGTGATGGACTTATATAAAGGTAGGAGAAAATCAGATTAGACTAGGTAATCTACAGCCATATTTCCTTCACGGTGGATATAATATACTTGATCCTGAGAAGCCTGATGAAGAAGAAGTTTAAAATTTTGGACAAGATTAGAAATTTGCAATGGCACATGAATTGCACCCTAAACTACATGTATAAGGTTTTTGTTATAACTCTCAAGTATGAGATTTTTGCATTCAGATTGAATGGCCTTGTGAACACCATTCTGCATTAATGTAGCCTCTGCAACAGCAACTATGACCGACATTTCTCCCAAGTTGGATGCCCTACTGATAAGAATATGCATACAAAGTATCAAATAATATATCTTGTTACTGCTCCTTGATCACTCTTGGACCTGTCACAATTTTATCATCTTCTACAAATATTCTCATATCATTTTACAATATGTTGCAAAAGATGGTTTTCTTCAAACAAAAAAAAAAAAGAAAACCTTTGATGAAATTAAGAAAGCCTTCAAAGGTACTTGGAAAAGTTTAGTAATTTGTAATTCTATTTTTTTTTTTTTGAAAAAAAGAAAGAAACTTTGATTTTATTTTTGGGAGTCATAAACTTTGAACTTTTATTTTTGTTTATTTTCTTGCTTATTCGTGCATGTTACGGTGCCAGTTAATTACGCTCCACATGCACTGTAACATGATTTCGTAGACTACATCGATGGTACGTGGTATTTGCTCAATTATTATATTACTGATTTATTTATTTATTTATTTTGTGGCTAGGCTGCTCAATTCCTTTTTTTTAATGGATTAGTATATATAGGATTTAATTTACTTAGAGAATCTTCCCCTGAATCTGACCACTGATTTGGAATCTTTAGGTTCATGAATCAATAGTCGAACAATTTCTTTTACAAGTATTTCATTGTTTTTCTCCAAAGAAAAAAGCTAACTACTTTATTGAGAGTCAAATCTTGAATTGTTCCTTTTGGACCAAAATAAAAAAAAGTTTTCTGAAAAAAAAAAAACCTTGAATCATTCCTTCGACGAGGCTGATACCTTCTTTCAATTTAGTTGTTTAGAGGAATATTATAGGAAGAAAAATTTAAAAGGCTTGTCAGCCTTTCCTTCCGGGTTTGATCATAGGGCATCAAAATTTCAACCTTGTGTTTGAAATTTGTATGAGCAGCTTGTGTGGTTTTAAGATGCTACTTGAGCTCTGATATTTCTTTTCCGGCCAGTTCGATATCCGAAGATAGGATTAGGGGCCTTATGAGTTGGGTTCGCTTACATACATGTGGGGGGGAATGTAAAGGATGACTTGGTTTATTCCTACAGATCCCCTTCTTTGTGTTTTTTTTTTGTTATTTATTATTATTATTGTGCTATTATCCGTGCTTGTGGACAACAGTTAGCTATTGCCTCAAACTGTAACAATGATGTTCATTGATCTTAAAAATTATCAAGAAGGTGACAAATATCTTAATCAATTAATGCACAAGGCAAAAGTAAGGGGATAAATATTACTATGAATCACTTGCATAAAATACATGGATTCACATTTTCATTGAACAAATATTTTCTTGCATGTGCAATTATCATGCTTAATTATTGTTAATCGCTGTAGGGTTATTTGGGAGACTTCAAAGACTCCACTTGAGATTTTCCACGAGGACCTTTTAATCTTATGAAGAGTCGATACTCGTTAAATGTCATAGGAGGATACAATGGCGGGTTCTCAGGGGTTATAAGATCCTTGGCTGGTTCAATCAATATATCACCCCTTGGATTGTAGAAGAAAGCTAACGAAACTCGTTCCAAGTTAGGATTTACAATTACTCTGTGCTCTACGCTCTTGTATATCGCATTGCTTAGCACCTAAAACAAGCAATTGATATTTTATTAGTAAAGGCCCATTTTCACACCAAAAAAAATAAAAAACTGGAAAAAGAACATTACACACTCTATGATAATACAACAAAGAAGAAAACACATGTCTGGACAAACACATTGGCCTCTAAATATTTTAAAATGGTCTTCATATGATAAAGTAAAATGAATATATAAGTGATCCCAAAAAAACAAAGAATTTGGAGGTCCACATTTTGATGTAAATATCATCTATAATCAAGAATTAGTCCATGCCATGTGATCAACTTGCCCTTTTTTTATATCTTTTTATGGCCACTGAGATTTGAGAGTGACACACTGCCCCCCCCCCCCCCCTCCCCAAAATAAAAATAGGTGGCTAGACTAAGAGCTAGAGTTTGGAAAATGAAAAGAAAGAAGATAAATATAAACTCTATTTTTTGCACACTTTTATTTCCACATTGATTGGATTGGACTATACTATGAAGTCATTCATATTTATCCCATTCATATTAAAACGTTTGTTCATTAATTATTGAATTCAAATAGTCAAAATCAGCCAATTATGGGATTTATCATCACAAAAATGTTAAAAAAGACGTAATTAACGTTGATGTTTTCTACATTATTAGAAATACATCCATTTATTTTAATCAATTCATTTGTGCACCATGTCGAACTGGCGTACAAGTACGTATAACATGATCAAGCTGGTTAAGATTCGTGAATAATGACTATTTTATTTTATTTTTTTGAAATTGTACTGATTTTACGAAATTGTTGGAAGTCATTTTCAAAATTCTCTAAAATATCAAGTATTATCAAATGTAATTTTCAGTACGATTGACATTCTAAGGCCCACACAACATATAAATATTTTGTCGCATAGCATGGATTATGCTTTTTTCCACACTTTTCTAAACGTCACAAAAAGAGAGAGCTGCCATTCAGAATCAGCCAACAATAGAGGCTTCGCGAAGGACGCCTTTCAACGGGCGCGCATCAACGTCACGTAATCGCGTTGCTTAACGAGGTAGTTTAGTGATTATTTGGTTTATTTTTGAGTGGATTATTTGAAATCTGATTAGTTTATTTTAAAATTTTTATTTCGAGATTAGTTATTGAGACTTTCCCTTTTTAATTTTTTTAAAGATTATGCTAATGATCCTATGGGTAAACATCCGTTCACTATTTGTATTAGTTATTAGCTGTTAGCTGTTTGAATTAGTTGTTTGTATTAGCTGTTTGAATTAGTTGTTCATAGAAAAAATATTTGGTAAAATTAGCTATTTTTTTAAAAAAATATTTGGCAAAATTTTATTTATGCCCTTACCACTAAATTACTTTGTACTTGAAAATTCATTTTTTATTTATTAATTCTTCTTATTTTCTATTGAAAAAAATAAATTGATGTCACATATACAGGCTAACTTTATTGATAAAATCTTAATTTGTTTTGTTACTAGTTGTGCATAATTTATATTTTTGTTAATCTTATTTTCTTTTTAATTTGTATATATTCATGTGATGCTTACATCTTAAAATATTATTTTATTATTTGCTAGACATTTTATAATTATGACTTGAAATTGATATATTCAAATTATTTCATCTTTGGTAGATTATTCAAATAAGATACAATATCAAATATCATTAAAGGACAGCCTGGTGCACAAGTATTCCGCATTCTTGCACAATTAATATTTAATATCACTATAAAAGGCTAATGGCATGTGGTGTAATTTTTTCAAATTTTTAGGTAGTCATGTCATTTCACAAAAATCTATTCCCAACAGACTAATGGAATTAGTCTTTTGAAAAAGAATTGTTTAGGACAAAATAGCTATTTAATCAAACACCAATTTAGCTATTTTGGCTAGTCAAAATAGCTAAAACTCCCTAAAAAAGCTCTTTTTTTTCAAAAAGCTCATGTAACCAAACACCCCCATAATATCAAATATCACTACAAAAGGCTAATGACACATGGTGTAATTTTTTCAAACTTTTAGATAGTCATGCCATTTACACAAAAAGTTATTCCCAGAGGCTTAGGAAAACAACATTTTAAAAAAGAGTTATTTGGATCAAAACAGCTCTTTCAAACAACTATTTAAGCAAATACAAATTTAATTGTTTTGACCAGTAAAAACAACTCTTCAAAAAGCGTATACAACTAAACACCCCATTGTTAAATTGGTGTAACTCTTATCAATCTATAGTTCTATACATATGGAATGATTGTAATTATATATATATATAAATTTTATATGCCATATACTTCTGTAAATTGTGATTTACTCTACTTTTTCCCTCCAAATTTATATAGATTTCCAAGTGTTTTTATTTCTTGTATATTTCAATAATTTTCACAAATGTTTATAGATTACTATTTTTTTTTCTACAACTTTAAATTCCCCCTTTTTTTGACACATTGCACACAAAAAGTAAAACTAGAGACAATCTTTGAAATAAATTAAAGAGGCCCTACATTTAGTAAAATGGGCCACACCAATTAAATACCAATTTAAAAATAGGAATGTACTACCGAAAACAAAATGGCACGTTTTAGTGTTTCACAAATGCTGCTTTGACTAAGCGCTGCCTTATTGCATGGTCCAGCCCCGTATTAAAAAAATAATAATATTTTTTCAACCAATCACGCAAAAGGAAATTCTTATTCCAAGAGAGAGAAAGAGTACCTGCATTTGATCGCCAATATTGACAATAAAAGCATGCGGAACGGGTCTGACGGTTATCCATTTACCGTCTCTTCGGACCTGAAGACCCGGGATGTCATGGTCCGGAAGCAAAATGGTCATCGCACCCGGATCCGAATGTGAGGATAGCCCGAGAGTAAGATCCGGTTGTGGGCATTTCGGGTAGAAATTAGTCCTTAAACTTGCCCCAATATCCTCCCCTCCAAATGCATTTTGAAGATAATCCTCGTCTAATCCCAGATTAATTGACAGAACCTTCATTAATCTCCCACTTAATTTCACCAGCTCTCCTAAGTATTCCTCGATCACCTCCCTGCATTTAATTTTTCCCAAATTATAAACTAGAAATATTCATTGTACTAGTTAACGTTTTTTAGTGTTTTCAATAAAATACAGGTTGATATTAGTTGAAAGTACACAAATTCTTGCTGACCAAAAAAAAAAAAAAGAGCAAAAAGGGCATCAAATCTCAGGGTCTGTTTTTTTCAATTTATCATCAGAGTTCAACACTGATCAACATTTATCAACACTTAATCATATTTTCTACTCACAATTTCAGCTCTCATTGATCAGCATTCATCAGCGCTTATTAGCACTCGTGATCAGTGCTAATCATCAGTATTGATTAATAATAAGTTACTTCTGATAACTTGAAAAGACAGATCCTAAACCTATATTTCCAACTAAAGTCTCGCATATAAAAAGTATGAAAAATTAAATGTAATATTCTTATCTCTATATTACGTACATAAATACTGACCCTTTTATATTAGGAAATGACTATTTGTTGGTGTGAGAAAACAAATTAAGAACAATTTAATGAAATAATATGCACCACAACATAAAGTCTAAACAAGACATTGTCACAACCTAACCTCTTTTCATATTTGTTGAAAAAAGTGTACAACAAATCCTTTACTCATAATTAAGTATAATTAACTTCTCCAACTGAAAGTGAGATAAAGTTGCAGGTTAACCTCACCTTTCCCATGTGGATCTTCAGGGAAAAAAGTGGGTTAGCCAGCTTTCTGATCCGTTTTTATATTTTAAATCACATCCCATGTTCAATTTATTGGAAGATGATAACATAATAATTCATTGTCATTCAGTTGTTGATTAGGTCTAGGGTGTGCTTGGATTTTGTCTGTCTTACTACTGCTTTTGTTCTTTGTATAAGATAGTATGTGTTACTTTTAAAGGAAGTAGAAGAATCTTCAAAAGCATCTGAGCTTCGTTTTGTTTCCTTTTTTGGACGAAAGCACCTGAGATAACTGGTGTTCTATTCATTTTTCAGAAGATAAGATGACATACTTCTACTCCCCCCCCCCCCCAACGAAAAAACAGCATGCTAACATGACACTTTTTTCTTCAGAAGTAATAATTCTCGAAGATTTTATCAATTGAACTAATTAATATGCAGAAACAAGACAAGTAATTAAGTGCAGAGAAAATGGGAGGCAGTAACATGTAGCACGTACGTACCTGTGGTAAGGAGGTTGAGCAGGCCACTTGTTGTAGTCTTTCAAATTAGGAGGCAAATAATGAAGGAAGTAGTAATCACTCCAATCAAGAATGGCACCTTTTTCGACACCAAGCCTACTCCCATACCCTTCGTAAGTACGAGGGGAGTTGGCATATCCCTGCTTCACCTCCAATGGAAGGTGGAAGAACTCCCTCCAAACCTCGCGGGCCCGGTCCATGAGGTCGAGCCGGACCCCATGGTTCACTGCCTGGAAGAACCCCCATTCCCGGCAGGCCTCCCCAACCCGGCCCACAGTCATCTGCACCGTGGCCGGGTCGGCTGAGGACAGACCTCCTAGGTCTATCAAGGGGATGTCCACCTTCCCCTCCTCCTCCTCGGCTGATGCCGGCCGCTCCGTTGGGGGCTTCACGTAGCGGTCCGGAATCTTGTTCAGCCCACTCTCAGACAGAGACTGGACTCGGATTATGGGTTCGGGCCACTCTTGGCAGCAATTCATGGTTATATTTTCTGGTGGAAATTTGGATTTTTATGCTTATTATGCTTTGAGGTGGGAGAAAGGGAGGGGATTCAGTTGGGAATTTATGGGGTGTTTTGGAGAGGAGAGAATGGAGGGAGTCAAAGGGGATATAATAGAAAAAGGAGGAGAGAGAAATTAAGGGGAACGTGGGATAATTTCTTATGGGGGAAACCATCAAAACGTGCAACATAGTTGAGCGTAGAAGATAAAGTTAATTAAAGAAAGTGAAATGGGGGACTGTAGTCTCTCTATACTAGTACTCCATAGCCTATAGCCATTGATTTTAGGGTGTAGTTGATGAGGTCGACAGGCCGACACACAATGAGAACAGAGTGTGTAGTTAATTAGTAGTAATCGTTAATTAAGTTTTTTTTTTGGTATGTAGAAGTTATAAAGAATGGTACAATATTATTACCATATAATAGAGAAGGGAAAATCGAATATGAGATATAATGTATCAAGGACCTCATCCTTAACCATTAGGCTAAGATCTTATTAGTTAAGTAAGGTTATATATATGCATGTTTATGGCCCATTTCATCAAGCTATAATTATTATGGTATTTCAATGCAGCAAAAGGTGATTGATTGTAATATCTTTAACGAAAACAACAAATCTCAAAATAGGTGATTGGTATATTGTATCGTATTTTTATGAAAACGATAAATCTTATCTTGATTATTTTGACGTGAAGCATGCAGTATTTTATGGAGCATTAGATGGTGTTAATAACTATGACGTGATTAATTGACTGATGGATTTTGATCGAAGTGGTTTCACTGGTTTGTATATATATGCTTTTGTAGAGAGCAGAATATGTAGTTGGTTATTTGACAAGTGTGTGTGTGGATGTCATTTGTGTAAGTTGATTGTCACTTGGTTAGATCATAGTCTGTTTGATGGGATGATTTTTTTCAGGTCGATGGTTGCTCAATCGACATTTTCACACTATCACCTACGAATCAGAGCTTACGGAACCGAATTTTGGGCACTCTCATTTATATTCATTTTCAAAATTACTACTCATACAAGCATTCAATTTATATCCATTAAGTATTAAAAATTCGTACTCACATTCGCACTCATCAAGTTTTGGGGCACGTATTTTGGTTTTATATAAGTGCAATGGACCAAAAAAAATTATACGCATATCACTGTATACAAACAGTGTACTGTCTCAAAGATGTTGTCAACACGATGTTCACCCTCCACCTCCGGTAATCTAGTGGCCAAGTGGGCTCATGTACGTAGCCAACAATAAGTAACAAGTCACATTCTACACGCTCACATCCTGGTAAATTTTAAAGTACATTTTGAAATGACCCTCATTCATTAATATATTATTCATCATCCCATCTAATAATATATTATTCATCATTCCATCTATAAAACAACGGGTACGTATATAAGCAGGGAATGACAATCTCTCTTTATATATATTAAAAGAAAAATAAAAAAGGTAATTTCATATCTATACATTGCATTTTAGAGATTTGGAAACTCTAAGCTACTTCCAACATAAATAATGTACTACAATAATAAATGCTATCCTTTAAAATAATTAAAGTTATATTTAGGTTATCACAATTAATGTACAATTAAATATCTTTTATTTTTTCTCCGCAAATATAATAAAAAATAAAAAATCGCAGGAAATTGAAAGATATTTCACTAAGACATCTAGAATTAAAATGACATTAGAAACATCAAGATAGATGTATATCAGTAGAGGAGTCGAGGGGTAGAGGATGACCGAAGAAGAATTAAAATGAGGTGATTATACACGATATGTGTCATTTGATAAGTATCGATACACAGCTCAAAATAGGAGTTTTTACAGGTCTATAATTAAAGTGGTGGATCTCAAATAGTTTCACGTCTTTACTCATGCTTCTAGGCCCTTAGTGTATATTAGTAGACATCTAGTTTCCATTTTGTTTGTTTATTTATATTTAATTCAATGTTGCTTGTCATATTTATTTAATGCCTCTTTTTTCACATTTGCTACAAAGGATTTCAATTCAAGAAAATATTTTTCTAAAAATTCTTTTCTGGGTCTCTTAAAATTGATCTCTCAACCTACAGAGGTGCTTGTAAGAATAAGACTGCGTATATTTGAATCTCTCTAAACCCTGCAAAAATGGGAGCCGCAATGAGAGGAGTAGTTGTTGTTGTATAGTTTCATGAGATTTGGTCAGATCATATTATTCAGCATTAACTCCAATTGTTTTGTTACAAGAAGTCATGTTCTAATCTTACAATAGACATCCAAGAAACATAGCAACAATTTTCGACAATGTAAATTTCGCTTTCACGAAATTTGAAAAGATTCAAACATAAACAGTCTTACATATACAAACACGAGTACAAGTACCGAGATGGATAGTATGCAGTCAAGAATTGTATAATTATCTCATCCTAGTAGAAGAATAATGACTTTCACTAATGATTCAAGTATACACTTTTCCACATGCATGCACTAACCCAGCAAGTCAATGTGGGCTTGAGGAAAGGTACGGTAGGATGTCGTCTCCTTTTCTGTGCCGTGAATCATTTGACATCCTTCCCCTAAAAAACTACAAATTTTTAAGACTAATTAAAAACAAAACAAATTGACTAATTAATACCCTCCAAAAAGATAGAAAACTCAAACGAAAGTTGCTCAAGAAATTCATGCTCTTCACGGAAGTACCAATTAAATATTCACGAAAAATAATTTGATCATGTGTGCATTTAAGTTAGGTGTATGAAAATTTGTATATGTGAATGCGAAGTTGATAAATATTGCCCTAAGGATAACAGATAAGAAAGTAGTTGAAAAGACTTCGATCGATCACTTTCATTAATGAATGAATCCCGCTAACCGTCATTGACTAGAGACATGCAATGTTATTATCGACTTTCCCTTTTGGCACTCAGCAAAAAAAAATTCTGATCCTTAGCTACAATTAGTAATGTCAAATTATCAACCATCTAGTAGTACGGCCATTTTAACCTAATGTGGCCATGATTTTCCTTTTTTTTTGGTGCAATGTGTCCATGATTAAATTTCTACCTTTTTATTTTTGGGAACTTTTGTAAAAGAGCATAACTACATAATCGCACCAGGTATTACTTTTTCACTTCTATATAACTATCATTTATGAAACACATCGTCATATATATATGTTATAAATGTATGCTCATTAACCAATCGGAAATCACAAAGCCTTCAATTATAAAGGTATGCTCCATTAGATGCCAAACAATTAATTTCTCCTTCAATTATGATGCTTCTTTACTATTAGTGGCTTGTCTATTATCAGTCCTGAGAGTAAATGCTCGTAAGAGTATAACACAGACTTCACAATAGTCATACATGTTTTAAAATATAAAAGAACAAACTTCATAGGAAGAGGAAGACACAACTTTAGAACAACAGACAGAATTGAACAACTGATCTCAATGCCCACAAATTAAGTTCTCTCACTTTTCAATCAAGACCACAAAACAAACCACCCCAAAATTATTTTGGTGCACTTGCTTGCGCATACCATAGTGCTATGAAGACTATCTAAAGGGGTTTGGTGTTGACTTTTTAAGGGGTAGATATCATCTTAACCGATATTATATGATAAACAAAGTTGTATGATATAAAATGGGTTAATTTACCCTATAAAAAGATAAACAATAAAGGGTTTTGAATTATATAATCAATTAATAAGAATATAACAATGTCTCACTTACGGCGCCTGTTTGTTTTTATGATGTGACCTAGTAATAAATAATAAGGAGCACTAAATATTTGCAAAAAAATATGTAAAGGGCGAAAAACGAGGCAAGGACTGGTGAACATTGTGCCATCAGAGAAATGACTAAAGCTCACAAAAATTAGGCCTGGGGATATTTTCAACCAAAAAGAATATATTCAAAATAATCCTTTCATTTTCCCCTATGCCCTTCTTGTTACACTTTCTCTATAAACAAGAGCAGGGGACAATCGATCCATCCTAGAATTGACTCGTAATTATAGGCTACGTCAGTGGATGGGAGACTTCTAAACAGTCACCTGACGGAGAAAAATACTAAGATCAGTGATTGAGATGGATCGAGTATGATCCTAAGAAGGGACATGTAGACGATCTCTAAAAGCCCTTATAAGTGATTCGTTGAGCCCTAGATCAATGATCTGACCGAAGTTGATAAATAAAGTCCAATTCATCTAAATTTTGTGCCCAAAAACAATCCTTGTGTTAAATCGATTGTATAATTAAGAATCATTAATTCTCTATCACATTTGTCGTAGAGCGAAAGTAGATTTACCTCACAATCGATACAATGGCCGTAACATCAATACGTCTATCATACTCCTGGGAGCATACGTTCCTACAAGTCACATCATCAAATATATATTAAGAAAATAAATATATGACAAATACACGCGTGAAATATATATATATATGTGGATAACGAGAATATGTGCTCCCGAGAGCACATAAGAAATTGCCCCGTAACATGTGGTGACTCAATTGCTTGTTTGCATGCTTAACCATTATTTTGACAACATGGACAAACTCTATTTTTATAATCTAAAAATATTTAACTGTTGTCATTAACTAATTATTTGTTATAATTTTAACATATGCGATTATATAATTGCGTTCTTCACAATTTACTTATTTACTTATATTATCCCGTTTTTGTGTCAAACAAGTTAGATTTGGCAAGGAAAATAAACGTTGACTTTCTTCACATATATATTATGATCAACTTGCTACTCTTTTAAGGATAGGAACACTATACGCAATCGAAGAATTCGATTAAAATTCGCCTCATGTAATACTTAAATAGGTGCTAAAAATGATTGCAAGTGGGTATAGGTATGGGTATGGGTATTGTGTTCAAAAATGGACATGAGTATGGATATGGATCTTAAAATCTAAACAGATTATGTACCCGATTTGCGGCAATTTCTTATGTGCTCCCGGGAGCACATACTTTCGTTAGCTACATATATATATTTTACGCGTGTATTTGTCATATATTTATTTTTTTAATATATATTTGATGATGTGGCTTGTGGGGGCATATGCTCCCAGGAGTATGATAAATGTATTGCCGATTTGCTGGTAGAATACGACAAAAATATGTTAAAATTCAAAAATAACTGTTAGACATAAAACTATAGTTGTATAGTATAGATATAGCCATACAAAATCCAATAAATACCAATATGAGTAAGAGTATAATTTTTAGAAATAAGTATGAATGCAGGTATAATTCAAATCTGTATAGAATCCGTCCTACACCCATCCCTAGTACTCCTAAATCATATGGATCTTACCTATTCTTAATTAATATTTATTTATGTTGCTGATCACATTTCAATACGAACAATATATATTATGCGAATTCCATTTTCCCGCGATTCATGCACATGGCGGTGGATCTTCATATTGACCTTCTGGAACTTCCTTCTTTTACTATATATATATATATATATATTAGGTGCGGAGCTTTTGCCCCGGGGGGTGTTGATCATTGATTAATCCATCATTCGCTTAAGTGCATTTTTTTTCCTTGTTGATTTTATTATTTTTTTATAAAATATTTTAACGAGAGTTAGACAAAGTTGACATAATATAAACACCAACCCAAAACGGACACAAATTGAGTGAGTTTGGATTTAGATTTTCAATCCGCTCAATTAAGCGGGTTGACATGTTTAACCTATTTAAAGAAATGAGTTAGGTTCAGATCGAGATTCTTAACAAAAAAAATATATATATTCAACCTGTTTAGTTAAATGGATAAAACAGGTCAACTTATTTTGCCATTTATTACTTACCCTTTATTTGATAATTAAGATCACAACAATTAAAAATAAATATGAAAATGTGAATTATTATAAGTCGGGGGAGCTTTCGGCAATAATTACTTAATGTGGAATGTAAATTTAATTTTCAATGCCACGTAGTTAAGTATTAGTTGAAAATATTAAATAGGTAAATTGGTAATTAAGTGACTTGTTTGTCTTAAACGGGTCAACCCATTTAAAAATTAAATGGGTATAGGTCAAAGTTTTTCAACTCGTTTAATAAACATGTTAGGTTCAGGTCGAAGAATTCTCAACTCGTTTAAGTTCGATAGGAACACAAACTCAATCTGACCTTAGCTATTACCCAGCTCTGTTTTTAACACATCCACCTATTTTAATCTAACTAAATTGAGATTTTTGCCTATAAATTGAGAAATATATATTGCAGTTTCGTATTTTTTCCATTCCAATAATTTTTGTTTTTCTATTATTGGCTAAAATACATTAACTATGTTCCTCCTTGTCAAGGGTTCAATTCTTTTTTCTTTTTTTTTGGTGCAGAAGAAGGGACTAAACCTCGTTAAAAACCTTTTATTGATTCACAATCATCCTCAGGGATTTAACCCCTATTTTGTCTGCATACAATGAAGCACGAACCTCACGAGGAGGTTCGTTAAACCAAACAAAATCACAATCAAGTTCGATACCTAAGTTAGCCAATATGTCAACTACTTGATTCGTTTCCCTATAGCAATGGGAGATTGTCACGTTCCGGTCTCTAGATTCGAGTAGTCTCTTGCAGTGTTGAACAATAGCGTGGTGCCGGGCATTGCATCTCAGGCTACCTCTTAGCATTCCCACGACTAGCATGGAGTCGACCCTTACCTCGAGATCCTTGAATCCCTTCTCCTTAGCAATTAGAAGACCTCTTAGCACCGCTCTTATTTCCGCTCGAACCGAAGAACACACCCCCATCCTCTCCGCAAAGCCTCCTATCCACTCACCTCTCCATCCCCGGAAGACGCACCCGGGTTCCTTCTTGACGCCCCATCCGTGTTCAGGGCAATGCAACCGTGAGATGGTGGTTCCCATGCCCACTAAGGTTTCCTCCCTCACACGACCCACCCGATCAAGCCATAATTCCGAAGTGAGTAAAGCTTTAACAGGGATCATTTATGTCGGCATAAGGACATTTATGTCGGCATAAGGACAAAGGAGGCATGGACTATTGTGATCTTGACGCATTTAATTCTGCTTTCCTTGCCAAACAGGCTTGGTGGGTCCTTAACTTCTTCTCTTATTACGCGACTTCTTCAGGACAAATATTATCCAAATACATTTTTCTTAACTGTGATGCTGATTAAATCTTGAATCTCCCTTTTTGTAAATCATGGTCAAGTGGAAGACGTGCATGGCACTATAGCAAGGATGGTGATTATTTGGTAAGATTAGGCTACCACATTTATCCCAGTTACAAACAAATCGACAATGTCTTTAATTATGCCCTGAAGACTGCATGGGAAGCGGGCTTTCCACGTATTATTGTTGAAAGGGATTGTGTAGCTTCCGTCTCGATCTTCTCCTCAAGCTCAAACATGTCTGGAATCTATTCTTAAAGTAGGAGTACAATCAGGACGAATGGATTATCATTGATGATATTTTATCTTTTTCCCATAGGTTTGAATTTATTTCTTGAAGTCGTATATTGAGAGCAGGGAATCGACTTGCTCACGTTCTCGCTTATCTTCAATCCTATGATTTTGTTGAGAGAATTTGGTTGGAGAATGGACTTGAGTTGCTTAATTCAATTCACTCAAGATGATATGTATGTGCTTGTTAATCAAGATCAATAATATGCTCATGTGCACCTTTCTATCAAAAAAAAAAAATCATTATATTTTACATATTTAAATATTTTGGATCAATTGACTTTATTAACTAATAGCTATGATCTTTCCTCCTAAAACCCTCACCAAATAAGAAGGAAGGGAACTTAAAACCTTGGGATTCAAGTTTTATTTCTTTTTTCTTCACCAAACAAGCCCTTATACAAAAAGGATTAGAATTTAAATTTCAATAAATATAATCTTTAGAGATTTTACTTGTACAAGTTATATCATCGGGGATAGAAGGACTATAAGCCTAGGAGGTTTGCTCATTAAAATATATAATAATGCTCACCAATGATAGATAATTTTAGCAAGAGGCTAACTCAATAGAACATATACCAATGTCCGCAAAGTTTTACCGAGTATTGTTATATATTTAGTAAACAATTTCACTGGAAAATTATCCATCTGTATTAAATATTATTGCATGTTTTAATGGGCAAATCTCTCCAATGTACAATTCCCTTGCTCAACCGAAGATAACGGGTAAACTACAAATAGAAAATGTTCACTTTTTTCTTTAGTAGCACTAGGAAGAGTAGTGCATAGACACTTTAAAGATTCATGAATTCTATTTCTGCAAAAAGAGGCAAAGTGCTGCACTATTTTTTAGAAAGCGATAAGCGTCCCTATATAAAAAAAAAATTTAAAAAAAAAGAAAAGCATCCCAATTCCCCACTTAGGCCCTGTTCTTTTGGGTGGAAAATGCACCCAACCCACACTCACCCACTTTTTCCCCCCTCTTTCCACTCTTTCCCACACTTAAAAAAAAAAATACCACTCTTTCCCACATTCACCCACTTCTTCCCACACCTACATAAAACAACCATTTCCTATATTTGAAATTTTTTTTATACTTTACGTAATTGTGTGTGCGAATAATCTGATACCAATTATGATCAGTTTTAATTTTTCGAATGTTATGGAACAATTTTGTTTTTTTTCTTTTTCCTTAATTTTTTAATTTTTTTTAATTTTTTAATTTTTAATTTTTTAATTTTTAATTTTTTAATTTTTTATTTTTTTATTTTTCGGATGTTATGGAACAGTTTTAGTTTTTTTTTTCATTAATTTTTTAATTGTTAACTTTGTTTTACTTTTGTAATTCTATATTTTAATTTTTAATTTTTTAATTTTTTCATTTTTCATTTTTTAATTTTTTATTTTTAATTTTTTAATTTTTAATTTTTCGGATGTTATGGAACAGGGTTAATTTTTTCTTTTTCATTAATTTTTTATTTATTTATTTTTTTTATTTTTCGATTCTATTTTTTATTTTTTAATTTTTTAAAAAATTTAAAAATTTAAAAATTAGAATTAAAAAATTACTTTCGTCATGTTAACATAAAGTGGTTGTTGAACTGAAAATTACGCACACAATTTTCATTTTTTATTTGGAAATTAATTATTCACATTTTGCGAAAATTTTGCACTACCTGTGTGAAATTGAATGTTACGGTGCGTGAATTCTTATTTACGTTAATGATACCAATGTAAACAATGAAAAACAAAAAATATACACAAAAAAAATGTAACAGACAAAAACGAAATTGGGTGGGTTAATTCCAGAAGAACAACCAACGCAAAATTCCAAAAAAATACAAAATAACAAAATTTATACAAACAATAAAAAATAAGAAAATAAAAAACAAAAAAAATAAAACTTAAAAAATTACACAAATTTCAGATAATTAAAATTAAAATAATAGAAACAATTATAAAATTAAAATTAAAAAATTAAACTTCAAAAAAATTAAAAAATTACAAATTCAAACATTCAAAAATTAAAAAATTACAAATTACAAATTCAAACTTAAAAATAAAAAATAAAAAATAAAAAAATACAAAATACAAAATACAAATACAAAAACACAAATTAAAATGAAAATAAAAATTTTAAAAATTTAAAAAATTTAAAAATTAGAATTAAAAAATTAAATTAAAAAAATTAAAAAAATTAAAAAATTAAAAATTAAAAATTAAAAAAATGAATAAAAAAATGAATAAAAAATAAAAATAAAACAATAAAAAAATAATAAATAAATAAAAAGCAAAAAGTAAAAAATAAAAAATTAAACATAAATAAATAAATAAAATTAAAAAAATTAAAAAATAAAAAACAAAACATAAGAAAAAATTAAAAATTAAAAATAAACAAATAAAAAATAAATAAACAAATAAAAAAATAAAAAATAAAAAAAATAAAAAACAAAAAAATAAAAATAAAACAAAAAAATACAAAAAATAAAAACAAAAAAAATAAAAAACAAAAAAATAAAAAATAAAAAATAAAAAATACAAATACAAAAACACAAAAATAAAAAATAAAAAATAAACAAAATAAAACAAAACAAAACAAAATAAACGAAACCAAAAAAATTTCATCATCATTAATTACTATCACAATAAAATTATTATATTATAAAACAAAAAAATATTAATAACTAATAGTTCAACTTCATTCAATTACATTCAACTTTCAACCACACTCACCCACTTTTTCGCACACGTAAAAAAAGAACCACACTCACCCACTCCTTCCCCCCTTTCCCATAATCACCCATTCAACACTCCTTATTTTTCACTGAAAAGAACATGACCTTACTGAAACATTATATGTTGCCTCTGCTTCCTCAAGCCACTTGATTGCCTCACGCATCACCACAAAAGCCAGTCCAATGTCAACCTCTCTTATGGATATGTAATCAACTTCCAGAACTTAACGCACATTTTTTAAAAAAAATATCAAAAAGACATGGTGGTCAGTCATTTGTTGCCCCATAACCATCATAATCAGCAAAAATTGCACAAGTAATTAGAAAAAAAAATCAAAATTATTCTAAAAAAGGGCATGCCGATAGATGTTAGAACTTAATAATCTAAAAATATCTTGATGCCATAAGTTGTTAAAATCTTCTAAAATATTCTGATATTTGTTAGATTATCGTGGAATCTTTCTGAATATTTTAGAACATTTCAGAGTATTCAAGGACCTTCCCAATCATCCCAAAAACTTTCGAATTACTCTAGAGTTTTCTAGAAGTTTTATAATATTCTACACTTATATATATATATATATATATATATATATATATATATATATATATATTTAAGAATATCTGGACACTTTTAGAAAAACATACTAGATATTTGTAATATGATATTCCAATAGCCAGGGGCTGATTCTTTCAAGAAAAACTACAAAATATGTGTTGTAGTTCATGGATGATAGTGACTGGTTGGGGGGGAAAAAAATAATAAATTGGGGGAGAGTGGGCGCCCAATTGGCCCGGAAAAGGAAATGGGGTGAGGGTAACTTTTATTTGTCTTTTTTTCATTATTTTCTTTTTTGTTTTGTTTTGAATGAAGTGCAATGATGGATAGGTCAACAAACAATCCCACAAGCAATTATTTTTCCCCACATTTACGGTCTTTTAAATTCTTTAACACAAATATTCCCATCGCGGAGTTTTGAATAATGGAAACAACGTAATTTTAAATTTAGGGGCTAATATGTAGATGTTTTGGTTTTGTAAAGTAGTAATCTTTTTTTTTTTTGGAGAAATCAAATAGTTTTATCTGCTAAGATCAATCAAATAGAATTGAAAAAGGATGTGAAAACTACATAACTTCTTTTGTTTGTTTGTTGAAAGATCACATAATTTGTATATCCAAATTTTGTAGTGAAGACTACATAATTTGTATATACACAACGGTGAAAATAATCAGATGAGACACCCAAAGTGAAAGCACTAGAGGGAAAAAAAAGAATTATTATTATTATTATTATTATTATTATTATTATTATTATTATTAGTTTTTGTATAGGGTAGAAAATATAGATAATTCTCACTCATATTATGACTTTGTGTGTCTAAAATCAATATATACTTCTTTTCTTATAGTTCTCAACTCAATTTCTATAAATAAAAAAAAGTTATCAACTCAATTACTTTCATTAAGAAAAAAAGGAGATGATCAGTTTGATATAATTTACAAACAAGGTTTTTTTTTTTTCAATTTGATGCAGATAGAAAGAAAAAAAATATATATGGTTAAAGATTTAAATTATTGATTATAAGATTTAGAGTTAATTAAGATTGAAAAAACAAAGTTTAAACAATGTATAGATTTCTTAATACAGAATGTCCATTTAATTAACCATTTAAGTGAAAATTTTTACTTTTTTTTATAACTATTATGTGTTTTTGTTAAAAAAAATTCAAACTTTTCTGTTATCAAATTATCTTTCTTTTATAGATTGCTTTTAAAATTAAACATCCCTGCAGAAGCACGGACATAAACTAGAAAATTCAAATAGAAAAAATTGAGAAAAAGAGTTCAATTATATATGGTTCAACTTGTACATAATTTCATGAAATTTACAAGGGGCATTGCTTACATATGTGCATGTATAATTATCAGTTTTTTTTTTTTCAGTTGATAGTGAAGACTAAAGTAGAAAACATCATATCAATAATCAAATTCTGAAATCATCCAAAAGTTTTTTCTACATGAAAAATGCAGAATAAAACACGTTACGCCTTATGGGCTTACCGGCTTAGACAGATCTCCACTGAATCAATGATGGGTGCTTTGATCACTATTTAAATGTTTAAATAACAAAATATATTTACGGAAAATGTTAACCATTTATGACGTCTATATGCTCAGCGTCTGTTGAAAAAATAAACAATATAAACGCAAGTCTCATCAATGAGAAAGAACATTGAAACTATGAGGATAAATCAATGAGATTGCCCGAGAGAGCTGGGTAGGCAGTTTGGTGTTCGTGTCGTTGGGGATGAAACTCCAGCCATTAGAAAGATCACGAGAAGTATGAGGAAGGAACTTGAAAAGCAGTAATTCTAACGTAAGAAGTGAATGGATTTCTAATGTCATTTAGAGATTTATTCATCCATTTTACTAGCTGTATTCTCTTATTTTAGCAGTTGTTTTATATTTATCTTCTGATATTTTTTGGGTTAATCCTATTAATAATCGGAAAAAAAAAAATGAGAAGAACATTGAAAAAAAAAATGTGAATTTATCCCAAATAGTGGAATTAATCAGCCCAAATAATGATCAACAGAAGGCGTATTGTTGGTACGTGAAATGCCGACAACAATAACTCAATTTACGCTCCATAAAGCGGTTGACATAAAAAGGAAGAATCAGAGCAATAATCTCATGTTATCAATAAATGTAGGTTAGTTGGCTTACACTTTACTCTCTTAGTCAGTAACAACAGCAACAATTTTCAGTATTATGGGCCCTATTTTTACGAGATTCAAATGTAGATAGTCTTATTCATGCAGGCAGAGAGATCGATTCCAAGAGAACCAAAAAAAAAATTTAGAAAATATTTTCACGAGTAGGAGTCTTAATTTTGTGCCAAATGCAAAAAGGAAGTTGGCACATCAAATGAAGCTAAAATCGATAAACTAAATAGAAACTAGACATTGTAAAGTGTTACTTAAAAACTATGAAGATGCCAAAACTACAATATTACAAAGTACACAAGTCAAACAATATCAATGTACAACAAGAGGCTAGAAAGCATAAGCATAGTAAAGATGCAAAAAAATTTTAAATGCATCACTCTAATTCTAAACCTCCAAAAACTCTTATACTGAATCATGACCTCTATGAGCCTCAACTGACGCGTATCTCATCTAATCACCTCATTTCGGTTTGTATTTGATCTTCCTCGACTCCTCTTATAATCCGAAATATCGATCATTTCACATCTCCACGCAAGTGCTTTAATTTATATCTCTCCTCTTAATATTACCAAACCATCATATCTTGAAATAATGACAAGTGAATCAAATTAATGTACGCATCATCAATGAATGTTGAGCCTGTGCCATGACTATTATGAAGTTCTTGACCCCCCCCCCCCCCAAAAAAAGCCAACTCATCAGGCCATCCTTTTTTGAAGATGTGTTGGGTGTTCCTTGGATGGTCTCAGTTCGTTTGGATATTTAACGATTCTTAAGGGGCTTTGCCCCTCTATTTTGATTTTTTTTTTTTGTGAAAAAAATCATAAAGTTCTGATCAACTGCAAGATCACCATATATATTATGTTGGCATAGATATCCAAACAAAAAGATATTACTATGCCTTCAAATTTAGGAGCTAAATGCATGCACCCTTGTAGGGCCAGTTACAAGAATAGAACATTATCACATATTAAATCAAAACTTATTAATGCTTATTTTATAATTCTTCACGTACTTTCCAATGACAAATAATTAAGTATATATGCTTTCACTAGATTTTCCATTTGTATGCATGAATTTAAAATGATCCATAGACTAAGTGCGGAAGCACAACATAACTAAGTATAAAGTATGAACTCAATCATTTATGTTATGCCCTAAACTTTCCCTTTGCAAAGTGAGTTGGCAAAGAATAGTAAAAAAGATGCATATATAACATTTATACCGTTAAAACAAATACCAACGAGGCAATAGCTTAATTCATATTACCATGCTTGTCCACCTCTCCCCACCAAGGTTCGGCCGGGGGGGGGGGGGGGGGCGCTCTTCGCTGCCATTATTTGGGAATGAAGGGGTGGGGTTTTGGATTTGGATCTGCATATTTTCCCCCTTTCTCGTATAGATCTTGCAGGATTGGTAAGGGTACGTAGGATTTAGCTAGTCCCCAAAAAAAGGTGTTAATGTGAACGAAATTAAATTCACTATATATATTTACTTGCCTAATATCCCTTCATGTATACATTAATGAAAAATAAGCATCTTGCCACTCGTGATTGACCTATCCAACCATAGGCATGGTTTTATGCCACTTGAAAGGCGCGATGGATGTATAGGAGTACTAAAAGCACAGCTATAAGTGTGAACAAGATGAGGAAGTGGGCTCAAACAGCTAGTGGGGGCACTTTGTGATGTAGACCTTGCTAGTGGTGCGGTCTCCCACATATGGTAGCAACAATAACTTATCATGTTTGGTGATAAGTTTCTTTTTTGGTTTTTATTGGTAAGCAATTAAGACCAGTCTATTAGGCACCTATTTCATAACATACCAGTGGGTCTTAAAATGTTAAGAGATGAGGTGATACCAAAACGCAGTAGGAATTTAGAATCATCAACTCAACTGCACAAATCCTTGCTTATGCAATGTGTCCCAAAATTTAAACGCATGGGCAAGGGTGGAAGGTGGAGTGAGTGACCAAGCTGCCACTCACGTCTTCTACGCCATGACGCCCATGATGGTGTGTAATCGCAAATTACAAAGATTGAATTTTTATAGATTCAATTGAATGAATTTGGGGTACAATCTCCATGAATACAAAATTCTTTGATTCTTTCTCTTTTAAGGATGGATTTTTCAACCCTTGAATCAAGGGGGGTAGGGGCCTATTTATAGGAAAGTCTCCCCCTTAAAAGTCAAGATGGGCCTTGACTTGGGTTTTGGGCTTTGACTTGGGTTTTGGGCGTCGCCTCGAGTTTTGACCAGACATTGACTTAAGAGTCGTTTTGACGTTTGACTTGTGACTCGATGTAGATTTTGACCTTTGACTTTGACTTTAACTTTGGCTTTAACCGCGCTCTAACTTGGACGTCGTTCGGGCTTTAGGTCGTGACTTGACTAGGTAGTCGTCTTGAGCATCAGTTTGGGTTTTGACTTGAATTTTGACTGAGCCTGGACTTGGAAGTCATTCGAGCTTCATCTTGGACTTGACTTGTGAGTTTTTTGGACTTGACTTGTGAGTCTTCGGGACTTGATTAAATTGATTAAAAGGATTGACCCAATTAATTACTTTTATTTTATTTTGGTACGACACGAATAAATTTTCAGTGCCTACATGGTGATAATTAAGCTAAGGACAACTCCAACTCAACCAT
>JACYFF010031958.1:107611609-107628408 GCA_017589665.1 Selenicereus undatus
AATAATAATAATAATAATAATAATAATAATAATAATAATAATAATAATAATGGAAATAAAAAATATTTATTGTTTCTTTATAATTGTGTATATTATATTATGTGTTAATAATAAGGTGTCATATAAGGTTTTATGACTTGTTCAGTAATTATAATTTTGTTTCATTAAGTTAAAACTTCTAAATTATTAATGTATTTTATAATAATGAACTAATAATTTTTTTTATATCTATTATAATCTCTTAATCTCTTTGATAATTTGATGATCATTATTAATATTGACTATGTTATCAAATTCAATCGGAAAGATAATAACGACGACAGCGATAATGACGACAACAACAACAATGGTAATAATAGAAATAATCATGAAAATCGTATTTATTATTCTATTATCTCTAATAACACATGCTCAAATTTATATTTGTATTGAAAAATACAAAATATTAATAATAATAATGACGAAAATTAAAAACGTTTTGGTCCGTAAGAGCCACAATAGGCAATACAATATAATGGGGGATGAGAGAATCGAACCTGAGACCTAATGTGCATAGTAAATAGTGCAATACAATGAGGGAGGGGAGAATCGAACCTGAGACCTAATGTGGTTAGTAAAGATAAATCAAAGGGCTAAGATTGTTTAAGATTTTGATCCAACGGTTGTGAAGCAACATATGCCCTAAATTTACTCCCATGTTAGTATTTTCCATTTCCTCAACACTCAACCCCTTACACATCCTAGCATTTAATATATAAAGATTAGGCTCGGACTAGTAAGTTCCTAGGGGTCAGTTCATATACAAGGCTAAATTATTACGTACCATCGAGAAATTATTACGTACTATTGAGAGTCAGGAGCATGTACTGCCTCCCCCCCTCCCCCAACACACACATACACACACATATCATGTATTCATTAGATGAGCAATTATTGATATATATTTTACTCACGTGGTTCTCGAAGTATACATTCCTGGAGGGATAATGTACGCTTTGGAGTAAAGGACCCACAATGCTTACAACCCACCTAGAACTGGCTAGTTTGGTGGGATGTGCTGGCAAGCCCCATGAGTCACGTGATCATGCCAGTTTGCAATTTTGACTACGCTAGTTAGAGTATTCTCAATGATGAGCTTGTTTTTTGGCTCATAAATAGAGGCCTACTCCTTCTATATCATCTCATGAGCCAATTTGTCGGCTACAAAGTTTTCCTCCGCACAACGCAGGACTCACAACTTTGGCTAATCAAATGAAATAATACCCATGGACCCACTTTATAATACGCGAATTTATTTTAGAGTTTAAAATAAGAAAAACTAATTAAAAATATTTAGGGGGTGTTTGGCAAACAAGTTTTTGACCAAATAGAGTTTTTTTGATCAAAATTAGCTGCTTGACCAAGTAAAAAAACTAATCTGGGTATTTGATGAATGGGCTTTTTAGAAGAGCTTTTTGGATCCAAAAAGCTAATTTAAAAAAGTTAATTCAATGAGCTTTTTGAAAGAACCTTTTGAAGAATTAGTTTTTTGTCTCATAACTTTATCAGAAACAACCTCTACTTGAAAGGCTACCAAAGTGTGAGAGTGGGCTTATCCAGGCCCATATGGACTGGCTCTTCACACGTGGATGGGCCAGCCTCTGACTCTGGACGACTACGTATGTTGGGTCCATCTTGAGGAGGTCGTGGGTCCGATGAGGCAAGCACGATGTGGGGATTTAAGACTGAATCTTGGACTCTTTAAGGTCTTGATCTTAACCCACTAAGAATATAGCGAAGGCCCGAGTTGTCCTGGGCCAAATTTCATGCGTTGTGTAAACTTGAACCTTGATTTTTGAGACAGAGCAAGTATTATATGTAGAGGAAAAGTTTAATTGGATACGATAATACAATTCAAATTCGATTTCAAATTTTTAAGAGAAATAGAATCTTAACTCGAAACCAAATCGATTTCGGCCAGAAGTCATTGTGATTTGACTATTTAGCTTAAAAATATATTATTTTCAAGGTTTAATAAATATAAGTTATTTTTTAACTTTAATACAAATTGATCCCTTTATTAAGTGGATTGATCTAAAATCTCCTTTTTCAGTTCTATATTTGGACATGGTTTTGTTTTAGTCAAAAATTAGGCCATGGCTTATATTATAAATTTAAATCTATAAATTCAATCTCGTTATATATTTTGGAGGAAAGATCCATGAAAATAGGGTGAGTTTTACAAAAAAAAAAAAAATACTTGTATATGTATATATATATATATGTTTGATAATAATAATAATAATAATAATAATAATAATAATAATAATAATAATAATAATAATAATAATAATAATAATAATAATAATAGACGTGAGACTACTAAACAATTTGTGAAGTTAGATTGGGCAGACCTTCCAAGTTCCAATCAAATGAACATGGCATTAAAACTGGGGGAGTTGGGATTCACAGAGGGTGGGCTGAGTAATCTATTTCCTTTTATTATCCGACTCCCCAAATTCGGAAATTGATTATTTCAATTTCTCAAAAAGGAAGGAAATCAGCAAACTCAAGGCAGCCCCTCTTTCTCTTTTTGTTTGAATGAATTGGGTCAGTGGCGCTGGATTTCTGCGAATACATTGTAAGTTTTCTGGTTATCCATCATAGTTTGTCGTTATTGGATTCGTTTTGATATTGGTTTTGTACGGTAGGATGTCTCCTTTTCTGCGCCGTGAATCATTTGACATCCTTCCCCTAAAAAACTACAAATTTTCAGGACTAATTAAAAACAAAACAAATTGACAAATTAATACCCTCCAAAAAGATAGAAAACTCAAATGAAAGTTGCTCAAGAAATTCATGCTCTTCACGGAACTACGAATTAAATATTCACGAAAAATAATTTGATCATGTGTGCATTTAAGTTAGGTGTATGAAAATTTGTATATGTGCTTAATAAAATGCGAAGCTGATAAATATTGCCCTAAGGATAACAGATACGAAGGTAGTTAAAAAGACTTCGATCGATCACTTTTATTAATTAATGAATCCTGCTAATCATCATTGACTAGAGACATGCAATGTTATTATCAACTTTCCCTTCTGGCACTCAGCCAAAAAAAATTCTGATCCTTAGCTACAATTAGTAATGTCAAATTATCAACCATCTAGTAGTACAGCCATTTAACCTAATGCGGCCATGATTTTCTTTCTTTTTTTTGGAGTGCAATGTGTCCATGATTATCTTTGCTATTAGTGGTTTGTCCATTATCAGTCCTGAAAGTAAATGCTCGTAAGAGTATAATACAGACTTCACAATAGTCATACATGTTCTAAAATATAAAAGAATAAACTTCATAGGAAGAGGAAGACACAACTTTAGAACAACAGACAGAATTGAACAACCACCTCGACATTATTTTGGTGCACTTGCTTTTGCATATCATAGTGCTATGAAGGCTATCTAAAGGGGTTTGGTGTTGACTTTTTGAGGGGTAGATATCATCTTAAATGAGATTATAGGATAAATAAAGTTGGAAGATATAAGATAGATTAATTTACCCTATAAAAGCCAAACAATAAATAGTTTTGAATTATATAATACATCAACAAGAATATAACACTGACTCATTTACGATATGTTTGTTTTTGCGATATGACCTAGTAAGAAATAATAAGAGCACTAAGCATTTGCAAAAAAATATGTAAAGGGCAAAAAACGAGGCAAGGACTGGTAAACGTTATGCTATTAGAGAAATGAATAAGCTCACAAAAATTGGGTGGTGGGGGGATATTTTCGACTAAAAAGAACATATCCAAAATAATCCTTTTATATTTTTCCTTTTGTCCATCCTGTTACGCTTTCTCTATGCTTGCTTAGAAAACAAGAGTTGGAAAGCTGGCTCACAACTATAGGCCGCATCGGTGGATAGAACTTGGAAGAGCTTTAAACAGTCACCTAGCAAGAAAGGATACTGAGATCAGTGATTGGGATGGTTCAAGTATGATCCTATGACGGGACATGTAGATCGACGATCTCTAAAAGCCCTCATAGGTGGTTCAATTCGTTGAGCCCTAGATCAATGTTGTCACCGCAGTTGATAAATAACGTTCAACCCATCTAAATTTTAACCCCAAAAACAATCCCTATGTAAAACCGATCGTACAATTAAGAATCATTAATTCTCTATCACATGTTTTCGTAGGACGAACGTTGTATAGATCTGACAATCGATACAATGGCCGTAACATGTGGTGACTCATTTGCTTGTTTGCATGCTTAACCATTGTTTTTACAACATGGACAAACTCTATTTTTATAATCTAAAAATATTTAACTGTTCTCATTAATTATTTGTTATAATTTTAACATATGCGATTGTATAATTGCGTTCGTCACAATTTATTTATTTACTTATATTATCCCGTTTTGGTGTCCCACAAGTTAGCTAGATTTCGCAGGGAAAATAAACGATGACTTTCTTTACATATATATATGATCAACTTACTACTCTTTAAGGATGGGAACATTATACGAATTCGAAGAATCCGATTAAAATTCGCCTCATGTAATACTTACATAGGTGTTAAAAATGATTTCAAGTGAGTACAGGTATAGGTATGAGTATTGTGTTCAAAAATGGGCATGAGTATGAGTATGGGTATGAATCTTAAAATCCAAACCGATTATGTACCCGATTTGCTGGTAAAATACGAAAAAAAATGTTAAAATTCAAAAATAAATCTTAGACATAAAACTATAATTGTATAGTATAGATATAGCCATACAAAACCCAATCAATACCAATATGAGTATGTGTATAATTTTTAAAAATAAGTATGAATGCAGGTATAACTCAATCCGTCTAGAATCCACCCTACACCCATCCCTACTGCACTAAATCATATGAATCTTACCTATTCTTAATTATTTATTTATGTTGCTGCACATTTCAATACGAACAATGTATACTATGCGAATTCCATTTTCGCGCGATTCATGCACATGCACATGCAATGATTCGAGTGTTTAGCATTTTAAACAATGTTTTTGAAAAGCTAATAGTATTAACGTTTAACATTTAAAAGTAGCGTTTCATAATTTTTTAGCCAAAAAATATCCTTTAAGAAGTTTATCTTTGAAAACTATCTATATCATTTTATGTTAATTTACATTAATCAGCTAACATAACAAAACACATTAGTTTCAACCACCAATCTAAACAGCTATCCACTAACGGCTAAATTAGAAATGTTATCCGTTATCTAAACAGCTATCCGCAACTTAAATTACTATCTGCTACCTGAATCGCTAATTTTGCCGAACAAGACCTTAAATAGAAAAAAATATTTACGAAAAATGTTAAGCATTTATGATGTTTATGTGCTTAGCATCTATTGAATAAATAAATAATTGGGGTGTTTGGTAACAATAATTTTTTGAAGAAAAAGAACTGTTTGGGAGTGTTTTAGCTGTTTTGACAAAATAAAACAGCTATTTACCAATCAGCAGTTTGGTCCCAAACAGTTCTTTTTAAAAAGGTTGTTTCCATTGGCCTTTTCAAAAGAGTTTTTTGTGGAAATGAAACATTTGCCCAAAAATTTAAGCAAATTACATTACACGTAATTACATTATATTTATATAATATTATTTTATAAAATAGAAAGAGTATATGTTATTATAAAGTGTTCCTTAATAACATTTGAACCCAGTTAGATCTTGAGGATCAACAAGAGTATAGATATTTTCTTTATTTTCTTGAGGCAAAAACAAACCATTGAAGTTGAATTGTCTCTTTCACAGTTTGTATTTTTTTTTTCTTAACCAAGTAGTATGTGTTTTAGTGTAGATTTTCTAGTTTTGCAAGTATATTATATCACGCTTATTTGGTTCTCTCAACATTCAGCTTTACGGACGTCTAATATTTTGATATTTGTACTTAGATTATTCAATCTCCCTTCCAACCACATCGACAATGAGCTTGGATCGATGCAAAATAGTAACATTGGATAATGTGTTTTATATCAATTGAATCTAATGAAGATAAAGTCATTATAAACAAAAAAAAAATAACAAAATAACGTTATAAAACATTTGCATCATTTACATAAGAACAAATTGAAAAGAAATAAGATAGACGATGAATATAAGTTATGTAGAATTTAATGAGAAAGTAAAGTTTTATCAATAAATTTTTTCTTCTATTTTTTTGTGTGATCACATATGAAGTTAATTTATATATATCTGACACCAATTTAATTCATTTTAGAAAGAAATTGACCAATAAATAAAAAAATATTTTCAGTTAAGGAGTAATTTAGAGATAAAGATATAAATGGAATTTTACCAAGCATCTTTACCACAAACAGCTAACTTTACCAAACAGTTTTTTTACAAATAGCTAATTCAAATAGCTAATTTCAACAACCAATAACTAACAGCTAATACAAACAGTTGACAGCTAACAGCTAACAATTTCCAAATAGGGCTAATGTAAACGTAAGTCTCATTAATGAGAAGAATATTGAAAAAAAAAATGTGAATTTATCCCCAATACTGGAATCAATCAACCTAAAGAATGATCAATAGAAGGGATATTGCTGGTGAAATGCCGGCAACAACTCAATTTATGATGGGAACTGACAAGATTAATATAAAAATGACTACAACAATTAAATTACGTAGAGAAGTACCATAAACATTTCATGACAAATATTTTTGACTAATGCTTCTCAAAATTTATGATTAATCTACTTTTAATAGTAAGTCTTAGTCAACGACAATAGCAAAAACAATTTTCGACGTGATTCCGCTTTTGTGGGATCTAGGAAAATTTAGTGGTGGGCAATATCACCCCCTATAAGCACTCATGCAGGTAAAGAGGTCAATTCCAAGAGACCTATAAATAATATTTTTAGAAAACATTTTCATAAGTAGGAATCTTTTGTGCCAAATGCAAAAAGGAAACTGATACATCAAATTAAGTTAAAATCAATAAACTAAATAGAAACTAATCTTGTAAAGTGGTGCCGAAAAACTATCAAGGTGCTAGAACTACACTATTACAAAGTATGCAAGTCAAATAACATTAGTTTACGTTAAGAGACTACAAGTACAAGTAAAGACATTTGAAATATATATATCACTCTAATTTTAGGCATCCAAAAACTCTTATCTTAAGTCATATTCCTCATAAGCCTCAACTGACGTATATCTCTTCTGATCTACTCATTCTACTTCTTCTTTGATCTTCCTTGGCCCCTCTTAGAGCACCTGCATTGCTAGGATTGTGAGCCAAAATTTCTGTCCGCGGTCCAAAAAATGACATACAACGGTGATCCTTTCAGCTCGCCCCACAGTCCAGCTCGTGGCCATGATCCGCTCACCACCATTTTTTGTCTTTATTTTTTTGCCAAGTAAGCTTTAAACTTTTTTTTGAAAAAGTTTGACCAATGATATATTAGTAGTGGATTCCACAAAGTATTATTTTATTTGGTGATCCAAGTTGGTGATCCATGGGATGTAGAGAATAAAAAAAAAATTGGCTTGTGGGATGATGTGGAGGGTGTAGACCCCCACTTGTGATCCAAACTCTTGAATCACCAATGCGGATGCTCTTATAATTTGAAATATCGATTATCCCACGTCTTTGCACATGTGCATTTATATCCCCCTTATTGATATTACCAAACCATCAAATCTTCGAATAAGTGACAATTGAGTCAAATGTACGCATTATCAATAAATGTTGAGCATGTGCCATGAATATCGTAGAGTTCTTGACCCCCCTCCCCCAAAACATCTCATGGCCATCCTTTTTGAGGATGTGTTGGGTGTTCCTAGGTCTCACTTCATTTGGAATATTAAAATTAAAATAATTCTTTAGGGGTTTTGCCCCTCTATTTTGAGGGTTTTTTTAAAAAAAATCATAAAGTTCTGGTCAAGTGTAAGATCACCATATTTTTTATTTTTTTTTAATTTTTACAATGGTAAAAGATAAACGGAAAAGTTAAGCGTCTCTTCTCATAAGAGTACGCCCAACGACATCATCTGCAATTAGTTGGCGAAAGTGTGGTGAGAAACAGCAATATGATGAGAAAACGCTGGTAATGGAGCGCCCGAACTTAGCTAGCCAGTCTATTGCTATATTAGCCTCCCGAAAAATGTGTTTGAACATGGCTTGTATGTCCTTGTTTAACCAAAGTTGGACGTCTTTAATGATATTAGAGATTTTCCATGGAACCTGGCCGTCGCCTTTTATGGCTTTGATCACCGTCAAATTATCACCTTCAACCACGATATTATTGAACCCTGCTTGGACTGCTAGTTTTACTCCATCTCGTAATGCTCTTGCTTCTGCCACTAAAATGGATGTATCTCCATAATTTGCCGCTCCTGCCTTGATTAGTCTTCCCACCCAATCTCGTAAAATAAAACCACCTGCTGCTGAAGATTAGTTGAGTGACCCATCAAAATTGATTTTGATGGCTCCCGGTTGCTGGGAATGCCACCCCACAAAATGATTTGAGGTGGGAAGGGGAGAAAAAGACCCCTTGTGATAGATGTCAACCGATATACAAGCTTGGACTCTTCGTTCAGCGTAAGCCTTTTTGGCCCGTAAAATACACGCTAAGGGTTGAAAGACCTCGTTTCTAAAAACTAAATTATTCCTATTATTCCAAATACTCCAAAGTACGAAAGATAATTTCTGCAGTATGACAGGACGTCCTACACCTTTAACTTTTTGAAGATGATGTATAATGGTCTGGTTTTGGTCTGGTGACACACCTGACAGAATCCATCCGTGTTCCTCTGTGTAGTCTCAAACTTTTTTTGTCATACAACATTCTTTAAACAAGTGATCTATGGATTCTATGTCATCTAGGCAAAGAGGACATGAAGGATTTATGTGAAGTCCCCTTGGCAAAAGTAGGCCCCTAACTGGAATAACCTTGTGGCATACCTGCCAAAGAAAAACTTTAATTTTTGGCATAGTATCAATCTTCCATATCCATTTGTGAATCCAATTAGAATTATGAAAGGATTGTGGATCATGTGCCATCCATGTGACGGACTTTGTAGAAAAATTTCCAGAGCTATTCAGACCCCAACAAAACGAATCTTCCATGTCATGGCTTGGGATAGTAATTCCTTGGATCTTTTTTATAATATGGTGGTTATTTAGAGTCTGCTTAAACTTTTCAATATTCCAGTTACGATTCGGAAGAATGAAGTCACTAACAGTCGCTTCTAGTGAAGGTACATTATTTCCAGGAATATTCAGCGTTTCCACCAGATTAAAGTTTTCTACCCAGTTGTCAAACCAAAATAAAATTATATCTCCACTTCCTAACTTCCAAGTGATGCCTCGTCTATAGAGATCTCTACAATTTAGTAAACTTTTCCAGACCGGTGAATTGGTACTTTTTCTTTTGTAATCAAACAAGTTTTTATCCTTCAAATATTTAGCTTTAATAGATTGGGTCCATAAGCTCGATTCATTAGTCATAACTTTCCAAGCTAGTTTACATTGAAAGGCTTTATTGGCAGCATCTGTTTTGCGGAGTCCCAGTCCCCCTCTGTCCTTTGGCATGCACACTTTATCCCACACGATAAGTGGTGAACCTTTCTCCGTACTAGACTTTTTCCAGAAAAAATCTCGACTAATCTTATCCAGGTGATTAGTGGTAGATTTTGGTAGCTGAAAGCATTGCATTGTGTGTGCTAGCAAAGATTCTATATGAGATTCTATCAAAATTGTTCTTCCCGCTTTTGAAAGGGAGTTAGCTTTCCATCCATCCAGTTTATATGTAGCTTTACTAATAATATCCTGGAATGTAGTCCTTAATGGTTTGCATTGAAAAACAGGGTACCCAAGGTATTTCCCTAGTGAATCTCTTTGTGGGATGTTCAGAATTCCCATAACAGTTTGTTTCTACATAGTAGATACATTTTTTGAAAAGGTGATTGCAAATTTATGCAAATTAATTAATTGGCCAAATAGATTGCAAAACCTATCCAATGTATTTTCAAGAGTGCTACAACTGTTAGAATTAGTTCTACAGAATAATAAGCAATCATCAACAAACACGAGACACGGTACAGTAGCAGTTCTTGGACCTAATTTAATTCCTATGCCTGATTTCTGTTCCCTAGATTCTTTGCACAATAGATAGTTGAGGCTTTCCATACAAATGATGAAGATATAGGGTGACAAGGGGTCCCCCAGTCTAATTCCCCTTGATGGATTAAAAAGACCATTTGGTTCATCATTAACTATAATCGAGTACGACACTGATGAAATACATTCCATAATCCATTTATTCCATAATGGATGAAATCCTAGTTCTTGCAGACACTTTAATATGAAATACCACTCAAGTCTATCATATGCTTTCTCCATATCAAGTTTAATAGCAACCCAGGAGGTCCTGCTCTTAAGATTCTTGAATTTATGCATTGTTTCGTGTGTTAATAGAATGTTATCATGGATGGATCTCCCTGGAACAAAAACACTTTGCACAGGAGATATTACTTTATCTAATAACGGTCTCTTTCTATTTACCAAAATCTTAGCAATGATCTTATAGACCGTTGAGCAAAGACTAATAGATCTCAAATGGTTAGTCTGCGAAGGCCTATCAATCTTAGGAATAAGAGTGATAAAAGTATGGTTAATTTCTTTGAGGATTTTCCCATTCTTGAAAAATTATAGGATGCAGTTGACTAAGTCGTACTGAATAATTTGCCAATAAGGTTTGAAAAAACCAGCACCAAAGCCATCAGGTCCTGGCATTTTATTAGAATCAATACTGAATACAACGCTTTTAATTTCATCAAAACTTGGTGGTTTGATAAGCTCTGCATTATCATCATCTGATACTAGTATGGTAAGTCCTAAATCTGTTAGATTTCTGGACTGATTATGTGGAGATTTAAATCTATGTATATACTCCGCAATAAATCTATTTGCAGTCATTTTATGATCCTCAATCTAAACACCACTTTCGTCTTTTATTTTAATGATCATTTTCCTTTTTCTTCTCGCATTTGGTCTACGCTGAAAAAAAAATTGTATTTCTATCACCATTCACTAGCCATTCTTTTCTGCTAAGTTTACCCCAATACTTTTGATTGAATAGCATCATTTTTTCTCTTTGTTTGATGAGTCTATTCATCCAAGAATGTAACCTGGAACTATTTGGGTTTTCCAGTAATTTTCTATCAACATAATCGATTTTTTGTTCGTTTTTGGTAATTTTTTCTTGGAAGTTTCCAAACTATTTTTTCGACCAATCCTTAACTTCATATCTGATAACCTTAAGATTCTTGAAAAACTGGAACATTTTGGTGCCTTTGATTGAGACCTCCTAGACTTTTTAATTAAATTGTCAACTTGTTGGTAATTGCACCAGTAATTTTGAAAGCGAAACGGAAAGGCTTTGTGGCTACCCCGTTGCATTATTGTAGACAAAATAATAGGGCAGTGGTCTGAACACGTAAAACTACCATGGGTCTCAAAGGTGTCTAGATATATATTCGACCAGTCATTTATAGCAATTGTTCTATGTAACCTTTCATATATAAGATGCGTATGAATTCTTTTTTTCCACATGAATAGTCTACCGTTTACTTGGATTGATTATGCGTCAATTATATTGATAAGGTATTAAGTCTGTCATATTTACAATTAGACAAGGGTTGACCCCCTATGTTTTCATTAGGAGCAACTAATTCATTAAAGTTTCCAATAAGGCACCAAGGTAGGTCGATAATAGCATTAATTTCTATAAGGTGTTCCCAAAAAGAATTTTTTTCTCTATCTTGTGCTGGAGCATAAATCCCTAATACTAGACAATTTTGTGCTTTCTTAACATCATGTACTAGCATATGAATTGCTCTTGTTTCTTTAAATAAAACCGAAGCATGTATGTTTCCATTATTCCACATACCTGCAATTCCACTAGAGTGATTGATTGGGAGAACATATTCAAAGTGATCGTATCCCATTGTGGGGATGATTCTGGTTGTATTTTTTTCATTAACCCTTGTTTCCAGCAAAAGACCATATCCGATTTATGAGTTTGTGACAAGAGTTTTACTTCTTGTAGTACTTGATTTTTTTTGGCACCTTGAACGTTCCAGCTAATTATCTTCATTTGATGTGGTAAAAAAATTACTCCAGATGCTTTTCAGCATGCTCCTAACCATTACTACCATGACGTAGAGAATCGCCTTAGTACCATTCGTAAACATACCCATAAATTGAACCAAACAACAATAGATGGCTCGAGATTAACAATCATTATTATCCCAAGTAACGTACTAGTAATAAAATTCCCTACTGGAATCATAAATTTATAAAAGTAATTTCCTGAAAAGTGGGTGATGTCACTTACTGACCCACTCCAAATTTTTGGGCCCCACCAACGGAGTGACCAGTCCCTTCATGCGCCAAGGAAGCATTCAGAAGGCATAGAAAATACATTCGTTTAGTTGGGATAACAGTCAACGGCCACCATTCACCACCATTATAGGTAAAAACATAAATTTGTTGATTGACAATTCTACTTCTAAGTTTACCCTCCCCTAATCGTCTGGGAGTTACATGCTGCATCAAAATGAGGAGCATAAAATACCATAACAATAGCGCTATCAACTCAATAAATTGATCAAGCCCGAAGGCAGTATGGAAACAGGCCTTGGAGAGGGGATCGCTCGCCACTTGCTCATTTCTTACCATAATATATTCGAGGAACCAATTAAAGTATTTTTTACCAATCGCCATGGCAAAGCTACTGCTTGAATACTTGGAGTGTAACTTAACGTCCTACACACATAAGATAAACAATTTAAAACAATGAAGCGTTATAATGCATATAGAATCCCGATACCTACCACCATATAATGTTGTGTTTTTACAAACCCAATTCATAAAGTCTATAGGTTTGAAATTCGTATTCTTAATGGTATTAGGCTCAATTGTATTCGTCATCAACCAACAAACCACATGCGGGTTATACCATAAGTCGTGGTTTCTAGGGTGCTCACTAGTCATAGGAGCAGCACTAGAAAACCAGCGGTTAGGCATTATCCAACAGCCCCTTAGGTACATAAGGGGGGTCAATCCAAAGTGCAGAAACCCAAAACACATACCACAGCCAACTTGAAGCACTTGGGGAAAAGGGTTGGAAACAAGAAAATCGAAATATACATATAATAGATAGTCCATGGCATTAATAAGGGATGGTTGAGTATGATACAACAAAATAAACACCACTCACAGGGGTTAGCTCTACCTCTTTTAGTCAATAAGTGGACTAGGATGCCAATCCTAGGCTCCTTTCCCAAAAACCAGGAACAACAGTGAGCAACCCTGCTCATGCAAACAGTTTCATTCGTACACAAAAGACATATCATCACAGAGACAATGCTTAAGAACACATACTTCCAACTAAGAACAACATTCATAACTCCTAAGAATGGACTGGGTGAAATATGAAGTGAACCCAGGGGACTCCATCAAAAAATAGTGACCATACATGGGCCAGTACAGAGATTAGATAGCCTGAGAGGTGGCCTCCTCTCCATCTTCAGACCTCTTCGTATTTGTTGAATCCAAGGACATTTCAATATCCTCTATATTATGCAGATTCAGACAAAGATTTGCATTATTTTCAGCCTCCATATCATCCAGCATGTCCTCATTAAGTGCATCAAGAGGATCAGGCACCAAATTGGGATCATAGCAGTAAGATTGGCCAGAATAATTCCATCGGGAATAACCAAGCCTGGGTTAGGAGTGTGAACAAGTTGAGGAATGGTCTGGTCCGGAAAGCTCTTATCTTGTTCTTGAACAGATGTAAGAATCACATTACTAGCCATTGGGTTCAAATTGGATGTATTGGGTTGTTTAGGGGTATGAAATGACCTAACTATTTTCTTGGGAGATACCGTTACCCAAGTATCAGCAGATTGGGTAATGGTAGTAGCGGAAGGATTGACACTTTTGTTAGCAAGGGATACCCCTATAGCATCGAAGCGCTCAACGAGCACCTTACTCTTTTTTTATATCGGCAGGTTAGGACAATACTCAAGCTGGTGTGAAACCTCCCCATATAGAGGACAAACTTCATGAAGCCCTTCATAGATAAGTGGCACTCTTGTGGATAAACCCCCTCTTGATATAGACAAACTACCCAGAAGGGGATGCGTGATATCAATGTTGACACAAACTTTAGCAAATTTGCCTTTCAAGCGAAGAAGAGTATTTTCGTCAATAGGAACAATATCCCCCACATGTTTAAGAAGATCCCGGAGAACCCCCATTTCCCAAAACTCCCATGGGAGCCTAAGGATCCTAAGCCATTA
This sequence comes from Selenicereus undatus, assembly GCA_017589665.1. Taxonomy (NCBI): domain Eukaryota; kingdom Viridiplantae; phylum Streptophyta; class Magnoliopsida; order Caryophyllales; family Cactaceae; genus Selenicereus; species Selenicereus undatus. The sequence goes on from JACYFF010031958.1 coordinate 107,625,960, forward strand.
ATCAACTCGATCTAGAGGGGTTTGATAAGGGTCAAAAAATTCAACCCAAGGCTTCAGAACAAAATTAAGACCATTAACAAAATACGGTCTTTTATCAAACACCAGAAACTTATCTTGAGCATTTGCAGATCTTATAAGTATCCAATGGTTACCCGTTTCAACATATTCCACTTGACCTCTCACAAATTTCCACTCATTTCGGGTTATGTGAATAATAGTAGGGAGTGGTAAAGGTTCCCCCTAGACTTTACCCAATAGGCAGCAGGCAAGAAGTTCCTCCAAACTAATGGTTGGAGGATGAGAAAGGTCAGGAATTGGATTTTCTGGCTGGGGGCCAGGGCTTTGACTCTTAGACGACTGACCTACGAAAACGATCCTTGCAGGGTTACTTTATCGAAATTGAGGACAAAGTTATATTTCAACAGTGGACGCTTTAGCACTGACGTGACCTCCCACTCCCAATTTGAGGACATATGAGTATGAGTCGGGGCAGGTGGGATTGGATTGGCCAGTAAGGTTACGTCCACTTCCATCCAACACAATTGTGATTCCAGGTTGGGTAGGATTAGGATGAGAGGAAACATTGTCTTGGTGGTCCACACTACCATTAGAACTACTATTTAGAGACAAAGGGGAGTTTGGTGATGGGGCAGTCATAAGCTTAAGACTCAACCACATTGTGATTGTTGGATATAGCTTGGTGTACAGATGCTCAGAGTTAGGGGCTATATATAGCCTTGGCTCAAAGTAAGCCCACAACAAGTCCAGCTCTAAATAAGAATTAATAACAACATGGCAAGATGAATCACCAGAAAGTATAGTCACAAAACTATAATCAATGCAACCACCAAATGCAAGAATACAACTACAAGAATTAATTAGAAAAGGAGCAATAGAATTTGGGTCTAGACTGAGCATAATCATTTTGCAGAGAATAAAATAGTCAATCTTTGGAGTAACATCCCAAAAATTCTGCTTGTCACCACGTACTAACTTCATAGATCTGAAGGCGTGAGCCGATATCCGGTAGTTGAGCTCTCGTAAATCCCCGATTTTGGTCCAAAACCACCTGCTTTGTTGCTGGATTTGTACAACTATGGAGTGACTGAACTCTATATGGTGGATGTGGTTTGCTCTCAATAGACACCAATACATCATAAATGGTCAGAATTGGCCTCGAAGAGATGTGGTTGTAAAGAATGTGCAAGGCTTTCGTCAAGGAGGGTAAACTTGGTAGCTCAATGGTGGAAATCACCAGATAATCAATTAAATCAAGTAAAGATCTCATAATCAAGGTCTTAAGGGCATCCCCAGCCCAGACGAACGCGTGCCAAAAATTGAAGAAAATGGGCCTGCGTGTACCGGTGTGCAGTCCCAGCCCATTACCCGCGTGCCAGAAAACGGGGGACGGATCCCAGCCCAGGTCCGTCCCGCGTTCGTTTTTTTTTGTCGCGTAGCCCAGCAAAAACGCTGCGTTTTTGGAAGCCCCCTGAATGAAGTGACGCGTTTTGGTCCGAATTTGGCAAAAAAAAGAAAAAGGCTCGGGAATTGGTTTGGGCGTGGGAACTTGGGCTGAATTAATGGTGTAGCCGTTGGCTTCAACGGTAGAAATGGGTTTTGGGGGGTTTTTTTTTTGGGGGGGTTATTTAAATTTTGTATAAATATGAGATAATGGTGTGGTTAAATAAAATTAACATAATCTCTCTCCTTTTTCTACAAATCTGAAATATTACTTTCTGCTACTTGAAGTGAAGAGGAAAATATTGTGGTAAGTGGTAAATAACTTTATTTGTTATGGATGTTTATTGATTAATTAAATTAATTATATGTGGTTATAATTTTGAACTAATTGCTATTATTTATATGGTGTTGTTGTTAGATATTTGGGAGGTGGATTTGTGAGGTTGAGAAGAATCAAGTTAAAGTGAAGTGAAGTGAAGTGAAGAATTTTGTAAGTATTTTTTGATGTACGTATATTTCATGTTCATAGATGTTATGTATAATTAGTTTGATTTATTTATTAACTTAGTATGTTATGATTAACATTTGTACGTTTTAATTATTATGATGACATTTTAAATCACACTATTAACATTAAGAAGGTAATGTGAGAATTTTAATTTTTATTTCTTAGATTACGGTTATGTTGTTGGATGTTATGTTTAAATTCTAATATAAATTCATTAGTGTTAAATGTATGTTTAGAACCTTTTATTTTTATTATTTAATAGAAGTTTAAATGTGTGAAGTTGAATATGTGAAAAGGGAAGTATGACATTTTCATAAATTATGTTGGTATAAATTGGAATGAGAAAAGGTGTAATTTTCAATCCTAATTATTTCGAATATGTTTAATATTCATATGCTTACATGCTAAATCAGAAAAGGTGTAATGAGAGAAGGTGTAAGTTGGTGAAAATTGTCATTCGAAATTGTAATTAGTTTAATT
>JACYFF010031958.1:107628418-107797196 GCA_017589665.1 Selenicereus undatus
AGCTTGCATGTGTAAATGTTAATTGTTTAATTGTAAGGTTTATGTTGGTTTATTAGAATTACATGAAATTGCATGCAATAGTTGACATTGAAATTTAAAAACAAACCACGATGTAGGTGAACGTTGAAATGGACCCGAATGATACACAATCATTCGTGCACCTACTTAGCGGGGACGAGTCACAAAGTGAATTTGGGAATACTTCAAACCTTCCCCCACGACTCCCGAATTGGCAACACTATCCACCACCACATAATCCCCCACCTTATTCCCAACAATATCCGCCACAATACCCTACAAATTGGCATCATTACCGTCCACCACCAAACACCCCTCCACAAACTTTTAACTATGGAACAACGCCCCTTCCATGTTACCCACCTCAACCTCCTCATACGACCTCACCAGCACCTGAACCTCCTCATACGACCTCACCAGCACCTCGTTCTTCGCCAAGTAATAACCCCAAAAACAAGGAAGGTGGTCTGCAACCCCCTAAGTGGACATTAGAGGAGGACCGCCGCTTAGTTAAGTCATGGATTAATGTGAGCACCAATCCAATCACCGGGGCTGATCAGAAGCTATCTGGCTTTTGGACAAAGGTGGCAAACACATTCAACCAGCATGCTCCCGATGGAGCTTCAAAGAGAGCGGGAAAGGTGTGCAATGCCCGATGGAATCGTGCCGCTCCATTAGTATCGAAATGGTGCGCGTGTGTGGCTCAGGCGTACCGGGCGAATCTAAGTGGTGCAAATGAGGATGACATAATGCAAAACGCTCAAGATCTTTATGTTGCTATGGTTGGCAAAAAATTTGACCTCATGCATTGGTGGGTGTGTCTTAAGGATCAACCTAAATGGGAGACCTTTTGTGACCAATCTGGAGAAGCGTCTTCCAAACGGCTTAAAGTAAATGAGGCTGGCCCGTACTCCGAGAGTGACTCCCCTAGCACCCCCACCACCCCTACTACCCTTGCAACTCCTTCTAGTGAGAGTACACCAACTGAGGTCGTTGGAGGGCTTATCCGCCCTATTGGAACAAAAGTTGCTAAGAGAAAGGCGAAGGAGCTAAGTACAGACCCCGTATTGGATATTGTCACTACAGAAATGTCGGCTATACGGACAACTAACGAGAAGAATAGCACCATATTTGAGCAATATGTCCTGGCCCAAAAGAAGAAGGCTGAAGCAGCTATGAAAGTTGTGGAGCTAAGAGATCGACACCTGTCCTTGGAAGAAAGGAAGCAGCGCCTTAAGGAGATGAAGTACGAGGACAAGATTTTGAAAATGAACATAGCGGAGATGTGTCCTGAAGATCAAGCACGCTATGGCCCCATTCAGGAAGAAATTAGGAGTCGCTACCGTCAAAACTCGTCATCGTCTGATATTGACCTTAATTTAGATTGATCGCTGATTTGTAATTTTCAGTCTTATTGCGTTTTCATGGAACAGTTGTTGTGGTAGAAACATTTCCCTTTATAATTTGTCATATACTGTTTCCAAATTCCAAATTCGCAATTACTTGTTTCCAAATTTCGTCTCATATAATGTATATTTGAATTACATTTATAATTATAATTTAAATGCACAGGTATTGAAGAATGAGTGGTTCATCATCCTCTTCTAGTACGTCATCCTCAACAGATGGTTTGAGCTTCATCCTAGAAGACTCTAGCGATGATTCCCCAATATTGGAAACTATGGTTATGAAAGACAATGGCCCGAAAATGATGGAGTTGGCCCTGAAGTTGAGAAATATTAGACAAGAAAGTAGGGCATCATCATCATCAAGAAGACCCAAAAAGAAGAAAAAATTTGTAAAGAGAGATCGGCAAGAAGCACACGATCGCCTCTACAAAGATTATTTCGCCGAAGACTCCATATACAATGACACTCACTTTCGGCGTAGATTTCGTATGCGACGGCACTTGTTCCTACGCATAGTTGGCGCTTTAGAGAGTCATTTTGAGTACTTCCAACTGAGGTACGATGGCCTCGGTAGGCGTGGGTTGTCACCACTCACCAAGTGCACAGCAGCCATGCGAATGTTGGCTTATGGTATATCGGCAGATTGTGTCGATGAATACCTAAAGATTGGTGAAAGCACAGCTATGGAGTGCATGAAAAATTTTGCTGCTGGTGTCATTCAAGTGTTCGGGGAAGAATACTTGCGAAAACCAACACAAGCTGATGTCGATCGTTTGTTACAAGTAGCAGAAGCCCGCGACTTTCCGGGTATGTTAGGGAGCATCGACTGTATGCACTGGGAATGGAAGAATTGTCCGACAGGTTGGAAAGGAGTGTTTGCAAAAGGGGTGTACAAAGTTCCCACATTGATTCTTGAAACTGTTGCTTCGTACGACCTTTGGATCTGGCACGCTTTCTTTGGGTGCCCGGGAACACTAAATGATTTAAACGTCCTCCACCGATCCAATGTTTTACAAGAGGTGTACGAGGGTCGGGCTCCAGATTGTGAATTTATCGTCAACGGTCGCAAGTACAACATGGGGTACTATCTATCTGATGGTATTTATCCGAGATGGGCCACCTTCGTGAAGACCATCCCCCTTCCTCAGGGAGCAAAGGCAAAGTTATTCGCTGAACGTCAAGAATCTGTTAGAAAGGATGTGGAGAGAGCATTTGGGGTTCTACAAGCTCGCTTTGCCATCATCCGCGGCCCGGCACGAAACATGGACAAGTCTGAATTGGGTATGGTAATGAAGGCATGCATCATACTCCACAACATGATCGTCGAGGACGAGCGTAATTCGTACGACCTTAGTTTTGATTACGATGATGTGGAGGACAACACCCCGCAACCTAATGTCCACCGGAACCATCATCCGTGCTACGCAACCTATCTTCGTAGAGTAGCACAAGTTCATAACCCAGACCTACATGCACGTCTTCAATCCGACTTGGTCGAAGAAATATGGAATCGACACACGGCGCGAAGAAGTTCGCAAACGTAGTTATTTCCTGTTATTTGTTGATATTTGGGGATGTAATTTTTTTCCCATTCAAAAGTCAAACGTTCCTGATGAATTTTTTTGCACATTTTCAATCTTGACATTGTAATTTATTTTTATGTTTCATTATTCTTTGTGTTAGTTTTAAATTGAATTGTACTTTCGAACTTTTTTTTAAAATTAGTTCCACAACATAGACAAAAAAAACGGGGGGGGGGGAATTAAAATTTCAAATTTATACATTTTTATGTCAACAAAATAAATATTCATAACTCTAAAAAAAAATAAAAATTCAAACATGTTACAAAAGTTAAAATCCAAACACAACAAAAAAATTAAAAAGTAATAAATCGTGGGCTCCATGTAATTAATTGTCTTGAATTGAGTTCCATTGGTTGGAAGATTGAATGGAATGCAAGTGGAACTCATGCTGACGTGGCAAGCTTGAGTTCCAAAAATTGGCACTTGGGTTGGGGATGCCCTAAATGGATCGGACCCTTGAGCTTGCAACTTGCTAGATATGGCTATCTTCGGTGAACCAAGATATCTCAGAAGGGTGAGGAGTATCTAAGCAGATCTATAGTCTCTATTAGGAGTATGGTAACTCTCATTAGAAGCATGCCTTTCACCTTTTGAATTGAAACAGTCAGGAAAGATGGTGATGGACAAGGTCATAAATGGGTTCAAGCAATGGGTACTTTCATTAAAGACATGGTTTCCTTCTTCTAGTTCAGAGCATGGATTAATGGTGCAATTGGACTGGTTGCAGATGCAGTACAATGGAAAGTTTGGTTGAGGAAGATAAAGGGCTGGCGGCTTATTCATCGATAGGTTTTGTTCATATCTCACGAAGAAAGTCTTTACTCTCGCTAGAGTCTTCTAAGATCACCATATATATTGGCATAGATATCCAAAAAAAAAAAAGATGGTATTATGTATTCAAATTTAGGAGCTAAACGCATGCATCCTTGCGGGCCCAGTTACAAGAATAGAGTGTGATCACATATTAAATAAAAACTTATTAATGCTTATCTTATACTTCTTCACAGTCTCTAATGACAAATAATTAAGTATACTTTCACTACATTATCATTTATATGCATGAATTTAAAATGATCCGTAGAGTCGCAAAAGCACAACATAACTATGGATAAACTCACACATTTATGTTATACCCTAAACATTCCCCTTGCAAAGTGAGTTGGCAAAGAATACTAAAAAAGATGCATATATAGCTTCTGTACCATTATAGTAAATACCAACGAGGCTATAGCTTGATTCGTATTACCATGCTTGTTCACCTCTCTCCACCAAGCTTCGGTTTGGGGGAGGGGGGACTCTTAGCTCCCATTAATTATCTGGGAATGAAGGGGTGGTGGGCTTAGATTTGGGTTTGCATATTTTTTTCCTTTCTCGTAGATCAGTTGACCAATTGGATATGCATTGAGTTAGGAAATTCAGTGAATGATACAACTTACTAAGGGGGGGGGGGATTAACCATTAAAGCAAATATTTGATGAGTAACTATAAGCTCTCATTGTATTTCCTTTGCTTTTAGCCTAGATCTGGCAGGGTTGATAAGGTTATGTACTGTTTAACAAGTCCCCTCAAAAAAGGTGTTACTACGAATGAAATTAAATTCGCTGTATTTGGATACCTAGTATTTCCTCATGTATACACTATAAAAAAACACGCATTTTGAAACCACAGTTTATAATCGAACTTTTTCCGGTTTCAACAACCTTGTTTTACAACCACATACAGAAACTATTTTGTTAGTTTCTAAAACTAAGACTGATTAATTAATCGGTCTATAATTTAGAAACCAATATTGGGTACAGTTTCGAATCAGAAACTGATAAATAAATTTGTTTCTAATTTGAAACCAATTCTTATTTCAATTTCAAAATTTGGTTTTATTTGTAAAAAAAAAAAGAGAAGGAAATTCATTTTTACTACCCCAAAATTTCAGCATCCCTCCATTTTCGTTCATCTCCCGTGCGCGGCTCTGCAATTTCCCCCCTAAAATCTCAGCTTCCCCCAATTTCATTCCACCTCCCGAAAGTTCAAAGCACCTTCGTTCTTACTCCCTATCTACTACTCTGAAAGTTCAATTTACGCTATTGAAAGTTCAGCATCCCACCATTTTCTATTGAAAGTTCAATTTAGCGTAAAATTTCAGCTTCGATTTACGCCTCTGAAGGTTCGATTTTCGCTTCTGAAGGTTCGATTTTCGCTCCCTTTTCTGGTAAAGTTGAGATTAGGGTTTTGCATGTTCAAGGGAATTGTGGGTAATTTGGGTTTGTGCTTCAGATCTGACTCCTGTTTCAGGTTTGCGTCCATCGTCTTTGACCGATACTCTTTCTCCCTCTCCCTCTCTCAAAGTCACTTTGTTTTGTGTTCTAATTTTTCATAACCGAAATTCAATCTGAAGAGATTTGGTTTTTGTTTGGGGGGGTTGAAGGGTTTTTTTTTATCTCCACCCACTTCATTTATTTTGATGCGAAATTCTGGGTATTGATTGGATTTTGTGGGGTTTTTTTTTGAAGGGTGCGTTGAAGATGAGAAGAGGTTGGTTGAAGCGCTGCAGCAGGTGGATGTAGTGATTTGTGCTATTCCATCGAAGCAGGCGCTTGCTCAGCCGATTTTGATTCGGGCTATCAAGCTTGCTGGGTCAATTAAGGTCTGTCTTTCACTATTCCTTGTGTTGGAGGCTGTACTTGTTGAATTTTTAGGAAATTTTTTCTGGAATAAATATGTTAACGTGCTTTACCTGTTATTTATTTTTTTGGAAAAGGCCACTTAAAAAGGCTTTTTAATGGTGGCTTAGATAATAAGTTGCATTTCAGACTGGGGGCAACTCATGGTGTTGGATGTCTAGAAGCTTAATCCTCATTTATGCTTTGTTTGATGTGTGTAATTTTTGTTTCATTGTAGGAAAAAGGCAACTTAAAAAGTTTTTTTTAAATTTTTTTTATGATGGCTTAGATAATTAGTTGCATTTGAGAATGGGGCCAACTTGTGGTGTTGGATGTCTAGAAGCTTAATCATTGTCTATGCTTTGTTTGATGTTTGTAATTGTTTGTTTAATTGCTTGTACTATCTTTATCGCCTCAGGAGAAAGAGTGGGCTGACATATTGTTACGAGTTCAATGCTTTATTTTTAATTACCTTTCTAGGACTCTTTGTGTAGTGGCAGACTGATAGTCTGTACCTAGCAGAATGGGGTGTGAACCTGGACCCAACGTGCCCTGTCTTTGGTAAGAGTTTGAGCCTTCAATTGACCTTTTTCGGACTGTCCCTAAGTGCAAGTAACCTGGGAGCTGAGCTCTTTGAGGTTGAGTGTTGAAGAGAAGTGAGAGATTGGAGGTGCAAAGAAATGGGTGTTATGCACTGCAAAGGTTGGATAAACCTTATAGAGGTTTTAGTGCTCTGCAGCATCTGGAAAGTCAGGAACACTTGTGGTTTTTTTATACGCGTAAGACAGGGCACGATAATGTTGTTACGAAAAGGCCATGGATTTTAATTATCAATATTCAAACAGGACAAGGGAAGGCCCTTTGCCGAAGGCTGGGCAATCAGGAGTAGATTGGTGAAAACCTCTAATAGATGGCTTTTACAAGCTTACTGTGGATTCCTTTATAGGGAGCAAAGGCTGGGGGTCCAGAGATGAAAATGCCAAAGTCATCACATCACATCCCTTGTGTTGTAGATTGTACTTGTTGATTTTCCATGGAATTTTTTATGGACTAATCATGGAAGCGTGCTTCCTTTTTTTGTTTGTTTGTTTTGGTTTTTGGTTGGAAAAAGGCAATTGTAAAAGGTTTTGTAATGGTGGCTTTGATAATTAGCTGCATTTGAGAATGGGGGCAACTCATGTTGTTGGATGTCTAGAAGCTTAATCCTCATCTATGCTTTGTTTAATTTGTGTAATGTTTTTTTCATCGATGGAAAAAGGCAATATAAAAACGTTTTTATGGTGGCTTAGATAATTAGTTGCATTTGAGAATGGGCCCAACTTGTGGCGTTGGATGTCTAGAAGCTTAATAATTGTCTATGCCTTGTTCAGTGTCTGTAATTGTTTGTTTAATTGCTTGTACCATCTTTATAGCTTCAGGAGAAAGAGTGGCTAACATATTGTTACGAGTACAATGTGTTATTTTTAATTACCGTTCTAGGACTGTGTAGTGACAGACTGATAGTTCTGTACCCAGGTAGTGGGCTAGGTTTTTTGCAACAGCGATCCGCAGCTCAAAATCCTGGGTTTTTGGTGTGGTTTTAGGGGCGGTGGCAATCATAATGAATTCTGCTTACGAATCGATTTCCATATGCAGAAAAGACCCCTTTTTGGTTTTGACAAGAGCGGTAGGAAGAGGGGAAAGGCGGTGGTGAATTGGGAGGAGGAAAGTGACAGTGAGGGGAAAGGCCGCCGTTGTAATGAACTCAATTGACTTCATGAACACACATGTGGATTGGACACACAAGAAATAGCAAATAGTGTTTTTCTATTTAAGTTATTCTAGACAGGACGATGGAAACCGTTTTGGATGAGAAACCATTTGATGTATCCGCTGAGGCTTCTAGCTATGACTCAAATTGAGAGTTCAAGCTTTCAACCAAAGGTAGATACAATCAAGGGAAACCAAATGAAAATGACCATATAAAATGATGGTTGTGAGGTATCAAGCATGTGAGAGAAGAATGGAATTTAGAATCAAGTGATTCTAAATGGGAAAACAGAAGATCTTTGACGTGAATAGATGTATAGCACAAGGGAGGAATGGACCCAAGCTATAAACCACCAAGAGGGATGAAACCAAAAGAGAAACACACGACCTTAGGGGTGGCACGGTCGTGCCCTTAGGCACGGGTAGGCCGTGCCACTTTGCTGCCCTCCACGCCTAGCATTTCTCAAAGTTCACGGTTTGATGTGTTTAAGTGTTTGGGTTGAAGGCAAAGCCAAAGGATATACCTTTTAGCCTTGGACACGCAAGGAAAGGGATGTAAGAAGGGTTATGGATGTGTGGAATGGGAAGATGAATCAAAGTTAAGAATTACTAACTTCAAATTAAAGTTAGTAAATCCACTTTAACTCTCTTTGAAATCCTTGAGTATAGCATCAAATGGATAGAACTAAACTTGGGGTTTGGATACAGAAACACCACCAAATTCAAGTTTAGGGCCCTTAATTTAGAATAAGATACAGAAACACCACTTATTCTATGTTAAGACTCACTTGAATACTATCTTAATTGGCCTAATTAAGGATAAGTAAGCAAGAGTTTGAAAAAAGAAAGCACAAAGCTCTCAAACTGAATTTTTATCATTCAAAAAAGCTTGATGCCTAGCTATGGCCGTGGGGTGCCCTTAAATAGACAGCAAAAATCGCCAAGCTAGTGAGTTTGTAAGCAAGCATACACCTCACCTTTTCCTTACTAGGTAGGAAAAGGATTAGGAGCTAATTACAATTGATTACAATGCTAACTCATTACAACTATGCTTAACTTAAACTAATACATCAAATCATGAGTCTAAACCTTATCTAAGTTGATTATACAATGCTTAGCCTTTGATTAAACACTAAAACAATCAGCAAAAGGCTAGAAGACCATGTGCACTAGCCGAAATTCCCATGCCACTTTGCGGCTAGCCAATAGGAAGCAAGGGACAAGATATTTCTAGCTTTGCTCTTATTGGTTGTTCTTTTCCATGCATTCACCAATCCAAGAAACCTTGGGGCGTGTGCCAAGCTTGGGAAGTGTGCCAATCTGTCTAGGAAAGAGGGATGGCCGGCTGTTTGATGAAGAATAAAATTGGTTCACTTGAACCGGGTTCAAGCAAGTTGCTGGCCGGTTTTCTAGCAAACATTAAGCATAGCAAAAGTGATCATGATTTGGATTTTAAACATGGGGGGGTAATTTTAGGATGTGTATAATCCCCCCCAAAGAAATCAAGGTTAGGATGTGTTTAAGTGGGGTAATTAAACTTAAACTTTAAACCGTGCAGATTGGGGTGCAATCTGACCGGTTTGAGAAAACTCCTTGATTCTTCATCCTCTTGTGTGCATGATTGGAAATCAATGCTTGGACTTGATTGTAGACTTCTTAAGGATCCCAAAAATGTATAACTACATGACTTAAGCCATCATATAGCTTAAGTTATGACTTATTCAAAACCAAGCTTTTTCTGGTCCTGCTTGTCAATTTGACACCTTGAGTTTAATGATTGATTTGAACGACCAAATGAAGTTCAAATTGGATGCAACTTGATTTGTTGGAAAGCTGACATCTTGAACTTCAAATCCATCAAAAAATATCAGACTTAAACCTTGAGGATGATTGTTGAAAATTGCACACAAAAACGGGTCAGTGTTGGATTCTTCCCTTTGCCTTGCAGTTTCAAAGCTTAAACAAAACTTGGATGAATTATTCATCCTTAAACCAACATTATAACCTCACCTAATTGATTTGATTCATTTTAAAACAAAGGGCATGGTGGGATTTCCATCACCATTGATCTTTGACAAATTAGTGATGGTATTGAAAGAAATCATTGATCAGATATGATTTGCTTTGTTGGGTTTGTGACTTCTTTATTGTATAATGTAGCATTCTTCTTCAACTGATTTGCTTGATTTTGAGTTATCTTTCCACTGAAGGTTTAGCGAGTTCTCATTGGCAACGGGGTTGGAAGAGAATGCAGAGGAGAGACATACTGAGCAGGTTGGTACCCAAATTCATCCCTTTTAAATAACATAGTATGATCTCAATACCTCTCTCACTCAAGATATGCTACCTCTCTCTCACTCAGTCTACGCTCTGTCTACCTCTAGCACCCCTCCCATCTGTCCCTATTTCATTCTCTGTCTATGCTGCCCCAAATTTCAACTGGGCAAGTCGATCTGCGCTTTTGATGGTTCAATTTTAGCTTCCTTTTCTACTAGAGTTTGGATTAGGTTTTGCATTTTCAAGCTAATTGTGGGTAATGTGGGCTTGTGCTTCAGATCTGAATCAGTTATCCTCTTGTGTAGTTAAGAGTGAAGCTATCAATTCTATTGAGGTATTCTCTTTTTCTCTCTACCTGTATGTAATGTCAATCTCAAAATCTCAGCATGAGATTTCTTCTCTCCCCTCATCTGAGTAATGTTGCTCTAGAATCGCTTATGTTGATGGTCGAAGCAAAGAATAATAACACTAACTTCATTGAAATTGGTCTATCTCAAACTGAATTGACTTATCGCTTATCAATTTTGGTTTCATTTTCTTGGCTAAGTTAGCAGACAAACCAAAAAGGAATGAACAGGAATCTGACCCACAATTGAGTCCAGCCTAACCCAACCATGATATTCGACAACCCTATTCAAGGTTCAGGCTTGATGGACAATACGAAATAATGATGACCATGCAGGGTCAAGTCAACCTCACCCTTTGCTAGTGATAGGGTGGGCTTGCTGGATGTCGGCTTGGTGATGACACTGAAGTTTCATGGAAGGGGTTCTACCCATATATGCTCAATTCAAACCAATTCTGTGATTTTGAATCAGTTTTTCTGTTTGTTTTGGGATTGACTGCCTTCTTGGTCAATTTCATGATTTTTTTTGTTTATTTCAACAAGCACAACTAAGTGTTTACTTGATCATCAGTTCACCAAGATACCCCCAAAGTAGCAGTGCTTTTGGCTTCCTTTTCTACTAGAGTTTAGATTAGGGTTTTGCATTTTGAAGCTAATCGTGGTTAAATTGGGCTTGTGCTTCAGATCTGACTCTTGTTTTAGGTTTGCCTTCAAATTCTATTCCTTTTCTGTGTGATTTCTGCTCCCCCCCCCCCCAATGAATCTTCTTCAATTTTGTGGCTTGTATAATCTTCTTTGCTGGATATAATCTGACTTCATTATGCTGGGTTTGTGTAGTCTGCATTGCTGGGTTCATAACTTTATTTTCGTATGATATGCTTATATAATCTGCTTTGTTACGTTTGTGACTTCTTTTTCTTGTATTATAACATTCTTCTTTAGTTGCTTTGCTTGATTTTGAGTTCTCTTTCTATTGAAGGGCTAGCGGGTTGTCATCGGCAACAGGGGTGGAGGAACGGACAGAGGAGATACATACTGAGTAGGTTGGTACCTAAATTCCTCTGCAATTTCTGTCTGAGTTTTGTGTCTAGAAATTTCCATTTTTGATTAAAAAAGAGGCTGATACAACAAAGGATGGCTCAACTTAGTAAATCAGTCATAATATAGGCAGATATGATTTTTGGGATTTACACAAAAGTGGCAAGGCTCTCATGTATGCATGTATTTGAACGGCAAACGAAAGCTATTAGGCTATGCTGATGACTCTGAGCCAGTGATAGCAAAGAACAATGAGATAAAGAAATGTTTCGGGATAATGCGTAGCTAACTATGAGTAGTGGGCAATGCTCATTTGAGGGTTTTGAAGAGAGAAAATAGAGGCAGAATTTGAAGGTTTTGTGAATGTTATCTGGCTTTTCTTCTAATATTTCCCAAGCAAGGTTAGTGTCATTAGTATGGCAAGGATCATGGCCTCAATCATTGAGATATTGGTGGCTAATTATATGACCTGTCAAATTAGCTTATCATAGTTAATAGTTATACCAAAGAAAAAGAAGATATGCTCATATCAACAATTGCTTTTAGGGATTCCCAAATCAATTGCTAGCTTTTCTTGTAATTTGAAATTGATATTGATGCGAAGAATTGCTTATTTGCTGACATTTCATTGGATTTTGTTGGGTAATTGTATTATCTTGCTTTGACTTATTGCTTTTGTGGTAGTCAGTGTGCTTCCATCACCAAGTTAATTGTGAAGTCAATTTTAATAAGTAGGAAATAACCAATTGTAGCTAGAACCTTGCATGATGTTGCTTATACTAATGGAGGCCCAATAGCCACAACCTTGTATGATGTTACTTATAGTAATCAAGTGTAAAATATCCTCCATTGTTTTTACTTGTTCAAGTAGAATAATGTGGATAGACTATTTGTATGTGCTCAATAACGTCATGTATAATGTATATAGTAATTGTGGAGGTTTTTTTTGCTATTTTAAATTTTATTATTTTCATCGTTTGGTGTGTGGATCATGCATAACAATGAATTATATGTATAAGATATTCCTATAAATATAATTCTTTCATTAAGCTTAGAATACTCATTCAAGAATTTATACGTGAAATACAATTTCAAAGCAATTTATTTATTGATATTATAGGTGTGGTCTTCGTATCAAAAAGGTGTTTAGAAGACACTACCAATAATGTCTATATGTAAATTGTTGATGGAATGTTATAATACGTATGAATTTTTGAATTGTCCAAGTTGGACAGTTTAGGACTCTTATGATATTTGATTGTTTGGCTACAAAGTCACTGCATATGTTGGGAAGATATTGGTTGGTATTTCCTCATGTTCTTTGAGTCCGATTTTGGAGATGATAATCATATGTTTGCTTCATCTTCAAAATTCGTAATTCGGAGAACTACGGGGAAATGCTACTGAAATTTTCCCTCATATATGCAATGGTTCAGCCAAACAAATCAAATATTATATGAATCCTAAATGGGTTTAGGACCACCTACCTTTGTAGAAAGGGATAAGATCATATTATGCCATCTCATTTTGTATGTGTTGATTATTTGTTTTAGTTATTACTTGATGACTGAATAAAACATTCAATTCCTCAAGGTAGATATTTTGTCAAAAGTAATTGCTATTATTAAGAGTGTAGTGATAAGTAGCTTTGTAACTCTATGGTAAAATATGTTTCCTTATATAGAATGTTGTTAATTTTCCAATGCAGTAATGGGAACAAACTGAGACTGGATGTATAAGAGACTTGATGGGAATTATTTGAGTGGAGAGTTTGTGGAAAAAGTAGATGAATTTATTCAGTTTGCTATTGAGGAAGAGCATTTTAAGAAATATGAGAAGCTTAAATGCCCATGTGATAAATGTTGGAATGTGCCTTATTTAGATGAGGATATTGTAAAGCTAGCACCTCTATAAGTATGGGTTCCGTCCAAATTATTATCAATGGACTTATCATGGTGAGCTGAATGCTAATTTGGGAGTTCAAAGTAGCACGTCTACATCAAATAGTTTTGAAGGTAACCAAATGAGGGATAGGGTTGTGGAGGCTTTAGGGCCCATCTCTTCTACTTGGGCCGAAGAAGGATCGAGCTATGTTTTCTCTTAGGCATTCCTGCGTATGGTTATTTAGAAATGACATCCAAATATAAGCTGCGTCAAGCATTCATCCAATAGTTTTGAAGGTAACCAAATGAGGGATATGGTTATGGAGGCTTTAGGGCCCATCTCTTCTACTTGGGGCGTAGAAGGATCGAGCTATGTTTTCTCTCAGGCATTCCTGCGTATGGTTATTTAGAAATGACATCCAAATATAAGCCGCGTCAAGCATTCATCCAGTGTGCTAAATAGACCTACTCGGGACCCGCATTCCTGCATGTGGTTATTTAGAAATGACATCCAAATATAAGTCGCGTTAAGCATTCATCCAGTGTGCTAAACAGACCTTGCCACTGCAAAAGTGGGCGGTCAACACCTAGTTCGAGAGGGCATTGCACATCAGTAGCGCATAGACTTTACTGCAGTCATGAAGGCAGATATGCGTGACTGGTCCTTTTCGATGCCACCGGGACTGCAAATTCCACTGTTGACATCCACGCCAGTGGGATGGAGAGTAAGCATGGCATCTTTAACATTCTCTGGGTTAATTCCACCAGCTAGTAGCCAACCATTCTTGCTTCCTAGTGCCGGGAGTTTAAACTGCTTCCAGTCGAAGCCTTCCCCACTACAAAAAAAGCTCATAGGAGCTCAATATATTCCGGTTGCTGTAAGCTCATATTTTCTCCAAAAAAAAAACTACAAAAAATATTTAAAAATCAAAATATCTGGTATCAAGATGCGTGTGGATTACATCTAAATCTGGAAAATTTCATCGACTGGCTGTGATTGAATATAACAATTACACCAAGAGACCACCTTAAGAACTTAATAAAGAGTTACAGATATGTAGGGCTCGGGCTACTGTTTAACTCATCCACCTATTGATATGAACCATTCAGGATAAATAAACCTTTCGGAGCTTATTCACAAAAGAGAGGGTTTATGCTAATCCTCTTTTCTAGATTCGTGAATATTCACTTCCAAAATTTTTTTAAAACTTCGGTCATTTAGTTGACTGTTTTCGTTTCCGTATGCAAGTATGCAGTAAGCAAAGAGAACTCAATTAAAAATGAAGCCCTAAGAAGATGATATTTTAGTGGGATTCCGTGCCAACAAACTAGCCTTGCACGTTGTTTGCCGTTACATTTTGACCGGACGACAAAAGTGTATAGAATTCCAGCATTGACTAACTATTGAAATGTAATATCCAATGGACAAATTTTGCTCATACTCTTGTTGATTCAAAGTGCAAATTAAGAATTTTTTATGTATTAGGCTTGATCAATTGAAACAGCTAAGCAGGCGAACTTCTAAGGCTTCTGAATCTTGCCACTCAAGAGCTTAGTTAGAAAATCAGTAATTGGGAAATTAATTCTACATGGCCAAGACAATCGCCAGTGTCTACAAACAACTTTACCAAACCCATAGGATATATTCTCAGAAGCATCGGGATCCCCAGAGAAAAAATCGTGAAGGCCATTGATGGTCCTATGCTTTTTTTGGGGGGGAGGGGGTGCTTTTGTGATGCAGCAACACCACCACCACCTCCCAGTGTGGGTCCCGTTTTCGCAGAGTCTGGGAGGTGCTTTTATGATGCAAATGACTTAATGTAGGTAACCCTGCAACAAAAGGAATGGCACTAAAACTGGATCTCACTTGTGCTACCAAATAGGCCAAATAGGGGTTAAGAATGTAGTAAAAAAGAACATACCTCCCTCCCTCCTTTTGCACTATCCACAAGAATCCAATCAACTAAAGAACACTCTTGTTCAGAAGTATGATTCAGGAGACCTCCATCTTTGTCAGAATGAAGAACATAGATAACTCTCTTCTCCTTCACTATCTGTGGGAAAGCTCTACGAGATCCATTGCCATGAAGCTACATAGTTTAAAGATTCAAAAGGTTAGAGAATGTTGACAAGAGCAAATTAGCAAAATAGCCTTGTTTAACCAGTACTCACTTGCACATATTCAATGTTTGTTTCTGCTGCAGCTCTTAAAATTTTATCAGCATCATCATCTACAAAGACCCCAACAGGCTCAGCTCCATACTTCCTTGCAGTCTCTGAAATTTCCTTTGTAGTTGAGAGAGACAGAAAGTTCTGATTTTGGCCATATGATCGTCCCAATGAAATCAGCACCTGCTTCCGCTGCAATGGTAGCATCTTTAGCTGATGTAATTCCACACATCTTGACCAAAGGCCGGTCAATTTCATACTTCTTAGGTGCAGATGGGAATTCTAATGAGTTAGAATATGCCAACACACTCACGTTCTTTGAGTTGAAGCTGCATCTTAGCAAATTATGTTTTCTCTCAGGCTGCATGTGGTTATTTAGAAATGACATCATCAATCACTCAGCTTTATGCAAGTTATCAGCTAACAAACTTTACCACTTGCTGAGGATCAGATATGAGTTAATCATGTCTAGGGCCACTTTGTTCAAAGGGACAATTTGTACATTTTGTAGTTTGTACTTTGGGTTGCAAACTTGCAATGCTATGTGAGCACAGAAGACACATTGTTCAAAGTGACAATTTGTACATTTTGTAGTTTGTATCATGAGTTGCAAACTTGCAATGCTATGTAAGCACACGTTTGACTTCTATGTATGAGGAGTCAACTCAATATCTCTGTCTTTCAAACTTACTCTTTTACACCCCCTCACCCCTCCCCCCCCCCCCCAAAAGCCCCAAAAAAAGAGAGAAAAAGATGAAGAATAAAAGACATCACACAGTTCCATTTAGCCGCCAAATATGTCTTACTTGTGCTGTCCAACTCTCCTTGCTGTTGTAAGGTTGATCCAACCACTTATTCTTTCACTTACATTTTCAAATACAGAGTGTAGAATACAAAGAGTACCAACGAGAAAGACAGCGAAAATCATGTCAAGTCTGCCACAAGCAGAACCATACGCATTTCCTAATAGTAGTAGTAGTAGTAGTAGTTATAGTGGGCAGGCCTTCCAAGTTCCAATCAAATGAACATGGCAGGGTAGCCATAATGAAATTTTATAAGTGGGGGAGTTGGGGATCATGGAGGGTGGGCTGAGTTGAGCTAATCTATTTCTTTCTACATCCAACTCCCCAAATTCAGAAATTGATTATTTCAATTTCTCAAATAGGAAGGAAATCAGCAAATTCAAGGTAGCCCCTCTTTCTCTTTTGTTTGAATGAGTTGGGTCAGGGGTTCTTGATTTCTGCGAATACATTGTAAGTTTTCTGGTTAACCATCATAGGTTTTTGTTATTGGATTCGTTTTGATAATGATTGATTGATTTTTTCTGTGCTTTTTTTTTCCAATAATGGGCAATTCTGTATTCAACTATATATTTGTGATTTTATGCTAGAAATCCGTTTGATGTGGGATAAACCAAATGTCATTTGGTCTAAGAATAGTTTATGCTGATTTTGCAGATTGTTAATAACCAATTTTCTGGTAGTTGAAGCTTGGGTGAAGAAACGGAAATGTCAGTGGGTATGTTTTAGCTTGCCTATGCACTCTACCTGCTCGATGAAATGTTCCTGAGAAAAAAAGGGATGTGCTTTAACTTTAATTGTTGTCTCTGCAATAGCATTTTTTTGTTGTGGAGTGGGGAGTGGATTTCAAGTAATGCCCATTTCCAAATTTGTCAAAAGTCAGCTGGAATTCAAACATGCAATGCAGTTTCACCCTGTGAACTCTTTCCCTTGTATTTAAAATCTATTGGGTTGACTTACACTGTCAGATGAAGTTAAAAAAATTTATTATTGGCCCTTCCCCTGGAAGGGAGGGAGGAGGGAGTGGCTACTACTGTAGTTCATGAAGACGTGTTTTTCATTAAACTATCAACAGGCTAATTTTTTTAAACATTGGTCACTATGGTTTTAAACTTGAATGACTTCTGTGGACATTTTGGTTGATACTGATATTTGATATAGGAAGACGGGAATATGACATTGACATGTATTGGAGATCGATTGTCTTGGGATAGAAGATGCATAATCAACTTAGAAAGGCACACACGCTCCTACATAACTTAATGAAGAATGAATTATTTCGCTTGTTTCAATAGCATTTGACTGTAGATTCTTTCTGTGATTCCTTGGCTATTTCAGGCATATTCATGGAAGTTCACTGCCATCTTGGATTCGCAAAAAAACCACAACAGCTGTCTGTTGGTAATATCCCCCCCCCCCCAAAATTCTACCAGGAAATGCGTATGGTTCTGCTTAGGGGTGCTCAAAGTCAGTTAACCGGATTTTCGGTTAACTGAAAACCGGTTAACCGTTTTTTCGGTTCGGGAAACATGCGAACCATGTACCGAATCAAAATTATTGGTTAACTGAAAAAACCGGTTCAACAAAAAGATGAATCGTAAACCGAAAACCGCATATTTCGGTTCGGATTATGGTTAACCGAACCCCATACACCTAAATTTACATTTTTTTTGATGATTTAGAAATTTAATTACTATTTAGTATTTACTATTTATTTGCTGCCGTTTAAAAAAATATAATTTGGTTTGGATCGGTTAACCGAAAAATCTTCCCCCCCAAACTGAAACCGAACCGTGAACTGTGGAAAAAAATCAGTTCCGTTAACCGAACCGAAAATTTCATAAAATTCAATCAGGTTAACCGGTTTTTCCGGTTTCTCGGCTCGGTTTTCGGTTTCGGTTTTTCTTTGCTCACCCATAGTTCCGCTTCTGCTTGTGGCAGACTTGACATGATTTTCGCTGTCTTTCTCGTTGGTAATAGTTTTTCTTTTACAATTTTAAGTGTACTCTTTGTATTCTACACTCTGTATTTGAAAATATAAGTGAAAGAATAAGTGGCTGGATTAACCTTACAAAAGCAAGGAGAGTTGGACAGGACAGCACAAGTAAGACATATTTAGCGGCTAAATGGAACTGTGTGACGTCTTTTATTCTTCATCTTTTTCTCTTTTTTGGGGGGTTGAGAAGGGGGGGGGGGGTTGTAAAAGAGTAAGTTTGAAAGACATAGATATTGAGTTGACTCCTCAGTCCTCATGCATAGAAGTCAAACGTGTGCTTACATAGCATTGCAAGTTTGCAACTCAACGTACAAACTACAAAATGTACACATTGTCAATTTGAACAATGTGTCTTCTGTGCTTACATAGCATTGCAAGTTTGCAACCCAAAGTACAAACTACAAAATGTACAAATTGTCCCTTTGAACAAAGTGCCCCTAGACATGATTAACTCATATCTGATCCTCAGCAAGTGGTAAAGCTTGTTAGCTGATAACTTGCATAAAGCTGAGTGATTGATGATGTCATTTCTAAATAACCATGTGCAGGAATGCCTGAGAGAAAACATAATTTGCTAAGATGCAGCTTCAAATCAAAGAACGTGAGTGTGTTGGCATATTCTAACTCATTAGAATTCCCATCTGCACGTAAGAAGTATGAAATTGACCGGCCTTTGGTCAAGATGTGTGGAATTACATCAGCTAAAGATGCTGCCATTGCAGCGGAAGCAGGTGCTGATTTCATTGGGATGATCATTTGGCCAAAATCAAAACGTTCTGTGTCTCTCTCAACTGCAAAGGAAATTTCAGAGACTGCAAGGAAGTATGGAGCTGAGCCTGTTGGGGTCTTTGTAGATGATGATGCTGATAAAATTTTAAGAGCTGCAGCAGAAACAAACATCGAATATGTGCAAGTGAGTACTAGTTAAACAAGGCTATTTTGCTAATTTGCTCTTGTCAACATTCTCTAACCTTTTGAATCTTTAAACTATGTAGCTTCATGGCACTGGATCTCGTAGAGCTTTCCCACAGATAGTGAAGGAGAAGAGAGTTATCTATGTTCTTCATTCTGACAAAGATGGAGGTCTCCTGAATCATATTTCTGAGCAAGAGTGTTCTTTAGTTGATTGGATTCTTGTGGATAGTGCAAAAGGAGGGAGGTAGGTATGTTCTTTTTTACTACATTCTTAACCCCTATTTGGCCTATTTGGTAGCACAAGTGAGATCCAGTTTTAGTGCCATTCCTTTTGTTGCAGGGTTACCTATATTAAGTCATTTGCATCATAAAAGCACCTCCCAGACCCTGCGAAAGCGGTACCCACACTGGGAGGTGGTGGTGGTGGTGGTTTTGTTGCATCACAAAAGCGCCCCCCCCCCCCCAAAAAAAAGCAGAGGACCATCAGTGGCCTTCATGATTTTTTCCCTGTGGATCCCGGTGCTTCTGAGAATATATCCTATGGGTTTGGTAAAGTTGTTTGTAGACACTGGCAATTGTCTTGGCCATGTAGAATTAATTTCTCAATTCCTGATTTTCTAACTAAGCTCTTAAGTGGCAAGATTCAGAAGCCTTAGAAGTTCGCCTGCTTAGCTGTTTCAATTGATCAAGCCTAATGCATCAAAAATTCTTAATTTGCACTTTCAATCAACAAGAGTATGAGCAAAATTTGTCCATTGGATATCACATTTCAATAGTTAGTCAATGCTGGAATTGTATGCAAGACCTGAAATCAGTTCTTGCTTTTTTTGGGGGGGGGGGGGGTGGGGGGGTTGTGTTGTTACATCTTATGGCTTCCTTGTGACAGATTTGTTGCTCCTTAAATCAATAAAGTTATTAGCCTTGATAACTTCTTGAACTTGTTTACTTCCTATACACTTCTGTCGTCCAGTCAAAATGTAACTAACAGACAACGTGCAAGGCTATTTTGTTGGCATGGAATCCCAATAAAATATCATCTTCTTGGGGCTTCATTTTTAATTGAGTTCTCATTGCTTACTGCATACTTGCATATGGAAACAAAAACAGTCAACTAAATGACCGAAGTTTTTAAATTTTTTTTGAAGTGAATATTCACAGATCTAGAAAAGAGGATTAGCATAAACCCTCTCTCTTTTGTGAATAAGCTCCGAAAGGTTTATTTATCCTGGATGGTTCATATCAATAGGTGCATGATTGAACCACTAACCCTGCATATCTGTAACTCTTTATTAAGTTCTTAAGCCGGTCTCTTGGTGTAATTGTTGTATTCAATCGTTCTCTTGGTGTAATTGTTGTATTCAATCACAGCCAGTCGATCAAATTTTCCAGATTCAGATGTAATCCACATGCATCTTGGTACCAGATATTTTGATTTTTAAACATTTTTTGTAGTTTTTTTTTTGGGGAGAAAATATGGGCTTATAGCAACCGGAATATGTTGAGCTGCTATGAGCTTTTTTTTGTAGTGGGGAAGGTTTCGACTGGAAGCAGTTTAAACTCCCGGCACTAGGAAGCAAAAATGGTTGGCTACTAGCTGGTGGAATTAACCCAGAGAATGTTAAGGATGCCCTGCTTACTCTCCATCCCACTGGAGTGGATGTCAGCAGTGGAATTTGCGGTCCTGGTGGTATCGAAAAGGACCAGTTGCGCATATCTGCCTTCATGACTGCAGTAAAATCTGTGCGCTACTGATGTGCAATGCCCTCTCGAACTAGCTGCTGACTGCCCAGCTTTGCAGTGGCAGGGTCCCGAGTAGGTATGTCTAGCACACTGGATGAATGCTTGATGGATCTTCTGTAACCCTACTCAGGCAGGATTTACACTGGATGTTGATGTTGTTATTGAATGAGTTTGCATATGTGAGTTTGTCTTTGGCGATTGCTATCTACAATGTGGAACGCTGAACATGACTTAGTAGCTTGCCATTTGGAACGCTTGAATTCTGGTTCGTTATACCATCTCATTCTGTGTTTCTCGTCTATTACTTGCCGGCTTTCGAGATGTTTTACAGGGTTGTGGATTTGGTTGTATGTGGCTCCAACTTTCGTATCTGTTGCTTTGGTTCTGTATTTTATTTTGTTAGCAAACCTAATAACAAGGTACTTAAGTCTAAAACTTCTTGCGTGAACCTAACATAGATGACTCCCATCTTTACAAGGTCGGCAAAATATTCTAAACTTAATTCTCAAGATACTTCAGTCTAAAAGTTGTGAATTGAACGATAGTACTATAGAGTGGGGTCTGGGGGTGATGATGGGTCGAGTTTAGATTGGGTGAATCATTATTAACTTTTATCATTTGCGTTCATTAGATTCATTATTGTCCAAGAAAATCAAATTCAATTCATGCATCTACCACCTGCATGTGAAAATGGGTAGTTTAGCTTGTGAATGGGTGATGAAAGCTTATACGTAAGACACTTGTAAACTTATAAGACTAAACAAGCTTTTAGAAGTTTAAAAAAGATGTTTTGGGTATAATATATAAGAATAAATAAGACTAAATACCTTTTAAAAGTTAAGAAAAGATAGTTTAGGTATAATAAATGAATAAATATTACATTTATCATATTTAGTTTTTCAAAAATCATAAATTAATGATATAATCATCCAAAAAATGAGTAAGATTTCAAAGGATAAATAAAAAAAAAAATTAATTGTGAATAGGACATAAACAACTGGATGACTAAGTAAGTGATGAATGGGATGACTGGTTTGATGGAGTATCAACCAGATCCAATTTAATTGGTCAGATCATTATATATCAGCCATTCATATATTTTGTATTTTCTTCTTTTTCAAGTCGGGTAGAATGAATATTTATCATGTGCAGACAAATTGTTGGCTCTATTACAGAGGATGCTGAAGAAAGACTCCTATTGTGGCAAAGTTGGCGAAGATCTCTAGGTCTAATAATTGGGATTAGGACTTTTGGATGATAATTACTGATGATAACTGAAATTGATGTGCTTTGGTGATGGCTTGGGCCACGACATGATCAATGACAAAACCATCGTCACGGAATTTCACTGCTTCTATTTATCAACAAAAACAACCATAGACTTGGGTGATCAGGAGAATCACATATGTCGATATGATCGTTGTACTATGAAGATATGGTAATGTGTAAACCATGCAAAATGTAATAGTTTGAAGATGTGACCGCAGGCTAAGCATACAAAATATCTAGAGGTGCGCATTATTAGCCCTTTATTCTATAGTTCTGTTGTTGTCATAGCTAATAATTTGGCAACCACAAATATAAAATATTGACACCAAGACAAAGCCGTACCAAGGGCTGCTCTCTTTTTTTTTGGGATAAGTACAATGAACATTAGGCAATGTAGTTGCGTCTGTGTAATCGACAACTGAAATAGAAAACCTATATGAATATAGAGGAAGTAAAAAGGCAGCTGTTTGAAAAACGCATGCACATTTAACAATCTAATTATCATCCATATTGCCCTCCCGAAATGCATACAACAACAACAACAACAACTCTTAGTATAGGTTCTGTTTTTCCAAGGTCTGGAGAGATCCAACTGTATACAACCTTACTTTTACCGGTATTTCTACCCATAAAGAGATTGATTCCAAGAGACCTACGAAAACAGTTTTGTGAAAATATTTTATAGAGGAAAGATTTTACGAAAACATTTAATGGGAAAACATTTTATATAAGAAAGATTCAATAGCAAGGAATGTCCAAGATAAATAAAAGATAAATACGATATCAGTTGCTGAAATTAAGAAATAAAAAGACAATATAATAGAGGAAGACATTATACCTAGACGACCAACATTAAGCAGACGAGAACTCTTCTCGGAAGGCAGTATAACCTGCATACAAACGCTACATACGAAAACAACCTCTACCCGCCCTAAGCCACCGCAACCGAAAGAAAACTACGAGATCGACTCTCCACGATCTACGGTCTTAATCCTAACCCGCTACAACTTCATATCCTGAGTCATGTCCTCCGTCAAACCGACAACTTTCAAGTCCGTTTTAATCACCTTGTCCAAGCTCTTCTTTGGTATTCCCCTGCCTCTTCTGCCTTCGGGGATGTTGATAATCTCACATCTCCTCACTGGAGCATCTACACTCCTCCTCTTCACGTGATCAAACCATCTAAGTCTTGTTTCTCTCATCTTATCGCCGATGGGAGCTACTTTAACTAAGTCCCTGATAACTCCATTCCTAATTTTGTCTAACCTCGTATAACCACACATCCACCTTATCATCCTCATCTCTGCTACCGTCAACCTTTGAACTTACGTCTTTTTTAGAGGTCAATATTTCGATCCATAAAGAATGGCCGGTCTAACTACCATGCGATAGACTTTGCCTTTCAATCCAAGGGCCACCCTCTTATCACACAACACCCCTGAGGCATACTTCCGTTTTGCCAGCCTACTTTTATTTGTTGGTTAATATCTTCGTCAATATCCCCATTCTGCTGAATGATAGAGCCTAGATACTTAAACTTATCGACCTTAGGTATCGACCTCCCATCCAGGGTGACTTCTCCCCCTGTATCTACCCTTCCACTAAAATAATAATGAAGGTCCTCTGTCTTCGATCTACTCACTCTAAAATCTCTAGATTCCAGAGTGTGCCTCCATCGCTCCAACTTGTCATTAACTCCGTGTCTGATCTCATCAATAAGAATAATGTCATTTGCAAAAAGTATACTCCAAAGTAACTCATCCTGAATCCCTCTCGTAAGTTCATCCATAACTAGAGTGAAAAGAAACGGGCTCAAGGTGAAACTCTGATACAGGCCCATACCAATGGAGAAGTCATTAGTGACCCCTCCTGGCGTCCTAACACTCGTCCTACCTCCCTCGTACATATCCTTAATAACTTGAATATACAAGGGTAGCACTCCTTTCTCCTCCAGGCATCTCCATAAAACTTCGCACGGTACTCTATCATAAGCTTTCTCCAGGTCAATGAACACCATGTGGAGATCCACTTTTCTATCTCTATACAAACTCATGAGTTTTCTAAGGAGGTAGATCGCCTCTATGGTTGACCCGCCTGGCATAAAATCAAATTGGTTCTCTGAAATTGAAACATCCTTCCTAAACCTTTGTCAATCACCATTTCCCATATTTTCATAGTGTGAGTGAGCAACTTTATACTTCTAAAATTATTACAATCCTGAATATCCCCTTTGTTTTTGTACAAAGGGATAACTGTGCTAGACCTCCAATCTTTGGGCATTTTAGCAGTCCTAAAAATAACATTGAAAAGCTCCGTTAGCTACTCCAAACCTTCCTCACCCAAACACTTTCACACTTCCACCGGTATTTGATCTTAGACCTTTTGTCTTTCCATTGGGCATATTTCTCATGGCCTCTTTAATTTCGTCCTTGCTGATATGACCACACTCTCGCGGATCCGCACTCCTCTCACCACACTTTCACTCACTGCTTCGGGAATCTTCCATCCCTTTACCATTGAGGAGATTGAAAAAGTATCTTTACCATCTCTCCTTGATCTCTGCATCCTCAAATAACATCTTCCCATTTTCATCCCTGATGTACCTCACCACATCTAAATCCCTTATTCTTCTTTCCCTAGTCCTCGCCAGCTTAAAGACATCCTTCTCCCCTTCCTTGGTCTCCAGCCTATAGTACAACCTATCATAAGCCAAGCTCTTAGCTACCGCAACAACTTTATTGGTTACCTTCTTAGCTGCCTTATATCTAGCTCTACTAACATCTCTCTCTCTCCATTCGCTCCGTTGTTCATGAAATCCACATATGCCTTTTTTTTTTCTCCCTAACTTTCTCCTTTACCTCCTCGTTCCACCACCAGGCACCATCCATTTTGTTACCATCCCTTCTAGAAGTACCTAGGACTTCTTTAACCGACCTTCGAATACAATCTGCCATTACTTTCCACATTGTATCTGCATCCTCTACCCGTCTTCAAACTCCTTTTTCAGTAATCCTCTCTGATAATAACATGACGTTCTCCTTTGTGAGGGTCCACCATTTGACCCTAGGGTCTCCGACTCTCCTCTTCTTTCGCTTTGAACATTTAAATTCCACATCCAACACTAGCAGCCTATTCTGAGTTCCTATATACTCTCACTACGAATCACCTTATAATCCTTGCAAAACCTCCGACTATCCACCCTCGTCAGGAAGTAACCAATCTAGGTCCTCACGGAGCCACTTCTAAAGGTCACCAAGTGGTCGTCCTTCTTATTGAAAAAGGAGTTTACCATCAACAATTCATAGGCCACTGTAAAGTACAGCACCGAGACTCCTCTGTTGTTTCTCTCCCCAAAACCGAAACCCCTGGGGGACAAATCATACCCGCCTGAGTCAATACCAATATGGCTATTAAAGTCTCCTCCTATGAAAAGTTTCTCGCTCCGAGGTATCTCCTGGATGACCATATCCAACTCCTCCCAAAAAAAGCCTCTTAATATCGTCCGACAGACCTGTTTGGGGTGCATACACACTAACCACATTTATGAATTCTGAACCCACCAAAACCTTAATGGCCATAATTCGGTCACTCTTCCGTCTCATTTCAACAATAAAGTCTACCAACTCCTTCTCAACCAAAATGCCAACTCCATTCCTCGTCTTGAAAGACCCCGAATACCATAACTTGTACCCGTCAACTTCTCTAGCTTTAGCCCCCACTCACTTCGTCTCTTGAACACACGCTATATTAATCCTACGACTACGCAACGACTTAACTAATCCTACAGACTTACCTGTAAGCAACCTAATGTTCCAAGATGCTAGGCGCACATTCCGACACCCTCCACCCCTCTTACCCCCACTTCCTCCCGAAATGCATAATAGAACTCAATTCTGATGTGCTGCTCAATAAATATTCTTATACATTAGATTATCGTTTAATTTAAGCATATTATAGTTGAAGGAGATAGTAAACTGATCATTCAATCAATCCAATCCGAGGAGAATTCAAGGCATTGTGGGGCACTCTTGTATTACCTCAAAAGTTAGCACCCTTGATAATGATGCACCCCACTCTTGTTTCCACCAAACTTATGATTTATGCATTCATTAGAGGCTGAAATAGACAGTTTTTTTTTTCGTCCACTCAGCATCAGCAAGGTGCATATAACTGAGCCCACCTAAAAAGGTACGTGCAACACCCATTCATTACAGGCTGAAATAGCCAGGTTTGGCCTGAAAAAGTCACTCAATCGATTTGACTTTTCTTGCAAGCATTCGGAAGATTTTATAAATGTTTGACAAGAGTTCTAAAATTTTAGTGTAAGTGAATGTGACAGTCGTGAATAGACTTACAATATGAACGTTCAATACAGCTGTAAAACTAGTTTAGATGCATTCGTACATAATCTCTAATTTTCATAATAGATCAAACGATAGAAACATACACAACTACAAAGTAAACTGACCAGTATAGACTAATTTGGGGGGGAGGGGGGGTGGTGGTGGCGGGGACGAAGGCATCTCATTTTACTTCTCAATGGTACGATGCAACATCCACCATTTCTACGATCAACTATGAAGGAAGTTATCACCTTACTTGTTCCCCTGCATCGTTTGGGTGGACAATGGACAGTCCATAATTCCATATTCCCAATCTTAGCTATGTACTATGACTTCGGTTCAATCTTGCATGTTCAAAAGCAATATTGATCCCAAAAATAATCTAGACGATCCTTCCTTTGAATATATACTTGATTTCATATTATGAAATTATTCGAAGGATCCCAAAAAATCTGACTCTATGGTCATTAATCGATGATCATAGTTTGGGGTCTGTTTGGTAGTAGACAACATCACCAGTGTCACTAACATAGTGATCTTTCTTCAAGCTCTTCAAGAGAGCACCCAGTAAGTAGAACGGAAGCGGTCCGGACTTCTTTGGTTCCCTGTAGTATTTCCCAAGAACAGGCTTTGCAGCCTCAGTCTGCAAGGCGAATGCATAAATTGTTTAGGAAAAAGTTAAAGGCGAAAGAAATCTAAATCGAGGCAAAACTAAAATAGTGCTCACAGCTTCAATGAGATGGTAATGTGGAATTTGGGGGAAGAGATGATGAATAACATGTGTTCCGATGTCATGATGGATGTTGTTTATCCATCCATAATCACGGTCAATTGTTGTAAGCCCTCCTCGAAGGTAACTCCATTCCTGATTAGTATATCAGACAGTTCATTTAGTTGTTATTCAGCGAAAAAAGGAACCCAAGAACAAGACATTGTAAGTTCATACCTCCCCACGGTACCACGGAAGCTTGTCATCATGGCCATGATGGTGCAAGTACGTGACCAAATCCAACCACATAACAAAAATCTGAAATAAGAAGCAGAATAATAAGATTCAGCAGGAAGTTAGACATTTTGGCTATGTTTACTCCACATGAGTCCAAAGTCAAGAATAGGTTCTCAGAATTCCAAAAGAACCTAAAATCTTGGAGAGATCTGGACCCAACTTCTATGAGGGATTCCAAGACACAGTATGAAATTATGACTCTTAAATGTAAACTGAAATTATAATGTAAGATCTGCTTGTGAACTATAAGATGAAGCAATGTAAGAGATGCAAAAAACAAGAAGACCCACCGTATAGGGAACCCCATAGAGCTTGAGCAATTGAATAGGACCCATGACAAATGCCAAACCAGCCAGCAATGCAACCATTGCAGTCCAACAAGCTGTGGAGGTTATAATGTCCTTCCTCTCATTCGGATTGAACAAATCACTGCCCGGGTTGAAGTGTGAGCCCGACTTACCTGGACTTCGCTTCCACTGCAACATTATGATATGAATCACATCCAATCAGCCATACCCAGGAAAAGCAGGGTAAAATTGAGCAAAATTCTTGTTGGATTGAAAGCTCACCAAGTACACAGGGTATGCAAGCAAAGGGAATGGCAAGGTAAACCTCAACTTTTTTGTGATATTGTCCAAACTTCTGTATAAACTTTCAGGAATCTAAGTACATAAGATTTGAACAAATATGTCAAAATTACCATCATAATAAGACCCCCAAAAAAATTTTAAAAAAAGAGAAAACAAAAATCTTACTGGGTGCCAGGATTCATCATTCTCAACATGCCCATGATTTTGGTGATGAGTTCTGTGACTAATTCTCCTACACCATCAGTATCCAAACTCTCAATTCAGAGAAAAACAAAACAATCTTCAAAAGTTATCATGAATTGACAAATTTGGCCGCAAAAGTCTAAAACTGGGTTCAAAGTAAAATACCATCCATGGTAGGGAACCAGGATTGAAGAGTGAAGCAAATGGCCAACAACACTATTCAGCTTTGGATCATTTGAGAAGCTTCCATGCCCACTGCCAATCCAAAGTGACAAAATTTCAGTCACATAATCAAAACAGAGCAAATAGCAAATTTTCTGCTGGTATAGTAACCAAAAAATGACGCACATTAACACAAAAGCAGGGCATACAACTATCCAACTCTCCCTTTCACATATGAGAGAAATAAATACAAACTTGGGTACAATCCAAAACATAAACTTTTCTTTAGAAAGTAGCTAATATGACCCATACATAACAGGAAGCATAATTAGGTAGTCAACAATCCAAAATAAAAGCAAACTTACCAATCATGGCCAAGAACAAAGAGTGCCCAGAACATGGTGCCCTGAGCAAACCAATAAAGGGGCCAAAGAAGCCAATTGTTGAAATGAGCAGCAATAGCAGCTAACCCAAAAACAATTGCAACATCCCTAACAACGTAACTCATTGATTTCCAAGGGTCCTTAACCCAACAATGTTTAGGGATTGCTGCCCTAATATCCGCCAATTTGAATGGCGGCAGTGCTGCCGGGTCAAACACCCCCGCAGCCCCATTAACAACCACCTTCTCCACCGCAGGCGGTGGCTCCACCTGCAATGGGGCGGCGACATTGACCTTCCACTTTCTCTCCCTGGAATTGGAGAGAGAACAACACGAGATTCGCAAACAAGGGGACTTTTTCAGATCTGGAAAAACAGGGGAAGCCCTGACTTTTGAGAATCCTGATCTGGGTCGAGCGTAAATTCTAGGGAGAGGCCTTAACCCACATTCTGAGACCACCCAACTCGCCATTGCGTCTCTGGGTTGGAGATTTTGCTCCAAATCAGGAACAAGAGTTTTGTAGAGAGAGAAAATAGCGGGCAAAAAGATTGGATTAGAGATGGATGCTATCAAAAAGCATGGGGATTTTTTGTGAGGAAAAAAGAAAAGGGCAACTCTCTGCCACAACAAAATCTCAAGAACACCACAAGTTGGGATTTGGGGGTAGAGAGGATGCAATTCCTTCTTGTCTGCTTTCTCTCTCGTCCCCTGCTCTGCTTGTGTTCCAGTGTTGTATCCTGTTTTTAATTCCATAAATCTGAGAAGCAATTTATAGGAGTCGAGCCGTATCATTAATTTATTAATTATTAATTTTTTTGTGCTTTTTAATTAATTGTTAATAAATTATCATAGTTTTTTGGAGAGATTTCCTGCTGATTTCCCATAATATGAAAGGCATAAAGTTATTTGAGGTCACCACTTCACTTTAAAATGTGCTTTTCATTTGTCATGCCTCCGTAAAAAACATGTTAGGCATGAAGTTTTCAACATATCCATCCATGCTATGAGCAATTTTAGGGCATTTTCAGCCTAAATTTTAAAAATTAAAACTCAAATATGTCACATTAATAAAAGTTTCACGTTTTTTGGATTTGTATTTCATCACTTCTCCAACATATGAAACTTCAATTTTAATTGCCCAATAAAAATATTTATCACTGACCCATCTTAACACATAATTTTTTTTAATCACCTAAAAATTGTATATTACACCAAAAAAAAAGAGTAAAAATGTTAAAAAAAAAAACACCAAAGGGGACCGCAGGGCAGATTGCACACACGGTCCCCCACACGAGTCTCCCCTTGCCTTTTCTTGGGTGGAAGAGAAAAGGGTGACATGCGGGGCCCATGCCCTTACATGCGTGTCACCTTTTGCGAATGCCATTAGTGGCCGACTCGTTTGGCTCGAGACTAGTGTTGAGCGATTCGCGAGTCCTGAGCTGGCTCACACCTTTTTCTTGTTGCTTTTTCCTTTTTAATTTCAATTGGTTTTTTCTTTTGTTGGGTTTTAAAAAAGAAATTGTATATTATAAAATGGATTCATGGGCATTATTTTATTTGATAAGTTAAAGTTGCGAGCCTCGCATTATAAGGAGAAAAATTTGAAAGCCAAAAAATTAGCTCACAGATAACATGGAGGAGGTAAGTCCTCACTTATAAGCTAAATTTTTTTGCTCATGATTGTATATGCTCTATAATGTTACGAAAGAGATTGTTAGTTTTCTTAATCTGGATTTTTTAAGGCATTATTTTACTAATTAGTTTATTAGCTGGGTTTAAATTAAAGTGGGTTAAGAGATTATTTCACTCTTTAATGAATAATATTGCCCTCATTAACTTTGTAGTTTATTTTTTTTTTACTCCTAGACATTTACCATTTTTATCAATGTAACTTATCAGTAAGAATCACATTTTTTTGGGATAAACTAAATATTTAGCTGTTATTTTTACTTTAGGAGTGGTCATAAATTTGGGCATATGGAATGGAATATTGAGATTAGAAATAAGTGGAGTACTTTGGAGAATATGTGATTATTATTATTATTTTTTTTTAAAAGAATTTGTGGACGGAGAAAGTGCGTGGAGACACTCATTGGCAGGTTGAAAATGGCGGTGATTATGAAGATCCAAAGGTAAAAATCTAATTGGTATGAATGGCAAATGATGTGAAGGGGGGTTGACTCGGAGAAAAACTCATTTTACGAGGGTATTAATTTTATATCTAGTTTTCTAAATTTTGAATTTTGACTTCAATTTTGACTTGGATAATAGTTTGGTCAACCAAAATTTTGAATTTCTCAAAACTGGTTCATACATGTTGTAGTTCCTCAATTTGGACGGTCTTTCCTCTTGTAAAAACAAGTGAGCATCATAACGAAAGTTTAAATGATAAAATTTTAACCACAACTAGGATTCTAGGAATTTTGAGAAAATGATAATTTGAAAGTAGTAAAAAGTAAATTTTATGTTTTAAAATTGAGTTTGATTTTTGAGTTTGAAATTGAAATGTTCGATTCTAATTTTGTAGCATTTTTTAAATGATCGAAAATCTTTTGACAAGAATATGTGGTTCGAAGATAATTAGGAATTTGTAGGCTTTATTGACTCTTCATGTTAGAATTAGCATATGATTATGTTTTTTTTTTGTACTAATTGAAAACTTAAACTTTCACGGTAGCTAATTTTATATTTACCCAATTTTTCTTGCCTTTGTTTTATATAAAAATGGTAAGTATAAGAAATATTAGGTAGCTCTCATCCCAAAGATGATGATGCCTATGTTTATCATTAGTGAGTATATATACATAAAAGTAGAGCTGAGTAATGGGTCCATTCGGATCGATCCATTGAATAAACGGGTCAATTTCGTGTCAGTTTTGAAAACAGTTTAAATTTGCTCAAAATTAAAAAATAACATGTTTTCAGGCTAGCCAAAAGGTTAAATTGTGTCGATTTCGGATTGAAATCAGTTCAGTTCATGTTGAATTCGTGTTTCTCTCAATAATTTCAGAATAAATTCTAATTGTGTTATTGCATCAGATAAGACTTTTTCAACTCTACGCGATAGCTCATGCAAGAACAATTTGGCACGTCCTAATACATTAATGCCTTTGCACTCTCAATCATGGTTGGTGGCGTTTGACTCCCTTTCTTTCTGGGACCCACTTTTTCCTCCCTACAAGCAGCCGTGCTATTTTAGATTAAAGACCTCAAAACGCGGGAGCGAGAAACTCGGGCAAGTAACACGGTGGTAAAGCCGACTTCAATGGTCAATAGGCCCATAAAATTGAATAAAATAAAACAAACAAGAAAATATACCGTCTTGTGGCCGGTTCGGAGTTCCCAAAAAAACAGAAAAAAAAAAGAAAGCCGCACAGATAATAGAAGAAAAAAGATGCGAACCGGAATCGATCGAGCGGGTTTTCCAAGACCAAATAATTATGAGGCTTGACCAATGACCGGTCCTCCCCCCCCCCCCCCTTCCGTCCACGGTCCAAGTGGTACTAGCGTGCTACTTGTTTGTTAATTAAGAGAAGTAATAGTAGAAATAATGCATGATTCACATGCATTTATGATTTTTCTTTCTTCAAGTCGTAAGTACTTCTATTAACTTGCATTTTTCCAAGAGGGACTTGTTTTCCTACTAATTTGGTATAAACCTAATGCCTTTTCACACGTGAGATGTTTTATTCAGAAGACATGGGCTTATATGAGAAGGTATATTTAAAATTTTAAATGGATAATTTCTTATCTTTGGTAATTGATTATACAGAAGAAACTAATAAAATTAATACAGAAGTTGTTAAATAAGTTATATTTGAATATATATATATATATATATATATATATATATATATATATATATATATATATTATAGGTGTAATAAGGATGTAACTTTATAATTTTTCAACTGAAAAAACCAAAAACTCGCATGTACTTACTACAAAAAGAATCACACATCATATATTGCTTTTGGTCCGTAACTTCTTTTAATGTGATATTTGGAAGTACAATTTAAACTTATTTGTATGTAGCTTTTCTTACACCTCCCCACCACAACAAAAAAGGGGGAAAAAAACGAAAACAAAGGTGTACTAATAAAAAGGGAAAAAATAGAAAGGTAGTTTACATCATAAAAAGATAGTTTACAGCAAAATGGAGAAGCTTTGGGGTAATAGATTGATTTGAACACATCAAACAATTAGTTATGTATAGAAAAGATATAAGATACTATATATAAATTATACAAACAGTTATATATAAAATACTATTGGACCTTATTAGCGGGTTAGGGACCTACCCGACCCGACCCGACCCTCAAAAATGAGAGTTAGAGTTGGCTTTTTTGTCTCCGACCCGCCCCGATCTTCAAATTGAGGTTACCCGATTATAATGAGGGTTAGGCTTGTGTAAAGGTTTTGACCCTTTGACCCGACCCATTGACCTTCATTTTTTTAAAAAAAATAAAATAATAAAATAAAAATAAGATATTTTTGGTTTCATTTGGTCAAAACTTTTTCGTTTTCATTTTCCCATCTCTCCTTAGCATCTTGCCCTCCTCATTCACCTCACTAAATCTCACTTATTCGTAACCTTCTACCGCTCCCTCTCTGATGTTTGGCGTAATCATTTTAGTGAACTAATTAGTCTATTAGTTTAATGACCAAATTACGCATTAGAGTGTTTGTAGTTGTGAAATGTTTCAGAATTATATTATCGTTTGACCTTTTATTTTGTAAGACGTTTAATGTTGGCCGTTATAATAAAAAGAAAACTTAGTGAAAAATTTTATTTTCTATATCGGGAAGTTTGAGGGTCGAGTCTGACCCGCTAACTCAAGGGTACCCGCAGGGTCAGGGATATGCTGACCCGCATGAGAGTCGGGTAGGATCATGGTTAAGAAAATCCTGCCTGTCGACCCTCATAACCCGACCGTTACTTTGATCAAGTCTAAATACTATATATAAAATGCTATCTATAAAATATTTTCTATAGAAAGGATATAAACACTACATATAAAATACTATAAATATCTAATTAAGATGAACTTCAAAGAACACCAAATACATAGTAACCAACTGAAGATCACTTATAATAACCAATACATACTAGAATATCTAATTAAGGCCAGACGCTGCAACAACAACACCTTTCAATGTGGGTTCCGCTTTTGCGAGGTTTGGGGAGATCCAACTGTAGGCAACCTTACTTCTACCGGTATCACTACCCATAGAGAGGTTGATTCTATGAGACCCACGAAAAAAAAATTCTGAAAAAGTTTTATAGAGAAAAGCGCTTGCGAAGCATTTAAAGAGGAAAATCAGTGCCAAAGAAGCTGAAGCTGAAAGAACGTATCTCAACAATCCACGTTAAGCAGTTGCCGTCACTCCTAGAAAAAGCACAACCTGCATACGAGCACGACAGACCCCTACCAGCCCCAAGCCACTACAGCTACTGACAACTACAGAATCGCTTCCTTACCATCTAAGATTCTAATCCTACTTCACTACAGCCTCCTATCCTGAGCCAGGTTCTCCCGTTATATAAGATGCCGCGGTTGGGATTTGTTCTTGAGATCCCTTGCCAGCTAACCTATTCCGATCCACTGGATGCCCCTCAAATAGGAACCTAATGAGCTAGGACCAGCTTAGGGGGGGGGGGACATAGTAACCATGTGATCAATGAGATCAATTGGCAAAAAAGGTGCAACGGTGCAAGCACCAATTAAAGAATAGTCTAGTATTATCCGACCCATCTTCTATTACATAGATACAACACCAGAATTGCATTATGGGATATCCCATGAGTGATTAGTGATTAGTGATTAGTGATTAGTGATTAGTGATTACTCATCTTACCCTACCAAAAGAATAACAAAACAAAAAATAAAAAAGATAGGATCAAGTCAGCAATTATAGTTGCCACCATTTACGATGTTTCATCTTCTTCTTCAGCTCTGCAGCCATTGAGGCAAAGTCTTGTGCACCGTTGGCTAGCTCTTCACTATTTTGTGCGATCCTCTGCAAAAGATTACAAGAGAAACTCATTCAGAAGAAATAAAATAACAAACAAGAATCAAGTGAATCAATACATAAGACTGAACGCATTAGAAAAGTGTTGCTATTCGTCAATTTCCAGCCTTAGACTGCAAATGCGCTAAATTAGAAACTTTTTTTAAGGGGGGGGGGTCAGGGGAGGGTTTCACGCAAGGCGCAAAGGTCGATGCAGGCAAGACTGAAACCGAGGTTTCTGGCAACAATTCCTCAAAAACTTTACCAATTGAGACAACTAATATCCATGCTAAAATAGAAACTTTAAGCAATATAAATAGCTTTGATCCCTTCGCATCCTGCCATAGGCAGGACCCATTTTGGAGGCACTGAATTAAATGTATGAGGCTAACAATTTTGTTTCTCATGCAGTAGCAATAAAGCAGATAAGCAGTACCAACTAGCAGACATCATCAAAGTGGGTCCAGGCTGTAGGCGGTAGCAATAAAGTGGAAGAACAAATGGAAGAATGAACGACAGTGCAACTACACATGAACTCAAACCTAAGTCCATCTCTGCAGCTTTGCCCTTTGTCTTTGTTGAAAAGAGCACAAGATAGCAAGGATGGGGTTTGTCTCTAGCAACCTCTATATTTTGTCAAGGGTAGCTTGTATACATCACAGGTACATCTCCCTTATCCTACTTTGTGGGATCAACATCGGGTTTTATTGAGGGGAAGGGGCTCAAATCCATTGGAGTGTATTAATCCAAGCAACTTGGTTCTGCAGTATAAATTAACTTTTGTGAGCCCTCCACTAGCTTACATTTAACAGCTGCTGGACCCTTAGGTCCATTATTGTGGCAATGGAAGGCCTATACACGTTCCAACTGGTCATAGTTGATGAATAGTGAAGGGCTTAGAATCCCTTAAAAGCTCTAGAAAGATAAAGTAACTGGATGAAGTAGGAAGACCAGACAAAGAATTTTAGTATACGCTAATGTGCAAAAACTCTCATAAATGTTAAAAACATATCCATTAGCCAGTTTAGACGCAGACAACAGAATGAAATGGAGCTGGTCCATAGAGAGATCCCCGGACACAAAGCCAGTTTAGACGGGGGGGGCACCCGGGTGGGGGTGGAATGAAGTGGTTAGCCATGGTAAAGAAGCAAGTCAAATAACCATAGTAATGCATGACCAGTGACAAAATTCAGACAGAGTAATAGAGGGGAAAAGGTTAAGGAAATGCAAGCCTAGATGCTACTGTTACTTTCCATCCACTAATGTTTTTCATTAACTAGTGTAATTCTAATAGTTTTTGTGCTGGAAGTACGACTTAGACACAGCATAAGATGATAATGATATTACCTCAAGTTTTTCTTGCCGTTCCAGGAGCTTGTTTCTTGCGTCTAATGCAGCAGCATGAGCTGAAGTGAGATCCGGGGAATCCTGGATAAAAGTTAATACATATGAGCAGTTTGTTTCATTTATTGGAAAGGCAGAGAAACAAGAAAAATCAAATGTTAGATCTTTTATCCCTGCCTTTCTGTATTGGGCTCTGATTTCATCCACCGTTCTTTGCTTTGGTTTTGTCTCAGGGGTCGGAATCGCACCACCAAACAGTTTTTTTCTATCATTTTTCTTGCCTGCATGTTGAAAGTCACGCAGTATATGACTCCAGAACTTCAAAGGATGAAAAACAATTCACAAGTTCTGCAGCACACCTTTCTTTTTGGTTTCACTTTTGTTATCTGTAGGTGAGGTATGTGGGGGTCCCCCAGGCTTTATATTATCTGATTGATCAGCAAGGGGAAAAAAGTAACTTAGAAAGAGGACAAAGCAAGAGATGCGATGAAAACTAAACAAGTCACTAACCAATATTAAGCTCGATAACCTCCCCAGAGACATTGGAAGCTTCAGATGAGCTTGCAGGAGATCTCGAAAAAATTTTATCTAAAGATGAATGGATGGAATTTTGACTCCCCTCAGGTTCTGGAGTCTCAGATTCTTTACTTGCTTTTAATCCACCCATTATTCCACCCAGAATCTTTGCTGGCTGCAAATCAATGCAAGAAGACAGGCACACATGCTTATGGTCTAAACATACTCCCCAGCGCCACCCCTCCCCCCAAAAAAAACAACAAAAAAAAAAAGAAAACAAAATCAAAGTGAAAGTAGACGGAGCATGAACTATGATCAAGTTTGGTTTGCATTAATCTTAGTAGTTACCTTATCCAAAATAATAGGTTGTGCAATAGAACTATTCCTTCCGGAATAAGTTTATTTTGACACTTCGAAATTAACATTGCTTTATGACACCCAAAAATACGTATATTTGACATTCTTTGGAGAAAGAGGTTGTTATGGATAGGAACTAGAAAGTACATCTCTAATAACTTGAAATCACATTACCTTATTTTTCTTCTGAGTAGAAGAGGAACCCATATCTAAAGCAGCTGCGAGGGTCTTGTCATGAAGACACGGTAAAGATTGTGGGATTCTAGCATTAGAAGAAAAGGAAAAATAAAATAAAAGCAGAAAGCTATCTCCTTTTGGGCACTCCAACTGCACATTTATTCAACCAATATGCAGAAAGGAGAGGAATGAGAGGCCCTCGGGGGAAGGTTGAGCATGAAATACCTGAAATCATTGTCACGCGCCAAAAGAGAGACAATGGCAAATTCACAGCCATTTACCTAAACAGATAAATTTAAAGTCTTACTAACACATATAGGGATAGAAGAGGCTACTAGATGATACAAGTTAGGAATATGCTGATATCACACTATTCGCAAGCATGGCGAGCTACTCCAGGGGTCACAACTTCAGTCAGAGAGGATGACATTGCAAATGGAACACTTTTCAGGATCTTTGGGAAGGAAGAACAAGCATATAGCTCAAATGGACTATAAGGGCAAGTAGCTGCCAATAATCTGATTTTGTCAGCTAGTCTAACCATTTGGTCCCTAATCCCTCTTCTCAACTTGGCCAAAATAAACTAGCTATATAAATAATCTATCAGGGATAGTAGCCAGTCTAGCTGTTTTTTGACACAGCTTACCATACGCATCAATGAGGTCTGGTTGAGATCAAAGAATTCACAATGGGTTTGAAGTTGAAAATTCAAGAAATTTGGAGGATGGCAATCCATAATCACAAATAATTTTAAGGTTCTGCCTGACCTGATTTATTACGGTAATGTTCGATTCTATTGGGCCTCTTTGTGTTTGTACATTTGGTAATATGTTGTGAACTTTGCAAAAACGGTCCAGAGGATGCATCAAGTCAGAGGGCAAAGACTCCAAAATCATACCTTCGGTCAAGGCCCACCAGCTCTAAGTGCATCCTATAGACGCATTCATGAATTTAATGGTAACATAGGTAAATGCAAATTAACAAATGGCGTTAACAAAGAAAGAAAGCAACAAACCAATGCAATTTGGCCATTTTCTGCAGAACTCATAGATTTGTCCATATCGGTCTTGAAAGTCCATCGCAAGATTGGCATAAAGGACAGCTCCCCTAAGAGTTCAAGATTTGGCAACGACCTGCCATTTACAAGATCAACCACAATAATATATCACCCAGGAATATTCCAGTGGTCAAACAGAAATTTCACAAGTCCAGGCAGGCTGTTGCGTCAAAAGCAAATGAAAAATGTGTATATCCCTCTACTATTTCTGAGTTTATGACACTATGTTTTATAATGGCCATGAGATAACAGACTCCAAGTTCAGAGTTCGAGATGTCAGCGGAATGTATCTTTCCTATTTCTTTATGAGTTTCTAGCACAATGTTTGTGACTATAACTTTCATCTGACAGAAACATTAAAGATGAAGGGTAAAGCAAATATTTCTTGTGACAGAAAGGACTTCTAAAAGGTCTTTATCTAGTGTTGTATTTCAGTATATCTTTTAAAAGAATATGTGCAACTGCACAATATTAGAAAAAGAAATTTTGGTCATCCTTGACTATGGACTAGGTAACTTCCTTGTACAGACAGGCATATTACATGCCAGCAGAAGAACGCCATACTCATATCCAATTTTTCTGAGAAATTGAGGGAAGGACAGTGTTTATGCATGAATCACCTAATCTCAATGGAACCAGTTTGATAAACTACAATCAGTCCGCATGTCTTTTTATCTTTCTTGAAGATGGCTGTCCAGCAACTGGCTGTCAGAAGATTTACGTCTTGGATGCTATCAGCACTTCCCTGTTAAAACCGTGTAAGATAGTTATTGTTAAGGGGTGGAATGGTGCTCTTTTTCTTGGGGAGGGGGGGGGGAGACTACTAAAATGGAAATAAGCACAAGAGAAGAACCTGGACCACGGACTTCAAAGAGTATAGTTGTATCACATTTGTGCAACAAAGTAAAATCTGCAAGTCCACTGTGCTCTGCACTGAGTTTGATGATCTGTCTACCCCATCCCAATTGCGTTCATAGTGATCATTAATTTGCGCAGATTCAGATTTCTTCTTCTTCTTCTTCTTTGGAGGCAACAAGTGCATATGTTTACCCTCAGACACATCCGCAACATACTTGGCACCATCTGCAGAAATCTCATCTTAGGAATCTTAAAATGGATGTTTAAAGGAATGTTGACAAACCAATCAACCAGATTACTTGCCTAGAATGTACAAGGAAATTGCAGTTGACTCCTTGCCATGGTTTTGGGGAAAATAGCAAATGACATTGCCGTTGGAGCCATCAAGAACAGCAACACGCAAGTCACTCCTCAAGGCAAATATCAACTCTTTTTCAGGTTCACTACGCCTGTGAGATTCAGATTTATCAGAGGTAGTTGTCGAGTCACGAGAGCCTTGAAGTATTGCCGGTGAAAAGGAAACGACAGGGGCACTTGGGCCGGGGTGAGTGCCTCTAAGAAACAAAGCAGAAGGCGGGTTTATATTCAGCATTGCAACCTGGAATGGAGCAAAATTTTGTAAATGCCAACAATATCAGCCTGTTAAATGACTAATTAGCAACAGATATTAGAAAAAGCAATTTTTGACACAGTTGATTATGATAATGCAGTCACCTGCCCACTTCTATAGCCAACAGCAAGTCTGGTTCCAAGATTTGTGTATCTTAAAGTAGACACAGGAGAAGCAACCAGGTTAAACACAGCAGATAAAGGAGATCCCTTTCCTTGATCTTGATCGCAAACTTCAAAAGGTACACACAAGGACCAATA
This sequence comes from Selenicereus undatus, assembly GCA_017589665.1. Lineage (NCBI taxonomy): Eukaryota > Viridiplantae > Streptophyta > Magnoliopsida > Caryophyllales > Cactaceae > Selenicereus > Selenicereus undatus. The sequence continues at coordinate 107,668,125 of JACYFF010031958.1, forward strand.
AGCTCAGTTTGCTAGCAAGGAACAAGCTATACGCAAGAAATAAGAAAAATAGTGTCATGCTGGAACACTAGATTGAATGAGTCATACTTGATGTATGTGGAGATGGAAAGAAATCATTGAACTGTACTTGCAAGAGAACAAGGTCCGAGTCTCCAACAGCAATAATTTTCAAAACAATCATCACATACTGGCTTAAGCACTGAAGTCTCATAAATTAAGTTCTTTCTTCAGCTATACTAGAGAATAGGTGATACTTCCATGTTTTTTGAATAAAAGATCCCATAAAATTCAACAGGGATCTACTAAGGGGTTCTGCGAATGTTCTTCATAATGAGTTCATGCCCCATAGGTTGACAAGACAGACCGATATTTTTGTATTGATAAAATCTTTTTTTTTCTTTTTTTGGGATAAACTTACACACACAACTTAGGGAGAGTGGAACCTTGGCATCTCTTGTGGAAACCAAGCACCTTACCACTAGGCTCCCCAAGGGACCTCTTATTGATAAATTTTTAGAATGACAATTGATGTCAAATGTCAAATGCAACTTCAATCACTCTCTTTTACTCTTCCTCAAAGTTCTGAAGTATTATTCAACAGGAAAGTGGCAACAGGGCTGCATGGTATTACATTTACACCAGTAAGTAATTCTATAACTATAATAGTTTGTCTCCAGAACATTTCCATTCAGGAGGTGTCAATAAATTACACTTGATTATTTGTTAGAACACAAACTGATCATCAACATTGCACAATATCGAGCCTCTCAAAGTCATGAATGACTATGCGTAGTATCACCATTGATTAAAAAGTCTTAGCTTCATCTTCTCTGTGGAATTTTATATTTTATATCACCCAATCATGCACTTAGTAAAAAGGGAAAAAAATTTCCTCATAACAATCTTGGTTATAACACAAAAGACAACATTCAACATGGTGCCCCTGAATCAACTGCTTCAATAAATAGGACTAAGATTGTGACAAGGTGATAGGAGGACAGAGAATCTATTATGTGCTTCAGACCACACCTTCAATTTTAGTTTCTGTTACAACAAGTAAGTTAGTCTCATCACAATTCCCACAGAGATTGTAAAGACGAACCTGTATCACAAAGAACAAGGTCAGTAATAAACCTCCAGAAAGATAATGGAAATTCAGGAATTCAAGGTCTCACCAAGCCACTGTCACTTCCAATAGCTATAAATAGAGTTTCAGAACAGAAATCCAATGCAGAAACTGGTGCGGTTACCCCTGTGACAGAGACACCTTTGACCTGCAACACCACATTATTTGAAGCATGAGGCCAACACGTCACTAATACTTTCAGGTCAATAAGTAGTTCCAAGCACATAGAAAAGAAAGTATCATGTCTATGCCTTCAGACACCATGCCAACCTCTGGATCTAAAGTGAAAAGAGGTGACAGCAATGGATATGTTGCATCCCATATTCGAACTGACCCATCCTGGTATCCGGCTATGTACAGCCTTTCAATATTTCTCTCTCCGGGAATTGTCATATGGCAAGGAACTCCACCATTTAGGGGCCACTTCAAAACCTTATCATTCGACTGATGTCCATCTTGAAGCCCTGCAGTCACAACCTTCTAAGAAACAGACATAATTAATGAACAGAAAAGATCCATAAGCACAACAGATGACAATGAAGTCGCTCATGCGTGAAATCTACTCATACCTCCGACCAAGCCACTGAACACTTTGTATTTCCTTGTACTGAAATGAACCTTCCGACGGTCAAGTATGGTTCAGCTGTTGGTAAAGCACTCCTGTAATGGATGGGAGTGCAAGATTTATCTTTCTGAGAAATTAGTCCTGACAAGCAAGAACTGTCATAAAATTGCAGCTGGCCAGGACTGCTCAATATAAAAAGTGATGCAGCTTCAGTATTCTCCAGCACACTGAAACTTTGAAGCAAAATCATATCTAAGTAAGGTCCTTGAAGGTTGATGTTTACACGAACAACATTCTTCAGAGCTTCTTTCTGAGGCGTCCATTCAAGACTCAAGATCTGTAAAATTCACAACAGAGGTCAATATCAATGTCCAAATTATGCAATGATGCAGAGAGTTGAACTTCAACGCTTGCACAGACAACCTAAACGAACTACTCAGAAAAAGATGAGTTTGCCGCTTTTAAAAAAGATCGAAATTATCCAAGAAGAGAATGAGTTAGGTACAACTACAGCAAAGAACGTATTTGGTGTTATCTTTAAATCTTGACGAAATCATGCACATATTTGTCAATTTGCATCTATGAAATTTGAAAACCAACTCAAAAAAGCCATTTACAGCCTCTCACGAGGCTCTTACGCAAGGAAGCCAAGGAAAGTCAGATGTATGCACTGCTACCCTGGCTACTAGAGAAGCTGTTTCTGGCCCTAGATTAGACAATCATCAACTGAAATGTGTGAAAGATATAGCATGCTTAAATAAAGAACAGAAGACAGGCTTCTTTCTGTAGTCAATCACCAACTATTCTTTAGCGCGATCATTTAACTTCTAGAGGCACAGAACTGATGTAGGCATAGCTGAAAAATGCTGAATTCTCCAACTGTATAGTCAGGATTCAACAGCAGCTATTACCAGTAAATAATCATATACTACCTCTAGAACTTGAAAACGCTTAACAAGAACGTCTAAGGCTTAAGTTTGAAATAGACCGTGAGGGCTTCAGCAGATCCAATTTCATCACCACCGTACACAAATAGGTATCCACCATGATCACTGTTTAGTCCGCTGGAGGACCAGTGCAAACCAACCACAGGGGATCTCTTATTGGGCGTCCCAGTAAAGAAAGAAAGAAATTTCTTATTGAACGATGGCAGCTGGAGCTTGACCACATTGTCAGCAAGTTTTCCAGTTTTGTTATCTTTGGTCGTCGCATCACCAGACAAATTCCACAAGAAAATATCTCCATCAGTGTAGCCAACAGCTAGAATTGAACCATCTAAGGAAGCCCAACAAAGAGAGACTATCTGCTTATCCTCTTGTTTGTCATCAGGTCTTTGATCCTTCTGTTCACTGCCTCCAGCATTCGCAGAACTGCTATAGCCTCTGATAAGAACAAGCTCTTCTCTACTAACATCCCATAGAACAAGTACTCCATTATCATATGCTAACAGCACCCTGCGAGAAAATCATCTGAATTTAATAAAATGGAAAGAAATCCAATCTTGGTAAACACATAAACATAGCAAAGCGGGAGGAATGGGGGGAGGGGTTTGCACCCTAATATGCTTGATGTGCTTTTCACATAATCTCCTCATCATATTCTAGTGAACTCAAGCAATGCTAGTGTGCACCAATTGGAATATTGGTGCGGCTAATTCCTGTACATATGTCATCTGGCACATCCAACAAGCCTGAAGCGACACCTAAACATGTCACTTGAATAATTATTGTGGAAACTGGATAATCTAGCGACAGGCATTACCCTAATATTCTTCAAGAACAAATATCGGGGGCACTCTCCAGGGGATATCCTTCACAATTTTTTCTTCTCTACAGTAGTCTCCACAATTTGTTTTAACATACAACTGGCAACAGAAGGATAAACGATAAGTGACTTTTGAGTTTTGATGCCTAAAAATGCCACATAAGCTGGATCTGGATCCCATGTCTCTATGAGATAGTCTATCGAGACAAGGATTCTTTCTATTTAGATGACACAGGGGTGTTTATTTCTTCTACATTCCCTCATCAAGTGTAAGGTTACCCTGCCGTTAGACAACCCAAATATATATTTGGTAGGTGGAAATGCCCATGTTCTTCTCACAGCTATCTGGGATATAATGGTTTGACTAGCTTCCCTATACGCTCGGCACGCAGGGGATCGTTAGGGGAATCCGCATTACAGAATTCGAGAATCTGAGCCCCCCTCTCATATTTGAGGACATCTTCTCCTAGAAGCTTCGTCCATTCTGTAGTCACTAGGACTTTCTCTCAAGTCTTTCTATCACTTTCTACCCTCAGGTATCCCAGATAATGTCCAGTTATTACCCCAATCCAGTAGAGGTATTAAGTTTGAGACAGACTGCAGAATTCAGAGTAACACTAAAATTTGAAAAGCAATAAAGTGTTTCAAAAGATAAACTGTGCAATAAATAAATTCTTAAAAAGAAACTCATGCCTCTGAAGCTTTAAACCATGAGACCAAATAGAGGAGCTCCAAGTAATTCTTATCTTGCCTATTTCCACGAGTACATGGCTGAGGAAGAACGCCAACAAGAGACTGATGATTTAGCAATGTAATCCCAGCAGCTTCTGTAAGTTAAACAATAATATATAGCATGTGTCACAACTTATACAGTGTAAAAAAGCTACAATCTTTCAAAAAAGATAGAGGCCCTTAAGAACTCAACTAGCTCCGACATAATCTGTATTAGTATTTCACATGTTTAAGTACAAGATACAAAATCGACACGGCTAACTCACACGCTGAAGAAGAGATAATGAAAAGGACAAGATTACAAGTTATTGCGCAATTATCTGACTCACTTGAATTCAACTCGTTGAGAATCAAAAATACATCAGGAAGTGAGAAACTGAGAAGGAAAGCCGAAAAGAAAGAATTGGCCAATATGGCAAGTGAATGGATGGGCAAGCATGCAAACGACAAAGAAAAAGAGCCAAGTACGCCTCTTATATTTGTAAATGCACCTTTGGAAAATGTCATCTCTCTATACTTCAGACTACATGCTCTTATGAAAGTTGAAATATGGTGTCAGTAGATTCACTATAATTGGATTATTTGGACTCTCAGGCTAATGACCACCAAGTCGCTCCAACAGTGGAACCTCTCGTCTGCTCTATTAAGCAAAACATGTCAAATGCATTTACGAGAAAATAGCCCATGATAGGGTGTCTCCCACTCTATATAGATATCAAATGTGAGAATGAATTGGGAACTACACAGTCTTTTCACAAAAATATCCTTAAACATAGGAGTTTGGCAAAATCTCCATAAACGTTGTGAAGGTAAAACAACATCAGCACCCAACGCAAGTCCTGCCTAGATAGAGGTTGGGGAGGTCTAGATATAGGCAGTCTTAAAGGAGAGTAATTCTAAGAGAAACCACCCCCCCCCCCCCCACCCACCCAAAAAAACAAACTCTGAAATTGGTTTTTGGTTTTTACTGGTAAAAACTTTTCTGTACAAAAATCAGAGATAAGGGAAGGAGATAACTACAATAACCATTCCTAATGAGAGCGAGCACATTAAAGTCAAACAACAACAAAAAGAGACGTCATAAATTTCTTATTCTAAATAGCAATCTTACAACCGCCCCCCCCCCCCCCCAAAGGGGACAAAAAACGGAAAAGAAAAGGAAAATAAGGGGGAAGGATCCCACTTCAAGATCTGATTTACGTCCATTAGCAGCGAGTCCCAATTCCATCATGAAAGTTCCTAAAAACAGACCTTCGCATTAAAGGATTGTGTATTGGAGTTTAGAAGGTTGCTAACTTTGGACATTCAAGTTTTAGAAAAAGATTTACCTTGTGATGATAGATTTTGTTTGCAACGAAGAGTTAATATCGCGATTGGATTCCTCCACATATCATCAGATCTGGATCAAATAGACCGCATACCTCTAAAAGCCCCTTGACAATGGAGCTATATATGAACATCATCATAACAGCTAAAGCTAATAGAAGACTGCTGGAACATAAGTTACCTACTTGCCTATGTACATGCTCAACAGAACACTGCGTTTATGGGAATTGGGAAGAACTTTTGCATACGATTAAACTAATGTCATTCAGCAAGAAGTTGCAGAGAAATGCATAAGTACAGAGTGAAAAAGAATGGGTGAGCAAAAAAATATTGATAGAAAGGCAATAACGAGGGGATCATTACCAGACACTGAATAAACTGGGATGGTAAATGGTTGCAGCAAGAGCTTTCTCTCTCCAATATCATACTTTAAAACGGAGACCAATCCAAATTCATCTCCTATATACCTGCATTATAGTGTTAGAAATGCCTTAAGGCCAGAAGATGCTAAGCTCGCTTTCTTCATCAATGAAGAGTACATGGTAATATGAATGTGAGTAATTACATGAAAGTGGTTTCTTGGATGACACTAAATGCAGTAATATTTGATTTCCATTGCAAGGTAGAGGTTATACATCTGTGCTCAAGATCCCACACCTGTCAAAATAATTACCTGATGAGTACTACACACTTGATGGTCATAAAATTAGACTGTTGATTAGTAGATCGGATATCAAACAATCAAGTGAAACTGAGTAGAAGACCTTCTTGAAATCCAGAGTATACCTGAACATCATTTTCTTTAGAGATACTAATTAGGAAACCTTGATTCTGCAGGAACTGATAACAAGCAAAACATTAATTTATGCTGATATTTCATGGAAAGCAGTTGCCAGAAATTAAAGATTCTGTGCACCTCATATCAGGTTACCTCTAAGTTTTTGAAAGGAATTTTCTTGGAAGATGTCAAGAGGCCTTCAATAGTGTCACTACCAATAACTTTAATCCTTCCATCACTGTTAAAGTCAAAAAATCATGAGCAACATGTCTAAATATATCCATCCATATCTAGGTGACTAACTTCATCAGCTTTGAGAAGCAAAATATATTCGCAATCGACAGCAACAAGCCATACGGGCATCATTCCCTGGCTTAGAACAAAATGCCTCTTGCCAGTCCTCTTCATAAGACATTTTAGCTAGAAGACGATTTAAAAAGTGGAGCATTATTGGCTAGATATGTGCTATAGTAGTCCCATAGAAGGTTGAAGCCCTAATCTTAGTTATCAATGATAGACATAAGCAATTTGCTACACTTGTAGTATAGTAGTCCCATAGTACATTATCCTAGAAACAATTTTAATCACATTTTCAGCAAAAAGATCAGGAATTTAACTCACAAAGTCCCGACTGCCAAAAGCTGTTGAATGGGGTCGCACGCAAGACATGATGCTGTTGAGGGGATCCCATAGTGAGCAATAACCCGAGGGTTTAAGTCAAACTTGCCTTTCTGTAAATCATTATTTTGTTAACCAATGAAAAAATGGATCAATAGACAGTAATACAACAACAACACCACCACCTCCCAGTATGGGTCTCGCTTTCGCAGGGTCTGGGGAGATCTAGATGTAGGCAGCCTTACCTCTACCGGCATCCATACCCATAGAGAGGCTGAATCCAAGAGACACACAAAACAAGATTTTGCGAAAACATTTATCGAAGAAGCATTTTGTTAAAACCTTTAATGAGACACAAACTAAGGATACACAATAGGGAAATCAATAGACAGTAGTAGTACAATATAATTAAGGCTAACCCATTTAATAAGTCATGTTAGTTTGAGTGTCTAACCAGTGCCACCTAGCCAAAATCATCGATACTGAAAACCATCAAATTCAGTCGACCTTTATGAGTTATGACTGACATTTATGCGCAACCAATTCCAAGGACAATGCTGTGTACAATTAAATGAACTAAATACAAAAATTTCAACTCCTTTTAGGATAACATCAAAGAACAAAGAACGTATTCTCTTTCCTCGAATTGTCACATACGAACAACAACATTCAGGATAAAGCATGACAAAATGAGCTTTCTATGCAGAAATCGACAAATGCTAAACCCTAATTATGATCAGAAACAGAAAACAGAGAATTTCCCTCAAATCAAATGTGAAAGGGGTTACCTGATTATACTTGAAGATTTTAGGAATAAACATTGTAAATTGACGAACAAGGAGCTTCAAGAATTTGTACTTTTCTCGGGTAACCTAAAATGCGAACGAATTCTTTGTTCTTTTCAAATTACACGAAGAAGCTCTTAGAATTTGGGATTGTGTATCAAATCAAAATGACTAATGCTGGGATAATTATTTTGTGGAATTCGTTTACAAGAAGGATAGGAATAAAATTAGGGCACAATCTGGATTGGAATGTTGCTGGACTTTGATTGAAAAAATCAAATATTTGGGGATTTTCATGTCTGGGTTTGATTTGCAAATATTTTGAACGGAGACGGAGGGAAGCTAGGAGGGACCGTTGCTCTCGAGCTCTCACGCCGTTGATATGTTTGGATCCGCGCTCTATTTATACTCGCTGAGAAAATAATAGAGACATCTTCGAATTTAAGATCATGTTTGATAAAAAGCTTTATGCCGCGCAGAAAATTTTTTTGGATCCATTAACTGTTTTATTTTAGTTAAAAAATTATTTAGATTATTTAGTTAAATAATTTTTTGTATTAACTTTTTGTAACTAAAAAGTTAATATATAAAAAACTCAGTTTTTTTACTATTTATTATTAAAATTAGTATTACATATTATTTTTGATAAAATTAAGTTCAATACCATTCTACAACCCCCCCCATCCCCCCCAAAAAAGATTTTTAATACATAAAGATAAAAAAACCTTAATCCTTTGGTAGAATTTGCTGCTTGTTCAGTCTACTTCGTTGTCCTTCTCTCTGAGTCTCTTACATATACTTTTTGGGTCCATTAATCTTCGAAAGAATATGCCCATGCATAAGTTAAATTTTACCAAATAGCCTTGTTAAAAACAGTCAATTTTATCAAATATTTTTTCAGAAACAAATAATGCAACTAGCGAAGTCAAACAATTAATACAATAACGTAACAGCTGAAAGATAATGCAATCAGCTAATAGCTAATCGTTAACAGTTGATCGCTAAACAGGACCTAAATGTAGTTTTTTTAAAGTATGGTCTAGATTTTTAAAAAAAAGGTCTAATCTTGATTTATTTTTTTTTAAGCAAAAAAATGCTTACGTACATGGTAATCATTATGGGACCTTTGTTAATGGCTATTTATTTTTTTTTTAAAAAAAGCCCACATGATACTGTCTGAGCGAGGTATATTTAGAAATGCATACTCACATTTGGCATCTCTATATATTTCTTTTCCACGTGTATTTGTCATATTCATACATGACAAATTCTAATATACTCATAGAAGTATGTGTTCTCACTTGTCACACATTTTTTTAGCTATATTTATTATATAATTATTTTAATATATTTTTATTGATTTGGTTTCTTAAAGTGTATGCTCTTAGGAATATGATAGATATTTTGGTAATATATACAGTTTTTAATATCATCGATACTTACGTGACTTATAAAAGTATGTAGTCCTGAAAGAACTATATATATACATATATATATATATATATATATATATATATATATATATATATATATACACTTTTAAATATCAATGCATGCTCTATTAGACAAGTATAATTGTGTGAGACTATGACCCTGTTCTATTTCGCGTTTTTTAGGATTTAGCTAAGAGCTTACATCTCCTTACAACTCCTTACATCTTCGTACAGCTCCTTACATCTTCATACATCTCTAGATTTTCTCTAACATTCATTTATTTTAGTTACAGAAATATGTATATTTTTTAATGATACTTCCAGTATATAAAATTTATAAATATCTTATGAACGTAACATTTACATAAATATAAAAACATAATATAATGACGTAAATTATATTTGAGTTTTGACATGAAATATATAATATTATAGATGACCATACATTTATTTATATTTAAAATTATTTACTTAAAATAGAAATTTATTTGAAAAATTGTATTCAATTTTGCCATTTTTTTTTATTATACTTTGCTTATTCGATCAAACTAATGTTCATATAAAAAATCACCTCAAGTGGACGAAATTTTATTCACCAAATTTATGGGGATTAATATATTTTATTATTGTGTAATTAACTTAATTAATTGTTTACTTTCAATAAGTATATTATTTTAATATTATTATTTTTCATCCAAAACGTTCATTGTAAACAAATTATACTATACAACTCTTCAACAATTCAACAAATCCTTACATTTATCCTTACAGCTTCTTGCATCTCCTTACATCTCCTTGCATCTCTTTACATCTTCTTACAACTCCTTACATTTATCTATCTATCTAAAACGCAAAATAAAACAGACCCTAAATAGATTATGTGTCCTCTCCTCCCCTAATGTGACTGTACCTCATTTACTATTTCAAAGAAACAACATTGTTTTATACCATCTCTAGTCCTCTTAATAAAAATATTTTGATGTCACATTACGTTTGGACAATGTTGAGATAGGACTACATTACAAAAGGTAGATATATAGTTGAAACAATATACGAAACAAAAATAATGACAAGTAGAAAGACGAATGAACTAGCGGAAAAGAGGGGGAAATGTGGGAGTGGGAGACACACTAATGTAATATTTGGTTAGATATAATTATCTTTATAATGCGGACAAATTTGTAATTGTGTTTTCATGACCTTGTTTGGTTGTATAAGCGTATTGAAATAAAAAACTATTTTGTACTTATGATTACCACAAACTATGTAATCATAATTGTATTTCAAAGTTAATTGCATTACATTATCATTACATTACATCCAACTAAACATTACATAAATACTTAGGTAGGACATTCGGGATGAGTCGATTTTGTTGTGTTGGATTGAGAAAAATCTGATATGACACGACAATACAATTCAAATTCAACATTAAATTATTTTTAAAAATATGTATGAATCCAGCACCAAAGTTTATATAAATTGATCATTCAATGTAAAAACGTACTATTTATTATTCTTGCGTAAATTTAAACTATTTTTAAAATTTATAAAAAAAATAATCCAATTATTAAATAGTTGGACATGATCGACCCGTTTGTTAGCTTCGGACTATTGTATGTTTTGTAATGGTCGCTGTTCTCATTCGCCCATGCAGGACAAAGAATATTTGTACCCGCGGATTACGCACGCTTTACCTAGTTCATTAACTGTAGGATTATTAATTACCATCTGACCTGCAAGTTTCCTGCCACACAACTAAATAAATTAATGCAGTGCAGTGCTTCAAACGATACATGGTTAGAGCAGCTCCAAAGCCTCCAATGGCCTCCTCACGAGGCAAAATTGAGGAGAGAGGAGGAGAGTGAGGGAGGGAAACAATTCCAAATTTTCAATGGTTGCTTCAAGAGCCATGCCTTATGAGGAGGCTCGAGGAGGCTCCTATTTTGTTTTGTTTTCTTTAATGTATTTAATTAGTTTTTATTTTTTTTAATTTTAAAAATAAAATTATATGTTGTAGAGTAGATCTATAGGTATTATTTTATTTGGTGAGGTAAAGCGATGAGCTTTTTACTGAAGAGAGTGGGGTTTATGAAATAAAAAATTAGAGAGATGATTGATGTGGCAGTAGTAGGCCGCACCGATGAGTAAAAAAATTGGTTCACCATTAGGTTTGCTCTTAAAACACTAGCAGTTGCTATGAGTAGAGTCTAGCAGAGTTGTCATAGGCCCCGTTTGATAAATAACTGTTAGCTAGTAGTTGTTAGTTATTTATGTTAATTGTTAGTTATTAGCTATTTGAATTAGCTATTTATATTAATTATTTAAATTATATTTTTTTAGAAAAAATATTTGGTAAAAATTAGCTGTTTTTAAAAAATATATTGGTAAAACTTCATTTGTGCATTTATTTATGAATTAGTTTTTAATGAAATGTGTGTTATTTTTTTAAACTTATGAACAATTATGACATTCCACAAAAAGCTCTTCTTCAAATGCTAATGGGAATAATTTTTTCAAAAAGAGTTTTTTTGGAGTCAAACAGCTCTTGCAAATAGCTATTTACCAAACATCTTTTAGCTGTTTGACTTGGGGCCTGTTCTATTTCGCGTTTTAGATAGATAGATAGATACAAGGAGATGTAAGGAGCTGTAAGGAGATGTAAGAAGCTGCAAGGAGATGTAAGGAGATGTAAGGAGATGTAAGAAGCTGTAAGAAAATGTAAGAAGCTGTAAGGAGATGTAAGGAGCTGTAAGAAGATGTAAGAAGCTGTAAGGAGCTGTAAGGATAGATATAAGGAGTTGTTGAATTGTAAAAGAGTTGTATAGTATAATTTGTTTTAGATGAAAAACAATAATATTAAAATAATATACTTAAGAAGCTGTATTTTGTATTTTTATTTTGTTATTATTATTATTATTATCATCATCATCATCATTATTATTATTATTATTATTATTATTATTATTATTATTATTATTTATTTTTATTTTTTTATTTTTTTATTTCTTGTATTTTTTGTAATTTTGTAATTTTTGTTATTTTATTGTTTTATTTTTTATTTCTTTATTTTTATTTTTATTTTTATTTTTTATTTTAATTTTTAAAATTTTAAATTTTTATTTTAATTTATATTTTTTTGTTATTTTTTAATTTTGTATTTTATAATTTTATAATTTATAATTTTTATTTTTATTTTCTATTCTTTATTTTTTAAATTTTTAATTCATAAGTTTTTAATTTTTAATTTTTTAATTTTTAATATTAAATTTTAATTTTAATTTTTTAATAAAAAAACATAAAAAATAAAAAATAAAAAAAAAACTAAAAATTTTGAAAATTTCAAAAATTTTAAAATTAAAAATTAAAAATAAAAAATAAACATAGAAATTACAAATTAAAAAATTAAAAAATATAAAATTAAAAATATAAAATTAAAAAATTAAAAATTAAAAACTAAAAAAATGAAAAATGAAAAATAAAAAATAAAAGAATAAACAAAAAAATTTAAAAATAAAAAATAAAAAATTACAAAATTACAAAATAAAAGTTTAAAAATTTAAAAAATTTAAAAAATTTAAAAATTTAAAAATTTAAAAATTAAAAACAAAAAATGAAAAATAAAAAAAATAAAGTTAAAAAATTAAAAAATAAAAAATTTAAAATAAAAACGAAAAAATAAAGAAGAAAAAAATTTAAAATTTAAAATTTAAAATGAACAATTAAAAATAAAAAAAAACAAAATAAATACAAAATAAATAAAATGAAGATGTAAGGAGATGTAAGAAGATGTAAGGAGATGTAAGAAGATATAAGAAGATGTAAGGAGATGTAAGAAGATGTAAGAAGATGTAAGGAGATGTAAGAAGATGTAAGGAGATGTAAGAAACTGTAAGGAAATGTAAGCTCTTAGCTAAATCCTAAAAAACGCGAAATAGAACAGGGGCTTGATCAAAATAGCTAAAATCCTTCCAAACAACTATTTCTCTCCAAACAGCTGTTGTTACCAAACGCCCCCTTAATTTATACTGTATTATCTTCGAGTTATTTTAACTGAATTTATTTTGAATTAAATTTATTTGAACTTATTTTGAACTTATTAAGAAGCAATTTACGAACTTATTAGCCTTATTTGCTAAATCAAACTTATTCTAAACTTATTCACGAACTTATTATAAACTTTATTTACTGAAATTATTCTAAACTTATTTTTCAAAAAATAAGTCGAAAAAAACAGGGCCTTATTAGGCTTCACTCAGTTTGAGATCGAGAACATTCATGCACTCTATTAATAGAAAGAAATGAAAAGGAGTATGACAAAATAGAAAGAAATGGAAATGAATCACAATTTTTTTGTTGGAGTGGAAAACAACCGTATAAAATGATACGAAACCAGAAAAAAAAAAGAAATTCTTTTTCAAAGACAATGGAAAGATGAAAATAGATGGAAATAATTAAAAAGGAATTGAATTTTCTTAAATTAGTGAAAAGAAATAATAAATAAATAAATAAAAATAATAGAAAATAATATGATATGAGATGAAATTATTTTTGAAAAAAAAAAAGGAGTTGAGCAATGGGCATCTTGGTTTAGTTTTGATTTTAATACGAAAAGGTGATTTCGTTGTTCGCAAAATATCTGCTCAATGCCACCATCTATTGTCCTTCCCCTCAATTCATGCCTTATTATATTGGACTCCACAATTTTAAGCATTTTTAAGGACGCAAAAAGATAAAAAAAGAAATAATAAACAATAAAGCAGGGGAGAGAGTGAGAGACTAGCATGTTCTATTATAGAAATTATACCTCTCAATCTTATTCTATGTTACTTTCATTGATGTTTTCAGAATTATGTTTAATTAGAACATCATGATTATAATTGTACATACTTATAATTAAAAAAATAATAATGTACTTTTATTTGAATTAATATATATGGAGGTTGATATTGATGATATTTAATTTAATATGATTTTTAGTGTCAATTTTAAAAATTTTACCAAATGAATTCATAGACAAGTATGCTCCATTTTTAAGATATTACAAATTTTCTTCAAGTAATTGTTGTTAAGTTCTTACAATACTAAATACTAAAACAACACAAATTGAACAAAGCTTATATTATTGTACACCTGAATATATGTACTCTCATATGACATACAAGCAATTATATATTAAAATATAAAATATATGACAAACACACCCCCAAAAAATATATATAAAATAAATATGGGAGCATGTGCTCCCGGGTGTACATAATAATTTGTCCAAATTGAAAGTTCCTTTTAGTACATTCATAATATAATTAGTAATTAAACAAAAAAAATATTAATAAAAATAACACATAAGTTAATATTATCTTGTTATTTTCACTATATATAAAGTTTTAGACAATAGCAATCAATACTTTTAAAATAGAAAATGAGCACATATCTATATAATACATAATAGCAATCTTGTGGGTCCTATTATTTATCTAAATTCTCAAAAATTAGAGTTTTTTGACCGTTAGATTGAGATTGTTTTTTATAATTACCGTTGGATTTATACAAAAATCAAATTAATTTTAAAAAATCTATCTATCTATAATCTAACTATATCCATAATATCTATAATCTATCTCTCTATATAATAGCAATCTTATGAGTCTTATTGTTTATCTAAATTCTCAAAAATTAGAGTTTTTAAATCGTTAGATTGAGATTAATTTTAACAATTACCGTTGGATTATAAAAAATCAAATTAATTCAAAAAAATCTATCTATCTATAATCTATCTATATCCATAATATCTATAATACAATGTATATCTATAACTATATCTATATAACTTATAATATTATAAGTCCAATCTCAATGATAAAAATATTTATGCATTAGATCTAAGCCGTCGATTTTAAAATTAATATATATATTTATTTTTATTTAAAAAAATCCCCCATGATTTCGGATATACATAATAAAAGATAGATGAAAATTTAATTATCTAGGGAAAAAAAATTCTATCAACAAAAATTATCTAGGAAAAAACCTAGGCAGTTATGTTTATTTAGTAAATCTAAACTGCGAATTTAAAGTTAAAAACAACTACTTTATCCAAGTAAAATACCCATTTATAATTTTTATTTTTAAAAAAAATCCTTCATAATTTCGGTTATGTGATAAAGGATATATTATAATCCTATATCTAAAAAAATATCAAGTAGATACAATAACATGGTAATCTTTAGAAAACTCTAAAATGCTACAATAAAAGTGATTTGTGAGATTTAGTGTAATCCTAACCATAAAAATTATTGATGCATTAGTTCTAAATTGTTGATTTTAAAGGTAAGATATCTCTTTATTTTTATTTAAAAAAATCTCTATGATTTCGGATATACATGATCAAAGATAGATGATAATCCAATTATCAAGAAAAATATTCTATTAAAAAAATCTCGGGAAAAGCACCAGGTAGTTGTATTTATTCATTAAATCTAAACCATAGATTTTAACGTTAAAAAAAAAACCTGATTCAATTAAAATACCAATTTATAGTTTTATTTTTAAAAAAATCCCTCATAATTTCAGTTATATGTTTTAAAGGATATATGATAATTCTATTATCTCAAAAAAATTCCAAGCAATTAAAAAATGTGATAATATTTGAAAAATCGTAGAATGCTACAACGAGTGCAATTTGCGAGATTTACTATAATCTCAACCATAAAACATTTATTTATGCATTAGATCTAAGTTGTCGATTTCAAAGCTGAGATGTCCTTTTATTTTCATTAAAAAAATCCTCCATGATTTAAAAATATACATGATAAAATTTAGATGATAATGCAATTATTGAGGCAAAAAAATCTATCAAAAGAAATTATCTAGGGTAAAAATAGGTAGTTATATTTATTCATTAAATCTAAATCGTAGATTTTAAAGTTAAAAAATACCTTATCCAAGCAAAATATACTAATTTATAATTTTTATTTTTTAAAAACTCCTTCATAATTTTGATTATATGCGATAAAGGATATATGATAATTCTAATATCTAAAAAAATGCTCAACAGTTAGAAAATATGATAATCTTTGGAATACCCTAGAATGTTGCAATGAGTGTGACTTGTGGAGTTAGTATAATCTTAACCATAAAAATTATTTATGTAGTTAAAAATTATTTATGCATTAGATTTATAATTTTTATTGTTAGAACCATCCATCATAATTTCGGTTATGTGATAAAGGATATATGATAATCCTATTATCTAAAAAAATATCGAGTGGTTAAAAAACGTGTAATCTTTGGAAAACTTAGAATGCTGCAACAAGTGTGATTTGCATTATTTAGTGTAATCTTAACGATAAAAATTATTTATGCAATAGATCTAAGTTGTTGATTTTAAAGCTAAGATATCCGTTTATTTTTTTAAGAAAAATCCTCCATGATTTTGGATATACATTATAAAAGATAAATGATGATCCAATTATCCAGGGAAAAAATTCAATCAAAAAATTATCTAGGAAAAAAAATAGACAATTATATTTATTCATTAAATCTAAACCGTAGATTTTAAAGTTAAAAAAACTACATTATTCAAGTAAAATACCCATTTATAATTTTTATTTTTTAAAAACTTCCTGATAATGTCACTTATATGTGAAAAAGACTATATGATAATCCTATTATCTTAAACAAATCTCAAATATTTAATAAAAATTATAATTTTTAGAAAAATCTAAAATGCTACAACATGAGTGATTTATTTGGTGTAATCTCAACCGTAAAAGTTAATCACCTATTAAATCAAAGCCTTTGATTATATCTATTAAAAAAGGGTACATTCCCCAAATAAATCATGTCTTTATTATTACTTTTTTTAAAAAATCGTAAATAATATATAATAATCCTATTATCTACGGGGTAGCCATCTATTAAATATAGATAGATATGGGCATGGGGCGGGTTCGGGTCGAGTGGAGCCGTACCCGCACCCATACTCATTTTCTAAAACCATCCACATACCCACACCCGTACCCATCGGGTTTTAAAAATTCATACCCTACCCATATCCATCGAATTTTTCGAGTTATTCAGGTTTTATTTTGGTACATATACATTGTAAAAACTGACGCCTACCGGGTTCATTAAGTTTAATTTTTAAAGGTTCAAAACTAAATGAAAAATATTTTTTTACATGGATTTCCCCCTTATTAAATTTCTGCCTACATATTCAGAATTAAAATAATACACGTCGGGTTTATTAAGTTTAAAAAATAATACTCATAATTGAAATGCATTGTGTCCCTACAAAATATCAAATTTGTAGGTGCATAAGAGTAGAGTAGTTGTTAGCTAAATCTGATAGCACAATATGTATTTAGGTACAAATTTGTACCTTGTTTTTACTACAGCCTACTTGTTTCAGCCCCAGAGTTTTTTTTGAAAAAAATCGGGTTTGGATATGGGGCGGGGTTGGGTATGGTATTCCTGTACCCGATTCGTACCCATACCTATACCCGTTTTTGGCACACCCGCCCCCATACCTATTTTTCCTCCATTTTTTGTACCCGAACCCACCATAAATAAAGAGGGTTCGTTTCGGATTTTTTGGGTTTGGGTAGAGCTCTCATCCCTAAATATAAACCACTAATTCTATATCTTTAAATTATCCTACATGATTCAATTAATTTTTTGTTTGACTTTATTTATCTCAGTTGCTATTTATAAAGTTCACAACTTTTTATTTTTTCCACTAACTACTTATCGATAAATTTTTTAATTTTTTTAATGATACATATTTTTTAAATATCTGTTTCATCATGTACCGTGCATAGCACGGGTTTATACTAGTTTATTATAATGTGTATGTACCATATGAGATTGACACATTGTGAATATGATGTGTCAGAGAAAATGACGGTAACAACAATTTCGGCACAATTTAAGTTAGGCACGAAAACAATAATTATCAGCTAAAGAAATCTTAAAATCAAATCTAACCAACAGATCTAAATTCCCCATGGCCATCTATATCTGCAGTGTTGCTGCATATATATTTTTTTTTATTCAAATGAGTCACGAAGGTAATATAATATTATAAGTTAGGGGAAATCGAATCTGACATTGTTGGGAAAATATTAGAGCAACAACAATAGCGGAAGCGATAAGATGAGTTAGAGATTCAGAAATTCAAGTAGAATAACAGAAACAGAAATAGAAGACAAGAGATTTAACGTGGAAAACCCAATGCGGGAAAAAACCACGGACGGCGACAGCACCAAAACAATCCACTATGAGTAGGAAGAATACAACACGATCACAATCACCACAGTGATTTGATCAAAGAGCAGAATTACAACCTCTCTCTTGTAATCTCTCACAAAGCATTTTTTACCTCTCAATGTGTTTATGAATATTGGAGTTCAGGGATGATTTTAGATCCTAGATATGACCCCCTTTTATAGGGTCTAGAAAACTAGGGTTTCACCTTTACAAACGAAACCCAGCCGCCAGGAGAAATTGCACTTCGTGACAAACTCTAGCCGCCACTGTCGGAACCGACAAAACCATGCGTGGCACGACCGTGCCAAGGTCGCACGGCTCCCCTGTGCCAATTTCCTGTCTTTTCCGTCTTCGCGCTCCTTCGTCCTGACATGACCGTGTTGTCATAGCACGGTCCCACCGTGCCATAGTTGGATTTTGGGCCACGAAACCCAACAATCTCCACCTTAGACCGAAATCTCCAAATAGCAGATCTCTAACGCCGTCATCGCACCCCAATGGGTGACGCCCCCTCAAGGGGCAATGCCCCGAAGGGCTCTCAAATGCTGTGAATGCTTACTAAGTCCAAACAATGCTTGAACTTAGCTGCAGGTAGAGGCTTGGTTAACATGTCTGCAGGATTCTCTGACGTGTGAACCTTTCTCACGACTATTTCTCCAGCAGCAACTGTGTCTCTGACATAGTGATATTTGACACTGATGTGCTTGGTCTTTGAATGATAGGCATCATTCTTAGTCAAGTGGATAGCACTTTGACTATTAGAAAACACCACAGTGGTATCCTGTGGGATGTCAAGCTCAGTAACAAGGCCCCTCAACCATGGTTGAGAGAACCGGACCGGACCGGCCGGTTCAACCGGTTGAACCGGGAACCGGCCACAGCACCGGTCCGGAACTTCTCCAAAACCGTTTAACCTACCAAACCGGGAAAAACCGGTACAACCCGGTTGGACCGGCTGACTCGGTCAAACCGGCCCACCCGCGGTTGGACCGGTTTTTCCCAGCTTTTTATAATAAATCAATATTTTTTTTGGTTATGAAAATTTTGAACACAACTCAACCCTTCAATAGCATCATTGGCTTGCCTACTCCTTCCATACTTTTTTATAAGGCTACCAAGTTTGAGAATTTTCTCAAAATGGCGATGTGGGACATCCCATTTCTCACAATCTAACAAACCCTATATTTATGTAATGAGGGTATTGCAATCACCTTTTACTCTATCAATGTGGGACTATAATTAAATTTCTTATTTCTCTTCTTCTTCATTATTTTGTACTTGTAACTTTTTTTATTAGATTTTAGTAATTTATGTTGTTAAATCAAAAAGTTTTTTTTTCATCAAATATATATTTTAATGATCTCTTCTTCCACATTATTTTGTAGTAGTTCATTTATTGTAATTTTTATTTCATTTAATGTAATAAATGTATATTTTTTGTTTATCATCAAACTCTTGTAATTTGTATATTCAAGCATGGTTTACCAAATTATTATATCCAAATCAAAAAAATTATGACCCTCTAATTAGTTGTGTTACTATATTATTTATATCTAACTTATATTATTTTTTTTTGGAGTGTGAATGTCAATTATAGATGAAAAAAACACACAAGAACCTTGAGTTCTTTTACAAAGCATAGCTTTAATTATAAGCCCATGATTTTATATTGTCTTTGGCTTGCCTTCCATGCTTTTTTATAAGGCTACCAAGTTTGAGAATATGCTCAAATTGGCAATGTGGGACTTCTCAATTCTCATTCTATAATAGAACTCATATTTATGCAGTGAGAGTCTTGTAATCACCTTATACTCCATCAATGTAGGACCATAAATAAATTTCTCATTTCTCTTCTTTATTATTTTGTACTTGTAACTTTTCTATTAGATTTTAGTTAGTAATTTGAAAAAAATATATATAACAAATATATATAAAAGAATTTTTAGGTTCACCGGGTTGTGCCGGTCTAACCCGGTTGGACGGTAAACCGGGTCAACCAGTCCAAACCCGGTCCAAACGGTCCGACCGGTTGAACCATCGACCCACTCGGTCGACCGGGTCGATCACCGGGTCGGTTCTCTCAACCTTGCCCTCAACCAAGTAGCTTCCTTCACTCCTTCTGTAGCAATAACATACTCAGCCTCTGTAGTAGATAGAGCTGCAATAGATTGTAAGGATGCTTTCCAAGAGATAGCACCTACACACATAGTAAAGATATACCCAGATATAGACCTCCTTCTATCAAGATCACCAGCGTAGTCAGAATCAACATAGCCTGTAACATCACATGTACTGGCTTTGTTTCTATCAAACACCAACCCCTTATCAACAGTACCCTTTACATAGCGAAGGATCCAGTTCACAGCTTCCCAATGATCCTTTCCAGGATTATGCATATATCTACTTACCACACTTACTGCATGTGATAAATCTGACCTAGTGCATACCATAGCATACATCAAACTACCAACAACACTAGAATAGGGAACATTAGACATTTTATCTATATCCTCCTCAGTTTGTGGACAACACTCAGTAGACAATCTGAAATGTGTAGCAAAGGGTGTGGAAACTGTCTTACAGTTATCCATATTATATTTGCCTAGTACTTTCTCAAGGTAGCGTCCTTGAGACAAGTACATCGTACCAGCCTTTCGATTTCTTCGAATCTCCATGCCTAGAATCTTCTTTGCTGCTCCCAGGTCCTTCATCTCAAACTCCTTACTGAGTTGAGATTTCAACTTGCTAATCAATGATTTATCCTTAGAGGCAATCAACATATCGTCAACATACAATAACAAGTAGATAAAGACGCCATCAGAATATTGTCTAAAATACACACAATTATCATGTCGGCTTCGTGTGTATCCCTGTGTAATCATAAAGGTGTCAAACCTTTTGTACCACTGCGTAGGAGCTTGTTTAAGTCCATACAAGGACTTTTTCAATCTACATACCAGTTGTTCCTTCCCAGGAACACCAAAGCCTTCAGGTTGCTTCATGTAGATCTCTTCCTCCAATTCCCCATGAAGGAATGCAGTCTTCACATCAAGTTGTTCTAACTCCAAATCAAACAGGACAACAGATGCAAGGAGCGCTCGAATGGAGGTATGTCTAACAACAGGTGAGAATACCTCATTATAATCAATACCTTCCTTCTGATTGCAGCCACGAACAACCAGGCGAGCTTTCCACCTTGCATCTTCAACTCCAGGAATGTCTTCATTTCTCTTTTAGATCCATTTGACAGTTAAGGCTCTTCGGCCTTTAGGTAGCTCACATAGTTTTCAAGTCTGATTCTTTTGCAAACTCTCCATTTCTTCTTGCATAGCTAGGATCCAGTTAGGTGAACTTAGACAGGAGATTGCTTCAGTGTAGGTTGAAGGTTCCATACCTTCAGGTACCTCTTCTGCAACTGAAAGTTCATAGGCTACCAGTCCCTCATCATCATTGTAGCGAGCAGGCCTCCTGATCTCCCTTCGAGGACGATCGCGAGCTACAGAGTGAACGGCCTCCACCTGAGGCCGATCTGAACTAATAGTACCAGGTTCAGTAACCTGGGCCTCCCTGCTGGGCTGATTAGCAACTCCACCTTAAACTGCAACTGTCTCCACTTCTATCTCCATACTGGTCTCTTGCTGATCACCTGCACCAGTAGGGGAAACAACAGAGTCCTTTCCAGAAGGTAACATTGCAGTCTCATTGAAAGTTACATCCCTGCTCTGAATGATTTTCTTAGACTCAGGACACCACATGTGTAACGCCCCCAATTGCTAATATCTGATTATTCTAACATAACTACTGATTATTATAATTTAGCAACGGAAGACTTCGAATTTGATTGGAGGCATTACCGCCGTTCCATGATGGAACACGGCTGCTTGATTTAGTGAACTTTATGGGGGCTCAAATTGTAAGGTCCCCAACCCTAAAATCAGGAGTTTTGCTATTTTGTTCTTAAATTCTGAGGCAAAACGAGCAGAATTTTCCCTAAAATTTGACCATTTTCCCAAGCTTACAGCCTTACAATAAATCCCCTGCACTGAAAAACAATAAAAACTAACTCAACGGCCACCCGCCGGAGTTCACAACTCTACGGGCCACCCGCCCAGAGCACTATAACCAATGCTGTTCAATGTTAACCAAATAAACAATGACAAATACGGCCTGACAACTTAGATGGTGGCTCATATGGCCATACAGAGCGATTCTAAATGATATGCAACTAAGCACACATTAACTCAACTTACAATTACACACTATAAAACACATTGCAGTTCACGTACGAGTCCATCACTTAACTTCTAGGCAGCAGTGATTCCCTTTCGGCTTACTTCAGAAACCTGGAGGCACAATGATAGATGGGATGAGCGATAATCGCACAGTGGATAGCCCCCTCCCCTAACAGATGCAAATATAACTTACGATCGTCGTTCATTCCTTTTGTTTCTAAATAATTCACCTATCTTTCATTCCAAGCACAAGGCAAGAGAAATGGCATTATAGTTACAAAAAGTAAGTAATTGATGGCTGAAAAGTAAGAAATGTATAAACATCCTCTGCTGAATAAGAGCAATAAAATGCATATATTGACCTCTGAACTTTACATGCTTGTTTATTCAAGTGACCATATTTCTCGTGACTCTACCACATATTAACAGAGCTATGAAACATGTAACGGCAACATTACCGGCAGAGAAAGGAAATACTGAGCCTTGTCTCTGCCTTCTAGCAGAGAAGTGAAATTCTGATTTCTTTGAATTCTCTGCCAAATAATGAGCCTTGAAACATATAAGTAGAAGTTACATGCAAACTTTTAGAAAGGTACCGAGTTGGTTAAGCTAAAGATGCACGTAACCTTTAGCACTGCCTTATCCCTCGACCTATTCACTAGTCACCTAAAAATGTCGACCGATAAACTATGTAATGTCAATCGATAAACTAATGTCTATCGACTCGACATGAAGCTATTTGAGGTACGAACCTTAACAGTTGGTTACAACTTAAGTAATAGACAAAACATGAACTATTTTCTACCTAATATGTCTTGAAGTATGGGCCGAAACTCAGACGTACATCCCTATGCAGTAAAACAGACTTGGTGGTTAAATGGTTGAGCGTGCGCATTTCAAAATATTTTGTTTTGCAAACAGGAGAGAGAGAATGTATAAGTAAAATTGATTTCTTGATTCTTATCTGAAAGTGAACTCCTTGGTCGATGTACATCTTGAAACGATCGTACTTTAGGTGCTCGCACCCCCCATGCCGATCGAGAAGCCTGAGTTGACGCTGCGCGCGGGTGTCTTGGTCGGCATAAGCCTTGACAATTGCTGGGCATGGCCCTGACGCCGCTCGCGGGTGTATTGGTTGGCATAAGCCTTGATGATAACTGGCGGGGCCATTTGTTTATGTGACAAAACATTGAGAACTTGGTTCATTAAATGAATCTTGTTTTGATTTTTCACTGCTAAGAATACTGTGAGTTTGTGAAGAACATAGAGTTTTGGAAGAACATAGGCAATGTACGTACTGAGATGACGTCACTTCTGCTCCAATTTAAGGTGAAACTATTTTTTGCCTAAAATGTTTATCATATAATCCATAAATTCACCCTATGGATCAAGATCTATTGGTAATTGCTAATACAATCATGCACATAATCGATACTATAATCTTGCATAATCGGCGAGCGTTATATATATAATTGATACTATAATCTTGTATAATCGGCGAGCGTTATATAATCAATGAACTGTAGGTGAGCAGACATATTCAATGAACGTTATATATAGCAATATATATATGATGGCCATTATATAAGCAATGAACTTTAAGTGAGCATACTCAATGAACATTATATATATATATATGATGAGCGTTATATAATTGATAAATATGCATAATCAATGAACGTTAGATAAACAATAAGAACTTTAAGTGAACATACTCAATGAACATTATATATATTATGAGCGTTGTATAATCGATTAATATGCATAATCAATGAACGTTAGATAAACAATAAGAACTTTAAGTGAACATACTCAATGAACATTATATATATTATGAGCGTTGTATAATCGATTAATATGCATAATCAATGAACGTTAGATAATCAATAAACTTTATGGAAACGGTGAGCATGTATTGTAGATGAACATTAGATATTCAATGAACTTAGCATTGTACACCGGCGATGAACACTATATCTTCAATGATCTTTATAAACCGAGGCCCTTATATAATCAATAAATTATGCATGTTTAGCTTTGATTCGGACCTATTCAGATAAATCATGCTTGAAGACTAACTTCGAAGTGGATTATAAATGATTAGAAGCGACGAATGTACGTTTAGTTAATTCAAATTCATACTGTTTATTGACTTCGAAATGAATTATAAATGCTTAGAACCAACGTATATATGTTTAGGTTCGAATATGTTAGGTTTCTACACGCCTGCAGTTTATTTAATTCATAATTGTTAAATAATTTCGAGATAAACTATAAATGCCTAGAATCGATATATGTATGCTTCGTTGATTCAGGTTCGTTTAATAACTTCGAAGTAAACTTTAAATGCTTAGCATCGTTATATATATTTATATGATAAACGAATGCCTAGTACCATAATATGCTTAAGTGGCTTAAGTAGATTCGATTCCTGACTTCGAAGTAATAACCGAACGTTTCAAATCGTATTATGCTTAAATGGCTTAATTAGGCTTGAAATGTAACTTCGAAACAATAAATGAACGCCTCAAATGGCCCTTATTTAATTGTCGAACGATAAACTTTAATTTAGTACAACTAACACATATATATACATGGTATCGTTCAATTAACACTACAACTTCCTCATATTACTGATAATTGACTCGAATTCAACTTGAATGATCTATAATCGCTAATCAGTAAGTTTTAACGAAATTAATAATCAAATTACTGATAATTGATTCGAATTCAACCTGAACGAATTATAATCCATAATTATTGAATTCAACCTGAACGTACTATAATCAATAACTATTGAATTTAACCCGAACGAACTATAATCCATAATCAATAAGCTTTATCGAAATTAACAATTTAACCATAAATAGGAGGATGAGGAAGCCCACCTCGAATCCAAGCTAAAAGACCCGTTTTAGGGTTTGATTCGGGTTGATTCGGTGTGGACTCATTTCCGCCCGTTGCTGCTGCCTCTCTCTTCCTCCGCCCACTTCGTTCACCGCCGTGTCGCCGGCGTTCGACGAGGGCGGCCGTGTTGGTGGTGGTCGCGCGGGGTCGAGGTCCCATGACCCCTCCCCCTTTTGCCGTCTGCCTCTCCCTCTGGCCCGGGCTTGGGCGTCAACCGGAGTGGGGGACAGCTGGCGTGCGTCAGCCCGGTCACCGGCCACCGGCAGCCCCACCTCCCCTCCCTCTCTCGTGTGTGGGTCGCCCGACCCGGGATCGAGGGAACCCCCCCCTTTTCGACGCCTCCGCTTCTCCTCCTCCTTCTTTTTTTTTCTTTTCCTTTTCTTGTGTAAGCCCCCCCGAAAACAGAAGGGCTTCGGCCCCTTAATTCTTTTTTTTTTTATTTTTTTTTATTTTTTTTCATCCTTAAAAAGCCCCCATATTACATACATACATACATACATACATACATACATACATACATACATACATATATATATATATATATATATATATATATATATATATATAACCATGGAATATATTATACCATGGAATTGTATTTTCGGCTACAGTTACTAAATTAAATTAAAATTTTTAAATTGAAAAGCGATGCCTAACTTGATTAATTTGTAATTAATGTAATTAGAAAGAAGATTAAGTTCGGGCCGTTACAACATGCGGTATCCTTTAGACTCAGATGCATATCCAAGAAATATACATTTGAAAGCCTTAGGGGCTAATTTCCCATTATTCACATGGGCATATACAGGACATCCAAATATTCTCAAACTAGAATAATCAACAGGATTACCTGACCATACTTCTTCTGGAATCTGGAAGTCAATGGAAGTGTGAGGTGAACGATTCACCAGGTAGCAGGCTGTAGAAATAGCCTCTGCCCAAAAGGCTTTGCGATCCCAAAACCCAGCATTTGAAAGCATACATCGAGTTTTCTCTAGTAGAGTCCTGTTGATTCTTTCTACAACTCCATTTTGCTGTGGTTTCCCAACCAAAGTCTTGTGCCTAGCTATGCCATTTATAGCGCATAACTCTTCAAACTCCGACTCAACGAACTCAAGACCATTATTAGTCCTAAGTTTCTTGATTTTTCTCCTCGTCTGGTTTTCAACCAGAGCCTTGAACTTCTTGAACATGGAGAATGTCTCATTTTTATGTCTCAAGAAGTAAAC
This sequence comes from Selenicereus undatus, assembly GCA_017589665.1. Lineage (NCBI taxonomy): Eukaryota > Viridiplantae > Streptophyta > Magnoliopsida > Caryophyllales > Cactaceae > Selenicereus > Selenicereus undatus. The sequence continues at coordinate 107,694,890 of JACYFF010031958.1, forward strand.
CCAAACTTTGTCTGAGAAATCGTCAACAAAGGTTAACATGTAACGCTTACCTCCGTAAGAAGGAACCTTAGAAGGACCCCACAGATCAGAATGAATGTAGTCAAGGATCCCCTGAGTACGGTGTTTCGCTTTAGAGAAACTCACCCTCTTCTATTTCCCAAATACACAGTGATCACAAAAATCAAGCTTACCCGTACTGGCGTTACCAAGACAACCTTTCTTACCCAGAATGGTCATCCCTTTCTCACTCATATGGCCCAACCTCATGTGCCATAACTGTGTGTCATCTGCTGTACCAACTGCAGCTACACCTGTAACTGTAGTTCCTTGTAGAATGTAGAGACTGCCTTGCCTCAATCCCTTCATTATCACCATGGCCCCCTTAGTTACCTTTAGGACACCATTTTCCATAGAAATCATGCAACCATTAGTCTCAAGAGTACCCAAGGATATTAAACAACGAGTCATGTCAGGTATGTGGCGCACTTTAGACAATATTCTAATTGTCCCATCATGGGTTTTAATCTGCACCGTACCTATTCCTGCAACTTTGCATTCAGCATTGTTGCCCATAAGTACCACCCCAGTGTCAACTGTCTTATAGGTGACAAACCAGTCCTTATGAGGGCACATGTGAAAAGTACAACCAGAATCTAAAACCCAATCAATATCCATTCCCCTTTCGGAGATGGTAGCTAAAGAAGTAGCAAGTAACACATCACCATCAGACTCTGACTCTATTACACAATCAGTTGTAGCAGTTTTCTCCTTTTTCTCCTTTCCATTCCTTTTCTTTAATTTCCAGCAATTAGCCTAAATATGACCCAATTTGTTGCAGTAGTGGCAGGTTTTGTTAGAGTGAGGATTCCTTGACTTAGAACGGTTTTTCTTATTACCGTTCCCCCTTTTCTCAGTGGTTCTACCCCTGACAACTAATCCCTCAGCCGGATTAGCATGAACGTCATGGTCAAATTTTTCTTTAGACAACAGGTTAGACTTGACATCCTCAAATGATATAGTATCCGAGTTACTATATAACATAATTTCCTTAAAGTGTTTGTAGGAAGGGGGTAGAGACACAACAAGTAGAATAGCCTTATCTTCATCCTCAATTTTAACATCCAAACTCTTCAAATCTATCAGAATAGAATTAAATTCATTCAAGTGTTTTTGGACAGGAGTACCTTCAGCCATACGAAAGATGTACAACCTTTCCTTTAACCGGATCTTGTTGGCTAGACTCTTGGTCATGTAGAGTTCTTCTAGCCGAGTCTAAAGATCGATAGCAGTTGCCTTGTCAAGTACCTCTCGGAGAACGTGAGGTGGCAGGCACAGTTGTATGGCTGAAACTGCTTTCAGCTCCAGTTCCTTCCATTCGTCCTCCGTCAGCGACCCACGTCTCTTCTTTACATCTTCAGTCCACTGTTCTTCTGTCAACTTTTCAGGTTTAACATGAGGTCATTTCAGAACCTTCCACAATCCGTGTTGGATGAGAACCGCTCTCATCTGCACCTTCCAGAGATTAAAGCTAATCTCCCGATCGAATTTCTGAATATCTACTTTCATGATAGAAGACATCCTATAACCAAGGCTCTGATACCACTTGTTGGGAAAATATTAGAGCAACAACAATAGCGGAAGCGATAGGATGAGTTAGAGATTCAGAAATTCAAGTAGAATAACAGAAACAGAAATAGAAGACAAGAGATTTAACGTGGAAAACCCAATGCGGGAAAAAACCACGGACGGCGACAGCACCAAAACAATCAACTATGAGTAGGAAGAATACAACACGATCACAATCACCACAGTGATTTGATCAAAGAGCAGAATTACAACCTTTCTCTTGTAATCTCTCACAAAGTATTTTTTACCTCTCAATGTGTTTATGAATACTGGAGTTCAGGGATGATTTTAGATCCTAGGTATGACCCCTTTTTATAGGGTCTAGAAAACTAGGGTTTCACCTTTACAAACGAAACCTAGCCGACAGGAGAAATTGCATTTCGTGACAAACTCTAGCCGCCACTATCGGAACCGACAAAACCATGCATGGCACGACTGTGCCAAGTGGCACGGTCACGCCGTGCCAAGGTGGCACGACCGTGCCACATGGCACGGCTCCCCCGTGCCAATTTCCTGTCTTCTCCGCCTTCGCGCTCCTTCGTCCTGACACGACCGTGTTGTCATAGCACGGTCCCACCGTGCCATAGTTGGATTTTGGGCCACGAAACCCAACAGACATCTAATATATTTAGTATCTCAATCTTAATAATTTGACTGAGAACTCATCGATAATACTGTTGCGCATATTTAATCACGCATTAATAATTTGATATTTTCTTATTTTTCTCAACTTAATTATTCCTACGCTACTCAATTCAATTTAATTTGCTGGAAAATTCTCTTTTATTTAAAAATCAAAATCAGACAAACTTATGTCATAATACATGATACACTAATAATCAATCAATAAATACAAACTACAGCTTGCCAAGTACACCCAGCATTTCCACCCTCTCTCTCTCTCTCTTCAAAACTTCTCTCTCTCTATGGCGGCTTCATCATCGCGCCACCTCGTGAACGCCTACGCCCCCACGGCGGCTCCGCCACCTACGCCGTCGTCTCAGGCCACTTCCACCACCTGCTCCGACGCCGCCGACACTCTTTCCTACTTGCTCAACCGCCTCCCTCCCAACCTCTCCCTCCCCATGCGCTTATCCCCACGCGCCTTCACGACAGCCACCGCACCACCCACCACTAAATCTGTCCCAACCCTCTCAAATCTCTCTCCTGCGACGCTCTCCTCCGCCTTCGAACTCGGGTTCTTCCAACTCGACACCCACCCGATCTCGCCCCAACTCGCCGAGTCAGCCGAGTCGGAATCGGTCTCTATCTTCCACCTCACTCGCGATCAGAAACTCAGGTACTTCCCCAGGGAGTGGCCTCTTGGGTTTGATGACGAGGAGGAAGAGGATGAAGCGGCGTCGTTTTGCTTGGACGGCGCGTGTTCGACAACCGCGGAGGGGGGCGAGTTAGGGTTGGCGAGTTTGAGAGACTTGACCCGCGAGTTGGAGAAGGTCGGGTTAGAGGTGGTGGAGTCGCTGGCGTGCGCCATGGGGTTCGAGAACCCTTTCTCAAAAGGGCAAGTGGGGCCCACCTCGCTGATGTTGATATCGGACAGTGATAAACCGGGTCGGTTCTACCCGTACGTTGTGGGGTTGCAGTATCAGATGCGGGCACGTAAGTATTCGTTGCTGTCCGATTCGGATACGGTCGTTGTGGAGCCTATGGTCGGGTCGGTCTTGGTCACGCTTGGAGACATCGCTCAGGTAAATTTATAGAATTTGTGTAGTATTTTCGTTAGTTAATTTTGCACCCAAAAAAAAGGAAAAAAGAAAATATGTTGGTTTTATTTATGGCCAAATGCGAAAGACTTTCAGGTGAACTGAACATGCATGCCGTTAATCAAGATTTTCTTTTTTACAAACAAATAAACGTATCCCCCCAAAAAAGTGGTACAATATTCTTGTGAAATAGAAAGAATTTTTCTTGGGTAATGTGTTCATCTATGAAGTTTATGAATTTTATTTGAGAAAAGTGGTGGAATAGTGTAAGAAGTCAAATGAAAATGAAGCTGGTTCAACAATAAATGTTTAAAAAAACCATCCTCTTTAAAATCAAGCACACAACAACACCACCGCCACCTCCGAGTGTGTGTCTGCTTTTGCAAGGTCTGGGGAGGTTCAGGCATAGGCAACTTTACTTCTACAGACATCTGTACTCGTAGAGAGACTAATTCCAAGAGACCCTTAAAACCGGATTACGTGAAAACATTTTTAAATCAAGTGATTTTATTAATTATAGTGAGATAATTATAGTGATTTTATTAATTATAGTGGGATAATTATAGTGATTTTATTAATTATAGTGAAAAAGGGCTCAAAAAAGAAAAAAGTGAAGATAAGAGAGTACACTCGGGGTATGTTTGGAGGAAAGCTAAATGGGAGGGCCCTCACATTATTAGTTGTGAGGAATTAGAATGAAAATTGCATGCATTAGGAGTGCCCAGCTGCTGTTGTCATGGAGTGAGTGAATGGCGCCAATTATTCCTATGAGATGTTGGTATTGACCTGGACAATTAGGAGGGGTGTCGTACTCTCCACTTTGATTTTTTGAAATTAAATTTGGCTCAGATTTACATTCCTAATTGCATTTCCAAAAATTCAAACTTGATTGAAATTTTGCACAAATTTGAACTGCATTAGGTGGGCTACTACTAATTTTTCAGTCTTCCACAAGTATTATGAAATTTTGAATTTTTCTTGTGAAACTTATAAAAATCAAGTCTTCATATTTGTTTAAGTTGTTCTCATTGTTTATACCTTAAGGAAGATCTAATCACGAAAACATTTCTTGTTCCGATATGTTTTGATCAATGTTGATGTTTTATCGACAGGGGCACTTGGTTCTTTTTAAAATGTACAGCCTTTGAAGAATGTTAGATGTCACATGACATTTTTCAAATACATTTCGCGGCGTTATCATGAGATTTGTTTGTATTACTTGGGAATTTGCAATGCATTGATGAAATGTTTGACATACACAGGTATGGAGCAATGGGAAGATAAAGAAAGTGAGAGGAAAACCAACTTCAATTTCAGAGGAAAAACCCTCAAAGTCCCACTGCATATCAATGATGTTGTTGCTTACCCTTCCTCTTGAGAGCACTGTCTCACCCCTGATTCTCCCCCTCAAGAACCCCACCAAAGCTGCTGACCAAAACCACCCCCAAACCGAAGCTTGCAAACCCGAAAACCATGAGAAAACCATGAAAAGCCCTCACTATGATCCTCAAAGCACCGAGAAAGGTATGAGCAATGAGAATGGTGACAATGATGGCGAGGATCATAAGGTGTTCAACTCTTTCTCCTTTGAGGATTACGCTTGGAGAGTTTACCATGAGCGACTTATGTTAAAAGACCCCCTTGATAGATACCGCGTTATGGTTAATTAATTAGCTGAATTAAGTATATATTGATACTAGTGTTTAAGTACATTGGGGGCATGTTTGATTTTGATGTTTGCTCCTTTGGATGTGGTTGTTCCAACAGTTACAGGATTTGATCATTTGAGTTTGGAGTTCTGTTTTTTCTTTTTTCTTTTTTCTTTTTTTCACTTTGATGCACTTGAGTTCCATTCTTTTGTTTTTGTGAGAGTTATAGAGGAATGCCTTCTTTTATTCCCCTATGTTTCCCTGGGAAAGGTGGCTTTTGGCTGTTTGTTTGTTACTATTGTCCCTCCACATTGTTGTGTATCAAAATTAAATGAAAGAAGGATATGTATTTTTATGTGGTGTTGTTAGAACAGATTGTGGACTATAGTTCCAATGCAGTTTTAAAAATTTTACTAATTAAATTAGTTGATACTATTGTGGTATATATTGCTCTGTGATCAAAGAAGTTGCAGGTTCTTAGAACTGCCACTTCAGTACTTTTTTCATTACCTCTTCACAAGCTAATTAGGTGAAGCTTATGGGTGCCTCGAGCAAGATTAATTATATGAAGTTGTGGCCAGCTTTTAATTCCGAACTTCATATAAGTGGGATCTATATTGAAAGTTGTTGCTATTATTATCCGATCAAATTGCCAATGTGAGTTATGGTCTCGTGGATATGACTCTAGATGTTGCTATTTTGTGGATATTATTATCTTCACAAGCTACAGCATTGTGTTAGACAACAGATTGTTTGATCTATCTCTACTGATAAAAAAAACTACATAATTAACCACCTAATCAAGAAATTACGCATTTTCCTCAAACACATCGTATTATACCTGGTAAGTTTATAGGTTCTGAGTTTCTCCTCCTCTCTTTTTATGCCTATGACAAAATTATTAACGCTCTCAATGAAAAATATCAGCTTAGAATTGTCAATGGACCTAAAACAATACATATCACATATTATGAGCCAAATGTACGTTACAGTATATAATAAAACACATCAATCACAACACCATTTCAATTGTCTAATATTAATTAAGCCAATATTCGGGTGACAAATCGTACGTTTGGATTATAACCCTCTCCGTACCACATGGCAAACATGCACCATGAACGTCACATATCCATCTTATTTTCACAAACAGTAAAAGTCCCAGGAAACCCTAGATATTTCATGAGTGTGTTGCTTGCCCTCCAAAAACAAAAAAAAAAAAAAAGAGTTGAAGAGAGAGAAAGAGAGTGAAGGAGGCGAGTGCTTAAAGTATAAAGCACTAGACACACTGTTATACTCAGCCATACACAAGCTGAAAAGAGAAAGTTGGATAGCTAGCTTGGGCAAAAAGCTTCATCATAATTAAAGTGTAACCATTTTGGTTAATTTTGGTTCTCATACTTAATAATTTCACAAAATTGTAATTAGCTTAATATGTCATTGATTAATGAATAATGATGGCTTAACTTCCATTGATGGAAGCTGCTAATTTGCATAAGGTATAATCTAATCATCGTTCTTTTACCGATTCTTTTATTTATAACGATATTTACCATCTCCAAAAAAAAAATAAATTATATTGCAATATTTTGTTAGACGTCAACTTCACTCAATAGTTAGTAATACATTACATTCGCAAATCTTCATAGAAAGTGTGGTTAAAATTAAAAGAAATTATTAATATATATCAAAAGTTCATTTTAAGTTCTTTATCATTAATTTAAGCTTTTATTTGTGCTTCTTTAATAGTTACATGACATAAAGATTTTTATAAATACATGAATTCTTAAGGATTTTGGAGCCAACAACTATCAAACTTAAGTTAATTTCTTTGTTGACCAAGTCCTTGCCACCTTACCTAATCGTTATGATACTCATTTATGATCTTATCTCAAAAGGAATGGAAATATGGTAATCCATCACCACATTTTTTTAAAGGCAATTATTTTTTTTCACCACTGGTGGTAAATGTAATTTTAACACTAGTGGCAATTTTTTTAGCATCTTAAAATCTTAAATGTTAGATATGTGGATCGTAAAATTACAATTCTTCTTCTAATTGCCGAGTACTATAATTTAATTAAGAAGGTTCAGTTTGATATTTATCTTTTGAAAAATTCAATTTTCTAAGACTACTAGCCAATTTGAAATTAACTGAATATTTTATTTGTTTGACTCTTTCAAAAAAAGCCTAATTAGCATTTGCCTCATAAGATCACATCATCAAACTAGGGACAACTTTTTTCTTTTCTTTTTTCTTTTTTTTGAGGGGGGGGGGGGTTCAACCAATTGGACACTCAAGCAAAGTCGGTTACCATGATCTGTTCTTTTCGTTGGAAAATATGAGTTGCTAAATGGACAAATTTGATTAAAATTGATAGAAATGGGTTGAAGTAACTTGAAGTGGGTTGAAGTTGGTTGAAAGTTTTTAATATAATGGGTAGAAGTTGGTGAAAATAGTGAAAAGTTGGTTGAAGTGAGTTAAAATTGATTGAAATGCGTTAAAGTTGGTTGAAGTGTATTGAAATCGATTGAAGTAGATATTTTTTTATTAAAATTGATAAAGTGGGTTACAGTTGGTTGAAATTGGTAAATTATAATATTATATATCAAAGAAAAATGACAGATAAAAAATTGTCCAAGATTTACAAATACCATTTGCACATCTATCTATTTTTTAAGAGGACTATTTATTTATAGGAATTTTTTAAATCATGATAATGTGGGATGTCAATTTCATCAAATAATAATCTTCCCAATTTTCTTTCCACCCTCCATGAATGAAATTTAGAAAACCAAGTGTGAGTTCATCAACAATGATCCCATCCAAGAACACACAAAGAAGGCCCCACAATCTTTTAGCTTCTTTATTGCCATTGCACTTTGACTTTCATATCAATACAGAGAATCCCTATTTTTTTAAACTCCAACAATCTTTTTTTTTTTCCTTTTGATAATTAAATTAACCCCCGACAATCTTTAGTTCTTTACGCTGGAAAAAAAAAAGAAAAAAAGAAAAGAAGCAAAGCCATCTCCTCTGTTCTTTCCCCAACCTCCTCCACAACAAGACAGAGATCTTTGCTCTTCACTCTTCTTATGTCCACCCCACCAAAAAAAAAAAAAAACACATTTTCTTTAAGCTTCTCAATAACAAGCAATAGATTATACAACTCACGAATTTGGTGGGAGGAGAAAGCTGTAAGCAGAGGAGTTATAAGACTCTCTTGTTTCTCTTTCTAAACTCCATTGTTACATGAAAGAGATAGCAAAGTAGTTAACTCCATGGAATCGAAATAAGCAAAAACCCAGTTGAGAAGGACGCTTATACCTACAATTGGTTGCTTAAAGACAAACCCATTTCACCAAACACACCCAAGCTCCAGCTTCAACTAATTCAAAGGAACCTAACCCTTTTCTCTCTCTCTCTCTCTCTATTCTCTGACAAACAGTTCATGTTGCTCTGTGTCTTTATAATTCCTCTGTTTTCACCCTTCTATCGCGATCTCTAGCACATCCCTCCTTTCTCTCCCTTGAATTCTCTGAAATGATGAAGCAGAAGAAGAGCAACAACCTCTCTGTGTTCATCATAGTCTCCTTAATTCTCCTCTTTGCCTTTTTCATGTACAATGAAGACTTGAAATCGATTGCTCAGTTCACATTTTTTCGCCAAAAAGCTCAAGAATTTCAAGAAAGTCAACAAATTGAGCAAAGCCCAGTCGAGAGAAATGGAAATCCAGATGAGGAAACGAGTGGTAGGAGTGAGGAAAATTCTGGGGTTCTTGTAGATGGAAGAACAGGGCAAGAAACAGGGGAAAAGGTTTCTGAAGATGATGTGAAGGTGGGTTCAGAGAAAGAGAAAGAAATTGAAGCGACCGGAGAGAGAGATGATGAAGATAATGATGATCAGGCAGCGGTGGAATTGCCTCCAGAAGAGTGTGATCTCTTCACAGGGCAGTGGGTCTATGATAATGTCACCCACCCGTTATACAAAGAAGATGAATGCCAGTTTCTCACAGCTCAAGTAACTTGCATGAAAAATGGTAGGAAAGATTCTATGTACCAGAATTGGAGATGGCAGCCCAGAGATTGTTCTTTGCCCAAGTAAGAATTCTTCAAAATTTTGCTAATTTTTCATCAATTTTTCCTCTCTTTTAGAAATCTTGATTTAGGGTTTCTGATTTCAATGACTCTGTCTTGGGGGTGAAAGGTTCAAGCCAAAGTTGTTGTTGGAGAAGCTAAGAGGGAAGAGATTGATGTTTGTGGGGGATTCATTGAACAGAAACCAGTGGGAATCAATGGTGTGTTTGGTTCAGTCAGCGGTTCCTCCTGGTAGGAAGAGCTTGACCAAATCTGGCTCCTTTCAGATCTTCAGAATTCAGGTCTCTGTCTCTCTCTCTCTCTCTTGATTGGAATTGGTCATTGTTGTCCCGTTGATCACCATCAGTACAATTCAGAGTAGCATCACTAATTCCATGAGAAAATTAGGTAATCATGTTTAATTTGGCTGTTTGAATCTATTTCCTTTTGAATAAATCAAAACTTATACATTTGAAGTCAATTTCAAATACATCTTAGATTTTATACATGCAATATAATATTAGAACTTGATTTTCATGATGCCCAATTTTATCTATATTAAACTAATTTCAACATGTCCTTAAATACTAAAAAATTATTAAGCACAATTACTTTTTATTGAAATTTAAAGGACATAAATGTAATATTTGCACTTCTATATATAGCGGTTTTTAATTTTCAGTTTTCATCATATACGAAAAAAGTTTTATCACCATGAAAATTTTGTATTTTATTGGTGTGAACTTTGAAGTCATGAGATAATACAGATGTTAAAAGCAAAATTTTTCTTGCTATAATTATTGCAATAATAATTTTGTTGTAAATGACAAAACTAGCTATCTATCACCCAAAAGATGATGAATTGGTACAAATTTTTGCCATAAGGTTACAAAAAGTCGTTCTTTTTTGGTCTTTAAAAAAAAAAAACAAATCAATCACCTTCACAAACCTAAAAAAGTAAAAACCCATTCCATCATTATTGTAAAGTGGCCACCTAATCGAATTATGAATTATCTGCCAATTTAATTTGGGCCCATTTTCTACCTACCCAAGTTTGTTTGCCCATTTTCGAATTATTTGCCCATTTTTCCATATGATGAAGTAATAAATAATAAAAAGCTTTAACTGGGTGATTGGGTGCATGCAGGACTACAACGCTACGGTGGAGTTCTACTGGGCACCGTTCCTTGTGGAGTCGAATTCGGATAATCCGAAAATGCACAGCATCTTGAACCGGATCATCATGCCCGAATCCATCATAAAGCATGCGGTCAATTGGAAGGGTGTGGACTTCCTCGTCTTCAACACCTACATTTGGTGGATGAACACCCGCGCTATGAAAGTCCTGTAAGTAATTAATTTCTAATTAAGGGGTTTAACTAGTCACAAATGTAATTACCCATTAATTAATGTTTCTTGACCATGTTTAGCGAGCCACTCGTAATAACAGTTATCAGGGCTTATCGATGGGAGATTATGATTTCATATCGATGCTCGATATGTAATGCAAAACATGAAATTCGTATCAATAAATACAATTGGACATTATTCCGAATCATTAATTATATGGTGTTATATACATATGATGATGGATTAGATACTAATGCGATATTATGATCTGTGATTTATCAATTATTATTGGACAGTCGAGGATCATTTGATGAAGGAGCAAAAGAGTACGATGAGGTGGATAGACCAGAAGCATATGGAAGAGTCTTGAAGACATGGGCCAACTGGGTGGATGAGCACATTGATCCTAATCGTACCTCAGTTTTCTTCAACAGCATGTCTCCTCTTCATTTCAAGTAATTAATTTATCTCTTGGTTATTATCTTCAATTTTATAAACTTTCATGCAACGTCTAATCAAGTTCCATGCACGTTAATTAATATTGGTTAATTACTTTAATTTGCATAATAGACATATATGTCAGACCATTTGGTATATTTTCATATTTCACTAAAAATTATTTTTTCATATGCAAATTAATGCGGTTGGTATAATTAAACAGGAGCATGGACTGGAACAACCCAGATGGTATAAGATGCGCAAAGGAGAAGATGCCAATTCTGAACGCAACGACGCCGTTGAACGTGGGAACAGACAAGCGCCTCTTCGTAATAGCCCACAACGTGACGCAGTCGATGAAGAAGGTGCCTGTGAGCTTCCTAAACATCACAGCCCTGTCAGAGTATCGGAAGGACGCACATACATCGGTCTACACGATCCGACAAGGGAAGATGCTAACCCCGGAACAACAGGCGGATCCGGAGCAGTTCGCGGATTGTATCCATTGGTGCCTCCCCGGGTTGCCCGATACTTGGAACGAGTTCCTCTACACTCGTATCCTCTCTCATACGTGACGTGACATTTATATATGTTATGTCCATGCACAATCAGAAAGTGTATATAGGAGTATTTGCTCCAGGAATCATTTGAGAATTAATTCATTTTTAATAATCAGAAGTTCGTTATTGTATGAGTATACATATCAATTGTACGTATGATATACGAGGGAGGCCACTTTGTTCTATATTGTGTGCCCCCCCCCCCAAACAACAAAAAAGATTAATGAGAAGCGAAGTAATGATCGATCCAATTACATGTCTTGTTATTTGACATGGAGTAGTGTATATGGTAATTAGAAGACATAACTCAGAAGTGGTGACTATTAAGCCCGTAGCGAAAACATTGTGATCTCATCTGCATGCACACATGCAATAGCGACCATAAGTCCATGCATAATTAAGGGCGTACATACATGCTTGAAGAGATACGTTCATTACATATAGTACATAAATGGGTTGAGTTGATATTTATGTACATATATATAAAAGACTACTATAAAGGCTATGGATTACGGACTGGCCACTAGAATCATCATCAATATATAAAAACAAGTATCCTAGTTCAACAGTTAGGCTAGTACTTTCTTTAATTACCTTCCCTAGCAAGCTGATAAAAGAGATCAAAAACTTGGATTTCTGAATCATCGAGAAAGTAGGAGGGATCTCGATGAGATGACAATATGTGTGAGACCAGATATGACACGACTCTAAAGAAGATGGGTTGTGAAGATTGAATACTATGACTAATTGCTAAAATTACACAACACTAAGATATGTTGGAAGACAAAGGGCGACTTATTATCATTCGCATGTACAACTTGAATTAATGCGAGGAATCCAATTTTGGGCTATACCAATGATGAGATTGTTGCATCACTCTTCTCCAAATTTGCTGCCTTGTTATTGTCTAAGCCCAATCAATTACTAACGTAAGAGCACACCTACTCAACTCAGTTTATTTTTGAACAAAAATGGACAAGTGTTGTAAATTTTGAGCCTCCTTAGCCCAATGGGCCACAGCGACCCGGCTGCTCCGGGCAGTTAAGATGTCTCAGTCCACAAACCAAAAAAAAAAGATTTGATTTTTTTAAGGTCAATAAAGAATTTTTTTTTTTGGGTGGGGGGGGGGGGGGGGGGCGAGACAGCAAATAAAGAAAAGTTAACAGAAAAACAGAACTCTTTTTTGTTATTAAAAAAAAAAAAAAATCCCGGAAATGAGAAGCAATGAAATATAGCGCACTTGACTGACAAGCACATTTTAACACGATCTTCCGATCCCTGTTGCGGGATATATATGTTTTCCCTTCTTTCTCCTCTCTCTTCTTCTTCTTCTTCTTCTTCTTCAAATTTCTGTGTTTGAATCTTCACATTGTGTTCCACCTCCATCGCCATTGTTGATCCTTAAACAAGTTTTCTCTCTCCTCGATTTCCTCCTCCGCAGTCGAGCGAGGCTACCGATCAACCTTCCTGCACTCTCTATCTGTATCGAATTCTTCGGATTCTGTAAGTTTGATTGATTTGGAGGATTCTTCGAAGATTTGATCCGGTGACAATGGCGGCAGCAAATGCTCCGATCCTAATGAAGGAAGTTCTGACGGTTAGTTTTCATTTCATTGTTCAATTTGCACTCTTTTTGTTTCTGTACCTACTTTGAATTGAATCATTGCAAATTTTGCGTCGTTGTGAACTCTGGATCGACTGGAAATCTACATTGTCGAAATTAAGTAGATCTGACATGAGTATGTGTCGTTGATTGTGTGATGTTTGGCTGATTTGCTAAATGCGGAATTTTGGAGTATTAAGTGGTGGATCAGTGAGATGATTAGGTTGTAATTCCTTTTGAGAGGTTTGATCGGTGTCGTGATTGCTTTGGTGCATTATGCGTGTTGCAGTTGCCCAGCATTGGGATTAATCAACAATTCATCACGTTTAACAATGTCACGATGGAATCAGAGAAGTACCTTTGTGTGCGGGAAACAGCGCCGCAGAATAGTGTTGTTATTGTTGACATGAATCTGCCAATGCAGCCATTGAGAAGGCCTATTACTGCGGATTCAGCTCTTATGAATCCAAATAGTCGGATTCTCGCTTTGAAAGGTAGGCAACTTATATCCATGACTCGAAAGAAAATATATGGCAGATGTTTTCCTTTGCACTGTTGATCTTCTTTTCATTTGAATTTCTGAAGTTGGCTGGACTGGTTTTTTACCCCTCATTAGCACATTAATTAGTAGATGACAGTATGACATATTGGTTAATAGTTACACTTTTCCCGGCCCATTATAGGAGGATTGTTTTTCATAGCTCTTGTATATGAACTTTGGATGCTATCTCACCAGGGAAAATGACATGTGTGTGAAAGGTCGGGGCAGGGGGGGGGGCTGTGGCCCGTCCTATCCACTCAGTGTTTCGCCACTAACTGAAATATTCATGCCAGACTAGGGTATTAGATAGTATATAGTTGGATTTGGTTGTGGACATAGGCTATCCAGTCTACACCAAAAACATGCGAACTCTTTAGAAAGTGCCTTACAGAACACCTAAACGTATAGATTCCATGGCTTCTAATTGTGAAAATTGTTGCTTCTTGTGTTTTATTCTTTTATATCATTCCTAAGAGATGGTTACTTCCTTATAGAATACCCACATAGATGGATTCTTCTCTATGGCTCCAATTGTGAAAGTTTTGACTTCTTGTGTTTTATATCATTTCTCGAATGACTAATGTTAAATAGGAGTATCACTCTATGCAGCTAACATAGGTGTATTTGGGTGTCATTCGGATTGCCCCTTTGATCAATACTAGGGCTGTCCCAATTTAGATAAGAACCCTATAATAATTAATAAATTCTGTGGGAAATTATTTCTAGACTGAACGAATGCAAGATGGATGAAACGCATGCGCGCCTTTTCTGCTGTTAAATGAATTATCAATTAACTTTGAAAATTTGAGCGATAACTGGGCAATTAGAATGAAGTCATTTTCTCCCTTTTCTTTTCTGGAAAGTAATGAAATTGTTTACTCCCATCATCTGATGATACTATGTTCAATTTTGCTGCTGTGGTGCATGTGCAATAATTATTAAAACTGCTATCTCTGTTCAACGCTTTGGTTTTCACCTTCTTCATTTTAGAATATTGCCAACCATTAATATATATTGCATTCAATAAATGGTTGTCCTTTTTGGACCTCTATTTGAACTTGCATGGGCAATTTAGTCAAAGTTTTAAGACAATATGCCCTCTTGCATTGCAATCGTTTGCAGCTTAGGGGGGTCATGGGATGAGCCTTTCGACTGTGAGAAGCAGGGTTGGCTTAATTATGAACAAGGACTTGAAACAAAAGGTAAGGTATGCCAAGAGTTCTGGTGATGGGGCTAATTTAAACTTTAAACTAAACTGTTAACTTCATTATTGGATTAATCCCTGTATCAAATATAACAAAGGTGGATAATTTTCAAACAAAAGTGCATAGACAAGTTGGAAGATTATAACAAAGGTGCATAGACAAGTTGGAAGATTATAGCAGTTAAATAGGAATCTCTTATATGTGGGATAATGCTTTCCTCAAGATGATAGTATGTACTGCCTAGTTTTAGATTGCGTAGTAGTGCTCAAGACAGGATCCGAACATTTCAGGTCCAAAAGAAGGTTTTGCACCCTCTCCAAGATTGGGTTGGTTAGGATCTTATATGGGGTATTGTTAGGTCAAATCCATATCCATACACTGAGGATCCTACCTATGTGGGGTGTGGGGACTCCGATGTAGCAACTTTACCCCTGCAATGCATAGAGGCTTGTTCCATCAAACTCTAGTTTTAAAAACTGTTGCCTTCCTACTACTTCATGAGTCGAGAGATATCTTGCTTTTGTCCGCTATAATCCCAGGTGGAAAATCACCTATAATTGGCTTTTTGAGCTGTTTGAAAGCGGACACTGGTGGATTATTTGGCGATTTATGACATGTTGTCATTGGATGTTAAAGAAGAAGTTCTCTCTTATGAATGCTACTACTCAAACTGAATGAACTTAGAAAAAAGCATGGATGTTTGATAAACATAATTAACTACAAAAGTGTTGTATCTTGTGCTTCTACGTTTGAATGAAGATTCCTGGTGCTGCAAGCTGCGAATAGAATTAATGCATTGAATGTGCTCCTACATGGAGTTTGTGGAGAAACAGAGAGAGCAAAGTACAAAAACTTCAAAAACTTCAAAATATCTCTTTTAAGTATTAATGTGGTCTTCTTTGTTATTCGCTGCTTCAGTATATTAAGTTCACTCCTAAAGAAACATTAAGATCCTTTGGTGTGTCTTAAAGCTTTCATGGTGGGTCTCACAGTATGGTATACTTGTTTCTAGCTCTTATGCTCTTCCTTTCTCTGTTAATCACAATGGCAGTGTAGTCTGCCAACTGCTACTGTGTGCTTAACAATTTATTAATGTGGAACAGGCTCTGTGCTTGCCTGTGTCAAATTTAAGATTCCATATATCTTGACCTCCTGAACCATATTAGTGTAGTGGATTCTTGTGTTGTTGGTACGTTGGTGGTGTTGATTTAAATGGTTTGGTGGTGCCTATTGGCTTACCATTGTATATTATCTTTCCTGGATTATTCTTCCATTCTTCTATATTATGACCTTTTCCTTACGAATTCATTCTCTTTTCCAAAGCTCTACTTCCGGGTACTACCCAGGATCACTTGCAGATATTCAATATCGAAACAAAAACAAAGGTGAAATCCCACCAGATGCCAGAACAGGTAATATTTTATGAATGCTAGTCCTCTTGGGATGCTGAACTGACTGTTTCAGTTCTTATTGGTTATTATAGATGTATTCTTCTTTCTATTTGAGTTTCCTGTTGGAGCCAAATTTTTTGCTTTTCCTGTAGATTGTCTTTTGGAAGTGGATTTCTCCAATGAAGCTGGGGCTGGTTACGCAGACGTCAGTTTATCATTGGTCAATTGAAGGTGGAAGGAGATTACTTGTCGGATCTATTTGTTTGTCTGTCCTTTCTTGGCTAACTGGAGTCTTGTCTTGGTAACTCATCTAGAGGCTTTCAACTTTCCACATGACATTCCTGTGGCTACGCGTGCAATGCAGGGGATGCACAACCTCTGAAAATGTTTGAGAGGACGGCTAATTTGGCAAACAATCAAATAATCAACTATAGATGTGACCCTGCTGAAAAGTGGCTAGTCTTGATTGGTATTGCACCTGGATCACCTGAGGTATCAGTTTATATTCTGGTTGCTTATACGCTTTTTGCTTTTGTACTTGATTGAGGATTGCTTTTGTGCTTGATTGCAGATTGCAATGCATGCTGAGTTATGGTTTCTTGCTGCTATTTTGTTTCATTTCCGTCCATCCCTGTCTTTTCACATTTCATTTTCTTCTTATGGGTGCATGTAAGTTTTTTGGAGAATCTTGACTGTGCATGATGTCTGTTAGAATCCTACAGAGAAAGACTTGTACCATCTGTAGGCTCTCTACGGAGGCAGGGTCAGAAGAATGACATAAATTTTCTGAACATTTCCTTTATAGGGTTGTTGTTCACCTCTGAGTTTCTATGACTGTCATGGAGCTATGGAGGTCCTTTGCTATGTTTATCTTTCAAAAGGTCAGGTTAAATAGAGAATTAATTCAATTGAATGCTAACTGGGTAATAAATGGGTTAGAACACAAAGGAAAATGACATGAAGCCTTCATGGTCGGTGGTAAAATCAGAGACTAGCTTTACCGTCCTTTTCTTTGGATTATGGTGAAACTGGCTTATATCTTATGAATGAACCAAACCATGCGAAGCGTTACTCTGAGCAAAAAACTTATAAACTAATGTTAAGTTTTTCCCATATGAGGCTAGGAAAGGTACACAAATTTGTTTCAAAGATTTAAAATGAAGCTTCTTAAATTCATATGCATAAACAGAAATCGTGACGCAGGGTTTTGCCCACTATTGTCTCTTGTATTGCTTGGATTACCGAAGTCTCCCCTCACATCTTACTAACTTTGCAAAGTAAGCTGGTGAGATCCTCTCTAAATAAATCTTGGATCACGTTTTGACTCTTGCCAGGCTGCGGGTCAGAAGCAAAAAGAAGCTCAATGGGGTGAATAGACAAATTTTCATTGCATGGCCTAAAGCTAACTCAATACTGCTGAATTTCAAGTCCTGTCTGTCCCCAAAATAGAATGAACTTAAAACCTGCAATGTTGTCTGCGTTAATGTAGAACTATATTTGACTTTGGCCTGTAGTAGCAATAGGGTAAAATTGTCTAGTTCTCCAGGTCATCACTCATCATTTCATGAACTCGCAATAAGGGACCGGTTGGATTCCTTCCAAGTTTCTGGTTCACTTTGCTGCTCACAAAACTGTTTTCTTGGGCTCTTTTCAAATATAACCTTGTTATTGTCCTCTGTTTTTCATAGTCATGTTTTCTTCATGTGTTTTGTCTTCCCTAGAGAGAATCTGCCAGTTTGAGCAGAAGTATTTCATGTCTTCATGACCAGTAATCTTACAAACATGCTTTATTCATGCATATCTGGATTTACATTATACAAATCATTGTGCCTCCCCTCTTCCCACCCTCACCTGGGGGAGGGGGGGGGGGGGGAGGGGGGATGCTGGGAAGCAAGATGCTTACCGATGAAATTCTTAGTCATGTTTACAGAGGCATGAACTTGTTAAAGGAACAATCAGCCTTATTCTGTCTACCCCTTGAACGTGAGCCTCAATGATGAAATGTTCACTTGTGTTTGCAGAGGCCTCAACTTGTCAAAGGAAACATGCAGCTCTATTCTGTGGATCAGCAGCGTAGTCAATCTCTTGAAGCTCATGCCGCATCGTTTGCCTCACTTAAAGTACGATGCTCCCCTTATGTTGCTCTGTCGACATCTTTTTTTGTGTTATGGATCATATAACATTTTCCTTATGGTTCTTAGGTCCCTGGGAATGAGAATCCCTCTACTCTTATCGTCTTTGCAATGAAATCCATGAATGCTGGCCAAGTTACTTCAAAGCTGCATATTATTGAACTTGGGGCGCAGCCAGGTGTGCTTTTTCTTCTCACCATGACCCTCTCTATCTTCCTCTTCCTCTTGTGTACATGAATATGTTGAAGTCATGAAATTTGGTCTCTTTTATTAACTCCAAGCAAAGTCAAGAATAAGTTGTATCTTTCTGTTGTCATTGTGCTGCTGGCTGAGTATGATATATATCCAGATTCATAGCAATCCTCTGTTTCGTGAATAAACCAGTAGTAAGCATCTTTTGATGGTGCCTGGTTACATTTTCACAGGAAAGCCGGGTTTTACAAAGAAACAAGCTGATCTGTTCTTTCCTCCAGATTTTGCTGATGACTTCCCAGTTGCAATGCAGGTACTATCTGGATTTTGTTTACAGCTTGTGATAAGGGACATCAAACTGCATACATCCTCTTCCATTGTTGTTTCTTTAATTCGAACTATATATATCTTCTTCAATTGCTGATTAGAATCACAAATATTCTTTTATTTGTCAGATCTCCCAAAAGTATGGGTTGATATATGTTATTACAAAGCTTGGACTTCTATTTGTATACGACCTAGAAACCGCCAGTGCTGTGTACCGCAACAGAATCAGTCCAGATCCAATATTTTTGACCTCAGAAGCTTCAGCAGTTGGAGGTTTCTATGCCATCAACAGAAGGGGACAGGTGCTACTTGCCACTGTTAATGAAGCTGCTATTGTGCCTTTTGTCAGTGGTCAGGTATGCTTTTTGGAAGTGCTTTTCCAGATTTGGACTATCAAGCTGACTGAAAGACTGATGTATACTGGTTGCTTCTGGTCTGCTGCAGTTGAACAATTTGGAGCTCGCCGTTAATATTGCAAAGAGGGGAAATCTTCCTGGTGCAGAAAATTTGGTATGACGCAGAATCTGTCTGAATATTTTAAAACAAAGAGTAGGGAGTTAACTTTCAAACTCTATGATTTGTTTCATGCTTATCTTCATCCTCCTAAGTCCTAATCTAGCATTGCTGTACAAATGTGTGCTTGGGTGCTTTTGATGTGACCACGCCAAAGCGGGACCCACACTTGGAGGTGGTGTTGTTGTGTTTCTAGGGATATGTGATTGTCATGTACTTATGTCATTGAAGTGTGCTTCTGTGCATGCTTATTATTTTTTCTCAATGAATTGAAAGGAGAAAGTTCATGATGTTAGAATTCTGGAGGTTCAGGTGTTCCCAAGCAGCCAGGACATATTTGCTGATTGCTGATGATTGCAGTGGTCTGTGGCAGCAAATGGCAATTTTTTTTTTTTGGAACACCTGACATCTTTTTCCTGGGCTGGTCCTGGCTTTCTTCTCCCCTTTCCTGTTTCTTTGTTTTTTTTTGGGGGGGGGGGGGGGGCGCCCGCATTCTCGTGACTGAGAAAGTTTGAATATCTCATAAAACTTGAAGTATATGTAGGTTGCTATGAATCTTTAGTGCGGTTTATGGTGTAATAACTCGATGAATGGTCACCTTCTACACATCTCAGGTCATTCAGCGGTTCCAGGAGTTGTTTGCTCAAACAAAGTACAAGGAAGCTGCTGAGCTTGCTGCTGAGTCGCCACAAGGAATCTTGCGTACTCCTGATACCGTTGCCAAGTTTCAGGTACATGTGTATCAAGGATTCAGTGATCTTTACATTCCACTTTTTCAATGATACTTTTCAATCAAATTTGATCTATGGTGTTTGCATTGTCTGCCATTGGCTGCTGGCTGTATTATCATTGGCCAAGTTGTTATTTGTTGTATTGTTCCATCTTTTTCTTTTCTTTTTTTCCCTTTTCCCTTTTACTTGATACATGTACTATTGAATTTCTTGCTTCTCTGTTTGGAATTCATTTAACTTTGTCTCCATGCACACATATTACAAGAAATTTCAAGCCTGTATATAATCATATTCACTTTCGGTGCTACGCCAACTTTTTAGAATCCGAAAAACAACAGTAGCTATCCTGGATTGTTTCTCATTTTGATGTTACGGTGTTCTCCTTCTACTTACTAAATTCCATGTCGGTTAAACTTTTGAAACACAGATATATATTGGTAGGCTCAAGTTTTTATTTCCTAATAGTGAGAAATATGTCAATCTAGTTGATCAGGCCTTTAGGTATATTGTAGCTGAGTACTCTGCCACAGCTCGAACTGCCTTGACTGTCTATGCTATCTTGAGTAACTGCATCTTGAAGTTAACTCTGTTTCCAATGCACAATATTTTGTGGCATAATTTGATCGAATGCAGATTATAATTGTGATGGATTATGTGAATCTCATGTGATATTTGCTGGCATAATGAATATCAACCTCAGATGCTTTGTTGTTGCAGAGTGTTCCTGTTCAAGCTGGACAGACACCACCACTGTTGCAATATTTTGGGACACTTCTAACTAGAGGGAAGCTCAATGCATTTGAGTCATTGGAGCTGTCACGCCTTGTTGTAAATCAGAACAAGAAAAATCTGCTGGAGAATTGGCTGGCAGAAGACAAGTTAGAGTGCAGTGAGGAACTTGGTGACCTAGTGAAGGTTGATTCACCGCTTTGTGGTTTCCCTCTTGTATGAGCTAATGTCTGATGATTCAGCTGATTTGTCTCGTCTGATGCTATTTGCTACAAAACATTGTAGACTGTGGACAATGACCTTGCCTTGAAGATCTATATTAAAGCCAGGGCCACTCCAAAGGTTGTTGCTGCCTTTGCCGAGCGCAGAGAGTTTGACAAAATTCTCATATACTCTAAGCAGGTGTGAGCTCCTTTTATTTGTGGTAAAGAACTATATATCAAGTTACACTATTGACATAACCAGACTATCTTGAGCTATGCATTTATTTGTCATTTTCTTCTCTTCATTTCTATATATCACTTATTTAGTCTTTCATGACATCAAAAGTTTTCGCTTGATGTAGGTTGGTTACACGCCTGACTACTTGTTCCTCCTCCAAACTATTCTTCGGACAGATCCACAGGTTTGTGAATGAGTTATTGAACACTTCTTTCCTGCTGTAAGAAATTTTTTTTATTTGTATTTTGTATAGATATTGTGCATGGCAGACTTTAACTCGTTTATATATTTCTCGAAGAATAAAATGCAGCAATTTTGATTTATTTTGCTATTTTCACAGGGAGCTGTCAATTTTGCCCTGATGATGTCTCAAATGGAGGGAGGTTGTCCTGTTGACTATAACACAATAACTGATCTCTTTCTTCAGGTATGCATGTTCCCTTCCAATTTTATTATTATTTTTTTAAATAATCATGTGAATCCATTTCAACTTGGATGCTGACAGTGCATCCTGTCATCGTCAACTGTCTAATGTAATGAGTTGGTTTGCTCTGATTATTGCTGTATTCCACTTTCGCAAATCAACTTATAAACTCTTCTCATTTACTTCAGAGGAACTTGATTCGTGAGGCAACAGCCTTTCTTTTAGATGTTTTGAAGCCAAATTTGCCTGAGCATGGTTATTTGCAAACAAAGGTATGCAATCAATTACCTCAGCCAATTAGTTATCAGAGCTTCATTAGTACTTAAAATCAATGTCTGATATTGTTTGTACAGGTGTTGGAAATCAATCTTGTTACTTTTCCCAATGTGGCAGATGCCATTTTAGCCAACGGAATGTTTAGTCACTATGATCGTTCTAGAATTGGTCAGCTTTGTGAGAAAGCTGGCCTTTACTTGCAAGCTCTTCGGGTAAATTGATCTTTAAATGCTTCCTTCTTGTTGCTGTGTTTTTTTGTTTCTTTCGACTGAGTTTCCTCAGTAACACATTTTGTTAATGAAATTTGACAGCACTATACAGATCTGCCAGATATAAAACGTGTCATAGTGAACACCCATGCAATTGAACCGCAGGTCTTATTACCTGAGCCACTTAGATTATCCATGCAATCATTTTAGTTGGTTTTCCATTGAAAATTTTGATCGTTCACAGGCTCTAGTTGAGTTCTTCGGGACTCTTTCACGGGAATGGGCATTGGAGTGCATGAAGGACCTTTTACTTGTCAATCTCAGAGGCAACCTCCAGATTATTGTTCAGGTTCTGTATTTTTTTCACATCAAGTTCTAAGATCTTTTATAAGAATTTTTTATTTGTTTGGTTCTTTTTAGAATTAAATGCCATCTTCTTCTGTATGTAGACTGCTAAGGAGTACTGTGAGCAGTTAGGTGTGGATGCATGCATCAAGCTTTTTGAGCAATTCAAGTCATATGAAGGGTTGTATTTTTTTCTCGGGTCATTTTTGAGCTCCAGGTACTCCCTCAGATGAAGACTTGTTTGACTCTTTTAATGAGTACTTATTCCTTTTTCTGTAATTGTCACATTTCTCCACTTTATTGTGCAGTGAGGATCCTGAGATCCACTTCAGATACATTGAAGCAGCTGCTAAAACAGGACAGCTGAAGGAAGTGGAACGAGTGACTAGAGAATCCAACTTCTATGATCCCGAAAAGACAAAAAATTTCCTAATGGAAACAAAACTTCCTGATGCACGTCCACTCATTAATGTCTGTGACCGATTTGGTTTCGTTCCAGACCTCACTCACTACTTATATATAAACAACATGCTTCGGTATATTGAAGGTTACGTTCAGAAGGTATGGCTTCGTTTAACAGCCGTTTCTTGCGCAGAATTTATAGGTTTAGGTTCTTGAACTTTGCTTCAACTGGATGATATTCTGGTAATGAAGTTTTATCTCCTTTTGTTAGGTTAATCCAGGGAATGCACCGCTAGTTGTTGGACAGCTGCTTGATGATGAATGTCCTGAAGATTTCATCAAGGGCCTGATTCTTTCTGTCCGCTCCCTGCTTCCAGTTGCTCCACTGGCAGAGGAATGTGAGAAGAGGTGCTGCAGTTGTTATCTATGCTGCTCCCATTCCTGTTGCTTCCACCATCTGGTTTATAATGTTTTCCTTTTTCTGTTTCAGGAACCGGCTTCGTCTGCTTACTCAGTTTCTCGAGCATCTTGTGAGTGAGGGAAGCCAAGATGTGCATGTACACAATGCTCTGGGTAAAATAATTATTGAGAGTGGCAATAATCCAGAGCACTTCCTGACAACTAACCCATACTATGATTCACATGTGGTGGGAAAATTCTGTGAAAAACGTGACCCTACCCTAGCAGTCGTTGCCTACAGGCGAGGCCAATGTGATGATGAGCTTATCAATGTCACAAATAAGAATTCTTTGTTCAAACTGCAAGCCAGGTCCATGACTTGTTTAATCTAAGCATCCCCCCCTCTTTTGCTCTCTAATTTCTGAGTTATTTGCTGGAAGGTGCTTATTAACTTGCATTTTTTTCCCTGTAGGTACGTTGTTGAGAGGATGGATGGTGAGCTTTGGGAGAAAGTCCTCAACCCTGAGAATGAATTTAGGAGGCTTCTTATTGATCAAGTTGTCTCTACTGCTTTGCCTGAGAGCAAGAGCCCTGAACAAGTATCTTCAGCAGTTAAGGCTTTTATGACAGCTGATCTCCCTCATGAATTAATAGAGCTCCTTGAAAAGATTGTTCTGCAGAATTCAGCATTTAGTGGGAATTCTAATCTGCAAAACCTCCTTATCTTGACTGCCGTCAAAGCAGATCCATCCAGAGTTATGGATTATGTCAACAGGCTGGATAATTTTGATGGACCTGCAGTTGGAGAAGTAGCAGTTGAGGCTCAACTCTATGAAGAAGCATTTGCAATTTTCAAGAAATTCAATCTGAATGTCCAAGCTGTGAATGTGCTATTAGATAACATTCAAAGCATTGACCGAGCTGTGGAGTTTGCATTCCGTGTGGAAGAAGATATTGTGTGGAGCCAAGTTGCAAAGGCTCAGTTGAGGGCCGGGTTGGTCAGTGATGCAATAGAGTCATTCTTACGTGCTGAGGATGCTACTCAATTTTTGGATGTGATCCGTGCTGCTGAGGATGCAAATGTCTACCATGACTTAGTGAGATATCTTCTTATGGTTAGGCACCAGACAAAGGAGCCCAGGGTAGACAGTGAGCTCATTTATGCTTATGCTAAAGTTGATAGGTTGAGTGACATTGAGGAATTCATCCTGATGCCAAATGTTGCCAATCTTCAAAATGTTGGTGACCGGTTGTTTGATGAAGCTTTATATGAAGCTGCAAAGATTATCTATGCCTTTATTTCTAACTGGGCCAAGCTAGCTGTTACATTAGTGAGGTTGAAACAATTTCAAGGAGCAGTTGATGCAGCACGAAAAGCTAATAGTGCAAAGACTTGGAAAGAGGTTTGTTTTGCATGTGTTGACGCTGAAGAATTCAGATTAGCTCAGATTTGTGGGCTGAATGTCATTATACAGGTAAATTTCTTCAATCTCTTTTACCATCCAAACAGAATCTCACCTTAGGTTTTTAGGTAAAAATTTTAGGGGTACACAAATCCTTAAAATGCTGCTTGCCTTATACTTACAGAAGTTGGAAATCTGCTGTGAAAGCATTTACTGCAAGGTCACAGTTGCAAGGACAATTTCTTTTCGAGACATCTTAAGTAAAAATAGGACAGCCATTCCGGCACATGAGCATTTTACTGCGAATTCTTGAGATATGTGGCCAACTACTGTTCAGTTTCTACTAGTGCTGAAAATGATCCCAATGCTGAGGAATGTTCTTGTACATTGATTTATCTACTGATATCTTGCAAGCTTCCATGAGATTATGCATTCTGACTTAACCATTCTGTAATTAGTTTGGCGATCAATAATAAAACTTTGTTTAATCTTCTTTGATCGTCATCTCCTTTCTGTTTCAATTAGGTGGATGACATGGAGGAAGTTAGCCAGTACTACC
Source organism: Selenicereus undatus (assembly GCA_017589665.1). Classification (NCBI taxonomy): domain Eukaryota; kingdom Viridiplantae; phylum Streptophyta; class Magnoliopsida; order Caryophyllales; family Cactaceae; genus Selenicereus; species Selenicereus undatus. The sequence goes on from JACYFF010031958.1 coordinate 107,720,133, forward strand.
AAAACAGGGGCTGCTTCAATGAGATAATCTCATTGATGGAAAGTGGTCTAGGATTGGAACGTGCACACATGGGCATTTTTACTGAGCTCGGGGTACTTTATGCTAGATATCGCCATGAGAAGCTCATGGAGCACATCAAGCTCTTTTCAACCCGTCTCAACATTCCCAAGCTTATCAGAGCATGTGATGAGCAGCAGCACTGGAAAGAACTCAGTTATCTTTATATCCAGTATGACGAATTTGATAATGGTGCAGCTACTGTAATGAATCACTCGCCTGAAGCCTGGGATCACATGCAGTTCAAAGATGTCGTGGCTAAAGTTGCCAATGTGGAGCTCTATTATAAGGCTGTGCACTTTTACCTACAGGAGCATCCTGATCTTATTAATGACATGCTCAATGTGCTGGCACTTCGTCTGGACCATACACGTGTGGTGGACATAATGCGAAAGGTTGGGCCGGTTGGCTGCTTTCTGCCTTGTGATCTACGAGTGATTTATGCTTGATTGTCCAAGTCATTAGGATCTGCCGTATTGTGCACGTTCTTTTCATGATGTTATCTTGTGGTTTACAGGCGGGCAGTCTGCCTCTGGTGAAACCATACATGATTGCAGTCCAGAGTAATAATGTGTCTGCTGTAAATGAGGCTCTGAATGAAATATATGTTGAGGAAGAAGACTACGACAGATTGCGCGAGTCAATTGACTTACATGATAACTTTGATCAGATAGGCCTTGCACAAAAGGTAATGTATAGCTACCTCTGTCTTTGTGGTGTCATAGGAAGGAAAGTTCGATAAGTCTGCCTCAGTAGTGCATAAAGAAAAGGGGATAAAAAGTCTTTATCTGAACAGATCGAGAAACATGAGCTTCTTGAGATGAGACGTGTCGCTGCATACATCTACAAGAAAGCAGGCAGATGGAAGCAGTCTATTGCCCTGTCAAAGAAAGACAAACATTATAAGGATGCAATGGAGACGTGCTCCCAGTCTGGTGAGCGTGAATTAGCGGAAGAGCTGCTGGTATACTTCATTGAAGAGGTAAGCTTCCACTTCCTTCTACATTGGACATGAGTCTAGTTCCTCCTAGTGTGTGGGCGGGCCTATGGCTCTCCAACAGACGTTGTACTTATGTACACATTATAGTGAGTGTTGTAGGCCTGTGTAATTGCACACATCTAGAGACAAAATGAAATGTTTGAAAGCATGCATTATACTTGGTATATGTGCAGCAAAACAAGATGATTAATATGTTGGCTATAGATTTGTAATCAAGAAATGATAACTTCACCCTACCCTAGTACCGTCTTTCCATTTAAAGTTATTACTGTTAGTGAAAGGCAGTAACATACTTTGTTTTTGGTTATTTTGCTGGTAATGGAAGACACTGGCTTTGGTTGTCTAGGCAATCAATTTTTGCTTCTCATATAGTTTTATTTGAAATATCATATAGCTGTATCAATGGCATCTTGAATAGCTTCAGCAAGTGCCGCTTCTTGTCTTCTATAACCTTCTGTTGAATTTGCTTATGCAGGGAAAGAAGGAGTGCTTCGCCGGTTGTCTTTTTGTTTGTTATGATGTAATCCGCCCAGATGTTGCCCTTGAACTAGCCTGGATGAACAATATGATCGATTTTGCTTTCCCATATTTGTTGCAGGTAAGCCTTATGGACTTTGCTGATGAAAAAACAATAATAAAAGAAATAGCTAAGCAAAATAGAAAGCATGCCTTTTGACTGGGAACCTCTCCCATCTAGCTGAACCATCTGTTGCATGATCTTTTTGTATATTAATTGACCCTCACTTTAATGTTTGTTGGAAATTCTGATAAAACACGGAATGATAAGTGCAGAGTTGGCCATTGAGAAATGTTATATAGTTTTACAGCTGTGGTTTGTAATATGTGCCAACTTCTTGTAACAGAAAATGCAAATCAATGGAGAACAAGCAAATGAAAACACCTTTTTCTCTTGTGGTGGCTTGTACTAGGCTGCTGAAATATGCATTTCAATTTCACTTATGTTGTGGTTGACGATCCTAATGATAAGAAAAATTTCCTCTTGCAGTTTATCCGTGAATACACAGGCAAGGTTGATGAACTAATCAAGGACAAAATTGAAGCGCAGAATGAAGTAAAGGCTAAAGAACAGGAAGAGAAGGAAGCAATAGCTCAACAGGTAGCTCTGTGCAGCTGTATTCTTTTGATTTTTCTTGCTCAACATAGAGCTTCACGGTTATGTTTTGAAAGAATGGCACCTTTCTCTTTTGTCTTTCTTATAAACTAATTAACTAAACCGGTTCACTGGCTTGTGTGATTGCAGAACATGTATGCACAGTTGCTGCCTCTTGCTTTGCCAGCGCCACCGATGCCAGGAGGGGGACCTCAACCTGGAATGGGAGGCTTTGCACCTCCACCACCACCCCCGATGGGGATGGGAGAAATGGGGGGAATGCCCCCAATGCCACCTTTCGGCATGCCCCCGATGGGGACCTACTAATTTCGCAGAGTCCCACGAGCACTCATTGCTCTTTTCCCGTTCGTCTGTTGTGAATGTTGCCCTTCCTAATCGATCCATCTCGTAGTTGCTCTGGCTGGTTTGCTATTCCCACTGGACAGCGAGATCACAACCAGAAAATAATGGGTCCAATTTTTGCATTCTTTCCTGTCATATATATGCTTTGATAAGTCGGATGTACATTTTTGTATTATCATTCTTTTGACAGCGAGTTTTCTTCATTCTTTTCTGCTGATAGCAAGCTAGTAACCATAACGCTAGGCCTTTTGTGTGTCCGTACTGGTACGGTGTTAAAGATAACTTTACAAATTTACTGTCACGTTCTATCATAGTTATACTTCGTTATGTCCTCTTTCTGCCCCCTCTCCCTCGGTAGCCATTGGACGAGGGATATTATACTGATTACTGAGGAAGTGAGGAACTATTCATGTATAATACAATATTTAGAGGGGAAAAAGCCTCGGTTGTCTGGCTCTGAAGGGATTATGGTACGGCAAGTTCATTCTTCAAAAATCAAAATAGAGCTTGGTTCCTGCTTTTAGTTCTTTTCTTCAATGTCCCCCCTTCCCAAATAGGATGGACTAATCTTTTGACATATATCACTCTTATACTTTTACCTTTAAAAAAAATTCATCTTTATTATTAGAAGATATTTGGAGATAATTCATTACATTTTAATAATACATTATACCAAAAGTCATGCATTATATTTTGTCAAAAGTCATTATAGTTTTTATAATTTTTGGGTGGTAACCTTTCAAAAGAAATTTGGAAGATAAGATTATCTTACTAAGTTAATGATACATGTTCAAGTGTTCAACTAAGCTAATGATAATATATTTGTATATACATAAAATCTTATAATATGTACCACCAAATAACTGCACTGCAAGTTTGAAAACTATTAATTTTCTAAAAATAATAATTTAAAATTTTTTTGTACCTTATAAAATATTATATGAATTATTTTTTATATATACATTTACTACAGACAAAAACTCAAAAACTATACCATGCATCGCACAAGAAAAGACATACTAGTTTATCAAAAAGCATAATTATTATTATTAAAAAATAATAAAAGATATTTGATTTTAATCATTATTTTTTTTCTACCTATTTAGACTTAAATATAAATATAAATATGGAATATTTAAGATATAAGATACAATACAATATCAATTATGCATCCTATATACTTTCAAGAATATACCACCAAAATTTACTATGAGAAGGTACCAATTTTCTTTCGATTTTCAAAGTATAGAAGTTCAAACCAGTATTAATGATAAATGATGGTAAGATTGTGCTACATTTAAAGCTTTAATACATATTACTATTGTAACATGTGAAAATTTACTAGATTTTAAAATTTTCTGCATACCATAGTCTAAATGCGTATTAACAATTTTTTGGTGGTAATAGTATTTTTTCTTTAACACATTTTTATTGTTATAATCTTACTATCAAATTTCAAATAATTACTACAATTACAAAACCTATGAGATCTTCCATGTACCGTACGTGGGGGTTGGCAACGAGTTGGGTACCCGTCGGCTAGCAGAACATTCCGTTTAAAATAGAGTTAATAAAGGGTCGTATTAGTCATGGGTTGAGTTAGCAGTGGGTTGGCCCCATTAAAGCATATTAACGGTCGGATCGAGTGTGCCTTTTAACGGTTTGTTTAGTGACCTGATACATTTTATAACCTACCTGTCATATTAATTTACATGCTATAATTAGTCAATCTTACTACCAACGTTTTGTATATAACAATAATTATTATACAAAGTTTTTTTATGCATGTTTATTCCATTTTAAAACAGGCCAAAAGCGGGTGGGTTTCCAACCCATTTATTTACACAAAAAGTTTGACATGATCCGCTCTTTTTTTTTTTGGGATGAAGGTGCCTCTAGGTCGTTTTATTTGATACTATTTAAAAAAACATATATATCATCCTGGGTCAGGTCAAGGATGGACTCAAGCCAATCCTCCAACCAAATCCTTTTAAAGGGATCATATGGTTGAAGGTAAGCGAGAGAATATGCTACTCGGTTCCCTGCTCTGAATACATGGTTCCATGAAATGAAAGTAAATCTTTTGGAAAACGGTAGAATGTCGTCAATGATCAATCCCAGGGTACTGCGTGGGAGGATTGGGCCTGTTTGAGTCTGAGAATTAGGGAGAGGCAATCTCCTTCAACGATGAGGTTCCGAAAGTTGGTATCCCAAGCTATTTTGAGAGCAAAGAGGCATGCTTTAGCTTCTTTGATTTCACGGAGGAGAATCTTGTTTCTTGCTTCACTCCAACACTCTTCATATTTCCAGCATAGTCTTGTATGGCGAATCCCCAGCCATATCCTCAGTCACCAAGACGGCCAGCATCAAAATTTTTAGTTTCCAGAGTCCTACGTCCGACGGTCTCCACTGGTAGTTATGTGGGGGAGGTCGCAAGTTGTTGAATCATGCATGTCCCGAAATTCGCAAAGGACCGAGCACGTAAAATCAAAGAACGAGGAGACTTACAGGGCTTGTTGAAAATGATGCCATGACGTACATTCCAGCACTCGCATGCATAAGCGAGGAATAGGCCTGCGTTGTCTTGATTGAGGGCTTGAAGCGCCTTGAGGAAGAAGAGGTCTATATGGTTTGTCTCTAATCGCCATATAAATTCATCGAAATTGCTTGCTTCCCAAATAGCAGTTGCGGGAGGACATCGAAAGATACAATGCACTGAGGACTCAACATCGGCTGCGCAAATAAAACAACTGAGATTGATGGCTTCAATTAGTTGTCCCAAATTTTCGCAACAAAGCAGGGCATTATTTGGGAAGCGCCATACAAAAACATGATCCACATTATTAATGGGATAACCATGACCTGACTGACCCACTTTGTGAATCGATCGACCCAAATTCGATCAACCTGATTCACTGTTCACCCTCTAATTGTATGAGTTTTTTTTTTTATTTTTTTTATCAACAAAGGGCAGACCAAACTACAACAAAAGTTGTCTACAGCCAAATTGAGCACATTATCTGGTAACTCGTCCATGTAACCGACTACTGGGCTACTACCACAAAAACAGAAAAAAAAAGGAAAGGAAAATGCAGCGTGAAATTCACGCGCAATAAAACCCGGGTGTTTTGGATGGTAGAAAGGGTGTAGTCTATCCAAACTGGAGGCTCATGGTTGTGCTCTGCTTCCAGCTTCTCAGCTATGGCGGTTTCTCTCAACTCAGTCCTCGGATCAAATTCTGTGGGTAACTCTCCTTTCTTTCTCTCTTCTCCTGTGTTTTGCCCTCTTCCCCTTTTTTTATTTTTCTTTTTCTTTTTATTCTTTGGGTTAATGGAATTGCTTGCCTTCACAGCTTGCAGTGTGGGAAATCTTTGTTGTTCTTGCAAGTTTCGTGAATTTCTCCGTTGAATGTAGAAATTGAACTGGTAGTTTGAAATGTGTAATTATGAAAACCCCAAGTTTCGCAATTTCGTTTCACCATCATAGGATTCAGGTGTACCTTACCTAGATGTATATCTGTTGTTAGGTTTGTTTTGCATATGATTGACAAGGAGGAGCGGTAATTTACAATCAAGTTTATGAGGATTGTGGCTTTCCCTTAATGTCATTCTTGATATTAAAGTAAATAGTCAAAGCGTAGTCCTTTACTTTCACTTCATTCTGGGTTTCCCACATATTAGAATTACTCACTGCTGCTGCATTTGAATTGGGTATAGGAGATTACAATGTCCCATCTCGTGTAATATTATAAATCTCATACAGAAATGATGAATGTTGATTAAGAAGTCATGAGCTTTGAGAACTGCCAAAAAATTCAAGATTATATCAATCCTACTGATGGGTGTGGTGTAGATTGGCTTATTTAGTTTGACAGCATTCTTAATGTGGATGGCATGTCAAAAATGCTCGGCACTGTTTGCTCAACTTTAGGTTTATGACAAACTCTCTTTTGTGCTTCATTTTAAGTCAGTTTTGTGAAGTAACGGATGCTGGTCAGTCCAATAATCAAATATTAGTTCCGGACTATTAGATATACTAACTACTAGATGTACTAATGCTTACTTATGATGATCGTGGGGTGCATCAAATTTCTGTCATCCAACAAACTAACACCAGAAATGAACCATTTAGCAAGAATCACGTTTTGAGCCTGGTGGTAACTGGTAAGGTAGCCTTTTCTCATGGATAGGTAGAGAGTGTCCTGCTATTTTATTTTATTTTTTCATAGTCTCTTGTCTCCTGTATTGGACGTAGAGAAAGGGGCAGTTCTGAGTTTTCAAAAGTTGAAGACCTTGAGGAGCTTGCATGGTGGTTTTATCTTATTGATTCCTTGTCTTAGAATCTTCAGGCTTGCTATGAGAACACTTTCCTTATTCTAGTAGGAGTATTACGGCCCCTCCATCTTATTCTCTCTTTAGACTCCTATGTTAGTATTATGCAGAACCTGACTCAGTCATATGAAGGGTTTTCTATTAAATTTAATGAGGAAAACTCATTAACGCCTTGAAATTGCATCTTATGCATCAGCATAACATAAAAGTCCTATCACACTATGACTCTTCTGTTACTGATCACTCTATTGCTACTGAACTCAGTTTCCTTACTATTAGATGCATTAGAGTTGTGCTGAACAACTCCTGGAGATAGCAACTTTGGTTTTATGATTCCAGTTTTCTATTTCAGGATGTCCTCACTCTTTTTCCACTTTCCTGCTATAATACACTTTTTGTAATTATTCTGATTTGAGCTGAAAAGGAGCTTGGTTTGTTGAAAGATGATGTGGAATGACAATGGTTCTTTAAATGTGTTCTTGCATAGAGATGTTCTCGTGTTTTTCTTTTTCTTTTTGCTTGGTTGGTAGCGTCTTTGTACTTCCTGAGAAAATTAGATGCTGGTAGCCCGTTAGTTGTGCAGACGATGTTGATGTCTTCAGTCTTCCTAATGCGATCAAAAATTTTGAGTTAAATACAGTGTTTGATGTCTCAACTCTCAGTCTTATATGAATTCATAGTGTAATTCTGTCAGATGAGCTTTTTTAAATGCCAGCCTGATTACCTATTAGATTCGTGTTGATGATTTTTCTACTTATCTCAGTCTTTCTAAAACTTTAAATTTGTTGTGAGTATGCTATGGTTAATGTTAGCATAAAGGGAACTGGGGACTGTTTTGAAGTGGCAAAATGTGAATTTGTCATGCTTTTCTGTTCTAGATTTGCAAATTTTGTTTCAAATCGATGTATGCTAACCTGCTGTGTCTGTGGACGAGGGGGAGGACAAAAAATTTCTATAAACATTTGCAGGCAATTGCCTAACTGGCAACTTTAGTACCTTTTGTACACGGAGTCCACCTTAGAGTCAAGATCCGGGATCCTGCTTTCCTCTGTGGGCATCCGCCCGGGATCTTACCTTCTACCCTCTCGATACATTCTTGCTTCTGAGGTACCTGCCTCATCTGGAAAAAAATAAAAACAAAAAAGGATATTCTCATTTAAGAACAATCTTCCATGTACACTTCCAATGTCTGGACAGGTTGAAAAGCCAATGCTTGCAATCGTTTCCACTTTAAACTGTCATGGTCTAAAGCGAAATATCTCACTGATAGCGAAATATCTCACTGATATGCTCTACACTTCTTTTTATGGACTAGGAAGCCATCAATGCCTTAATATGGGGTCCAATGAAGGCCTCTCCATAGTTCAATTTTTGGGGTAATGCTGTATACATACAACCCCTCCATTCCTCTGTGCCTATCCTAGCGAGATTTCAGGGTTTTAGTATGGTATAATTTGGTTTGAAGTCTTGCTCACGTCCCCTCTGTCATATTGCCATCCTCTTAGTTTAGGGAATGGTATCTAATGCAATGATTCATGTTGAACTTTTCCCATAAATGATTGCTTATCTGGCTCAATAAATTAATTTTGGACGATAATTATGGGACATCCATATGAAGAAAAGTTGACAAGTTTTAATCCTGAAAATCAGTCTATCTTATGTAAGTTCAGCATGCATGTTTTTCTGTGTGGTCCATCCCATTATCCTTTCTAATGCCCTTGTCTTACAAAGATGCAGGTTTTAAGGTCCTGCACCCGATCTGCTGATACAAAATGTGCCCACATAACATCTCACTCTGTGCTAATCAAATCAAGGCTAGCCAGAAAGTGCAGAAGAAGGCATTCACATCTTTTTGTCGCAGAGAATGATCGTGTTATCACAGACCCTATCAAGAGTTCCAAAATTTTGGAACCCATTCTTCCTCAACAGAATGCTGCTCCTACCCCTATTGAACTTCCAGGTGTGGAAGCTTCGACCGAACACAGTACCACAGCAGAGCAGGTAAGTGCAACACCATCGACCCCTGAATCGCAAACACCCCCAAAAAAAGTGCCACTAACTGCAAGAGAGAGATTAAGGGCAGCCAGAGTCCTGAGCCGTTACTCAGAGGCCAAGCCGGCTAAATCTGAAATGGGGCGAAGTGTACTGGATGCCCTGAGGGAGAGTGAAAAGGGAAAGAAGGGTCTTCCAGAGGCTCCAACGAACCTCTTTGACGACAGCAAGAGGGGATTGCCTAAGCAAGGGCTCACCTTCGACTTTCCTGGAGGTTCTGATTTGTTTCTGATAGTCTTTTCTTTCGTTTTCATCAGCACAGTTATGTTTGCAACAACATACATTGTCTGGAAAGTTGGTGCCATCCATTTCAACGAGTACTGATGTGATAGATGCTCTTAAAAGAGCTCACGGTTTAGAATACAACTATACAAGAAATCATCTTGAACTGTCGATTTTGGGTCTGTGCCATTCGAGTCCAGGCTGATGTATCTTGATTCTACTAGGTTTTGGGTTGATGAAAATTGAGAAACTAAGCTTTCCCAGTGTTCAAAAAATGTCAAACATGCGCGAGGTGACTTATGAATGTGCTGATAATTGCGTATAGGAGTTAATCATTTTCCCTGCATATATATGGTATGCTTCTCAGTTCTCATACAGCATGAATGTAAAAATGCTTCCTTTCATATTTTGTTTTTGATTTTATTTAGTCCTTTGGGATGAGAAATAATTTCATTTCAAATCTGAAATGTCTATAGCCTATTTGTTTTAGTAACATAGTCTTTTTCGGGGTTCGATCCATAATCTTACAAGTAAGATAAACTTTGTTGGAGTATCTCACCCATGATTTGCATACTTATTTGTAGCCCTAGATGATTTGTCATGAAATACAATACAAAATATTATCCATTTTTTCTTGCTGTATTTTTACCAGCACTAGTGTTAAATGTTAGTTTGTATGTTAAACTTCAAGAACAGTGGCAAATACCTATGATTTTAGTGACATCTTCTTTACATTTTCACATATAATATTAAGGTTCGAATCATGATAACCTCCAACTGGGATTTGGGAAGTAGCTAATAAGCCTGCGAGTTCGGAGCTTGATGTATACCTTGTCCTTGAGCCTATATAACATGCACAAATTGAGAAATGGCCCAAATTTTTGCCTATTTCTACAAAATCATCAACACCACCACTCGACCGTGAAATTCATTGAATGCTTACTCCAACCAACTTCAACTTACTTCTCAATATTTTAATCAATTTTTACCCATCATATAAAAAAATTCAACCTACTTAAATCCACTTAAACTTACTTCTACCCACTTCAACACACATATCTACTTCAATCTAGTTCGACCTATTTTTCTCATTTTCAACCAACTTTATTTATTTTTTAACTCATATTTTCTCACGAAAAGAACAGCTCTAAAAAAGTTTTACAATATTGAAAATAACACGGTGCTGAGTGACCTAAAATCTTTTTATTATTGTGTGAGATTAGGTATAAAGTTGGATATTCTATGATGACATTTCCCATAGAGCAATCATTGAAAATGAAGGGTCCTAAGAAGACTAGACAATACAGGTGTCCATTTCCCATTTGTCTTTTGGATTCTTCAGCTAATTAAATTGCAACACAACTGCAAATGCTTATTTTGGCTGAGTGTGTTTGATAATTTATGACATGGATTTATCCCTATCACGCTTGTCAATCGACGTACAATGTATTATGCGCTCTTAACTCCATTGGAAGTGTCTCACGCAAGGTTGGCGCCCATTCATTGAGCTTGACGTCAACCATTCTCTCTCCCTCCCCTCTTTTTTTTTTTTTTTTTTTTTGTTTTCCTCTTTTTTTTTTTTGAGCTACTCTGATAGCCTAAAGTTCTGTTCTTTTTAACTGAATTTATTTTAAATTAAACTTATTTAAATTTATTCTGAATTCACTCTAAATTTATTTGTTAAACTTATTTTGATTTATTCTACACTTATTTGATGAACTTACTATGAACTATTTGTTAAAATTCATTCAAATTTATATGTTTAAGTTTTGTGCAAGTAAGGGTATGTTTTTTTAATTGGAAAATATGCACTGGTAAATAGATAAAGTTGGTTGAGATTAGTAGAAGTGGGTTGAAGTATATTAAAATGGATTATTTTTTTTGTCGAAGTTAGTTGAATTTTTTTGTATGATAGGCAGAAATTGGTTAAAATAGTGAAAAATTAGTTGAAATTCGTTGAAGTTGGTATTTTTTATTAAGTTGGTATTTTTTATGAAGTTCATAAAGTGAGTTAATGTAAGTTGAAATTGATTGAGGTTAGTAAATTTGAATTTACCAACGAAAACGAATTCATATGTACCAACTCACATCTAATTATGAAAATACTATGCTTGAAAGACTATGTTAAAAAAAATTTGATCACTTAAAAGGAAAAAAAAAATTATACTTAATTTTAAGTGATCTTTTTTATAGTGATAGTGGGCCATAAATAGAATTTTCTTTTGAAGCCCTCATGACAACTTTGAGTATTTAAGAGCAGTAGCAGCTGAGCGTAAAATCCGAAAATGCGGCCCCCACATGCCCACTTGTTAGCAAATGAGAGGTGAAAGAGAGGTGTGCCACGCAGGGAGAAACACCTGTTTGTGGCACCCCGCAGGCCACTCTTTTTATTTTTTTAATTTTTTTTTTTTTTTGAGGAAGTACATAGTTTTTAAATAATTTAAAAAATAGGTTGTGTGTTATGAGGTGGGTCAATGATAAATATTTTTATTGAATGATTAAAATTGAGTTCCATAGGTTAGAGAAGTGATGGAATGCAAGTTCCAAAATTGTAAAATTTTTACTGAGGTAGCAGACCAAACTGAAACTCTGACTGAAAATGACCTAAAAATGTACCTTTGGTATGATGACTTGGGGTCCATTTAAGGAGACAAAAAACGAAGTGGCTAAACTTGAATCTTACCAAAATCATTTTAGAAGATTTGCAAGGACAACTCCCAAATTCTGAGTTGTTGACTTGATCCCCGCCCACAATTCAACATTGAGCTTACTCAACTTGACCAATACATGACAAAAACATCACATTGGATGCCTTCCAAATCAAAGTTTATTATATCCTTTCATTCATATATCAAATCTAAATAGATAACTTAGCATAAATATGGTGGGCTCAACTGTGCTTTTTTACTCAAGTGGAATTGAGTTCACTCCATCATCCTATTCATATTTAATTATTGCTATTTGTTTTTTCCTTGTGTGCAATTTATTATTAACAAGATTTTAATCAATTACAAAAGAAAAATATTTTAGTAATAAGTAACATGCAAGACCGTCTTATATAATATACGTTATGAAATAGATGCTTTTATGCTAATTTTTTCTTGAATTAAAAAATTACTGTAAAACATATTATTAGTTGTCCCAAAACTTCAAAAAAGTCCGCCACGAAAAAATCCATCTCACAGCAACTCTTATATGAAATAATTTCACCCAGTAATTTTCTGGGCACGTCCGATACGGTAATAAAAAAAGATTTACAGTACTATTGTATGTCAAACATATACAGGCTGCAAATATATATCCATCAACTAATTATAATTAAAGGTTACAATGAGATCAATTTCTAGTGGTACTAAAGCAATATATATGTTCTTGGCGTCGCCTGATAATCTCTCTGATAATGACATTGACAAACCTTCTTTTTTTTTTTTTGGCCCAACTTGGAATATGTGTAATTTTTCACTTTTTCCTTCTGCAATTTGTTATGACTTGCTTGTTCTCTCCCTTAAATTTGAATCTACATTTATATACCTAATTTCACCTATATTCAATGTAAGAGCCTGATATAATAATCTTATCCTTAAATTTAGAGATGCTGATTATCTTAAATTTTTATTAGAAAACCATTTGTGCCTATTATTTTATACAGAGTGGAAGCATGAAAAATTCGGAAGACTGATTCCACATTCATAAGTGCAATCCAAATTTACATCAATGAATTATTGGTTGAGTTGTTATGTCATGTTAACTTCTAATCGAGAAAATAATAGGTTTAGCCATTTAGGGTTTTCCTTTATATGCCTAGGCAGCCTAACTCAATCATTTTACTGGAGTTGAGCTCTTGTTGGCCTAAAGAAGGGTAGAGCTCTCCCATCATAAATTTTCTCCATTGACAAGACTCGAACCCGAAACCTTGCTTAAGGGGGAACAAGTGTCAAGCCACTTGAACCAACCTGTATTAATATACAGGGATAAGATTTGATTATATTAAACCTTTCTTTATTAATACTGTCCTTGATTTTTTCCATAATTTCTTTTTGTTTCCGTTGATGCTGCTTAAGATATTCTTGTACCTATTCCATTTATTAGAGATTTGCAATTGATCAAAACAGTAGAGGGCCTAAACCTACAGTGTTCTCAGAATCACTCATACTGTCAGTCCTAAATTTGTACATGTTTAATGTATGTGTCAAATAGTATAATAGAGGTCCCTAGAAGCAACCCAATCAAACATGCATGGCACATCGAGATTGATGAAAGTCCACACATATGTCTACTTTGACAAGCACCCACAGATCTCAACAATCTCCTATTTTGTTTTTCAATGAGAATTGAAGGGCAACATACATTCATTTCCTTGATTTGTAAAAATCCCAGAAAGATTTTCATTGGACTAGTGGCACTGTACACTAATTTAGCCACATTACCCAAAACCATGGCCCTCAATCACTGTCAAGGAATCAGGATCACAGATTGGCAAAGTGCCAAAAACAGTGCATAACCAGTAGTCTTATGTACATGTTGATAAAGGGAGAAAAAGAAACCAAAAGAAACAGCTGAATCCCATACTTAGCTGGCTATTATATATAAATACTTGATGCCCTTTTCGTTTTTTTTTAATCTATTCTTGCGAATCTGGAGTCCATAAAAAAATGGCCAAAAATAGCTTTTGCTTTCCATGCTTTCCTGAAGAGGAAACCACCAAAGAATTAGCAGGAAATGGTTTGAGATTTGAAGGGAAACCCAGTTCAACTTCATGGGCATCAATGCATCAAGAACAAGGCGGGTTTGCAGAAGATCATCGAGGCGTTGCTAGCTCTGCCTACAATAGCCATCGACAGGCTGAGAAACGCCGAAGGGATCGGATCAATGCCCAGCTTGCCAGGCTTAGGAAGCTCATTCCCAAATCTGAAAAGGTAATTTTGATTTTAATTCTCACTAATGAAGCATTAATTTTGGGCAAAATTGGATAATGATTGAGTGTGTTTTGCATTGGAATGTATATGTGCATGGATTGATATGATCTTTCAATCAATTAGTTGTTTCACAATGAGATTCTGAATTAGGAAAGGCTACACCATATCCATTATGGAGTGAGCTTAGAGTACTGAACATAGAAGTGGGCACGTGCAGACGCTGGCATGTGTTTAAGCACGTGCACTGCACACGCACATGAATGGGGGATCACTAGTTAAAATTCTAACAATTTAAGTTGGTAAAGACTAGTATAAAATAGTGTACGATTCAAATAATAAAACATGCTAGTTGCTGCTAACTGATCATTTGAACCCCACGCAGGATGAGCTTTTGTTTTTGCGGTTCAGATGAGATGAGCCATGAAAACAATATAATACAATGAGTGAGGGAGAGCCGAAGAATTGAGCCTAAGACCTCAATATACTCAGGATCTCAAAGCATGAGACTAAAACCTTATCAAATGTTCTCTTGTCTTTGTTTCTTCTCACCTTCCTCCTGTCATTTCAGTTTTTTTCGATAGATAGACTGATTCTTATCTAAGACGATCTTACAGGCCTCCATTTTATTATTAGACCGCTTGTATGACAAAACTAAACCTCTTAATGCAGATGGACAAGGCAGCTCTCCTTGAAAGAGTTGTAGAGCAAGTAAGGGATTTGAAGAGGAAGGTGTCAGATACAAGCAAGTTCCTCACCGTCCCTACAGAAGTCGATGAGGTAACCATCGAATGCCATACCGACATTCAACGAGGTTCACCACCAATTCACGATGACCACCACCATAAAAACAACAAGAACAAGAACAAGCACCCATTAATAAAGGTCACATTTTGTTGTGAAGATCGGCCGGACTTGATCACCGAGCTCATCCGGGCACTCAAAGGCCTCAACTTGACCACAATCGGGGCCGACATCGTTTGTTTAGGGGGGAGAATGAAGAGCATCTTGATACTTGATTACGAAAACGTTAGGGATGGCGGTAAGGAAGACGTTTGTAATGTAAGTGCCATCAAGGAGTCTCTTATGAGTGCTTTGAATAGAATAGTTTCATGGTCTACAAGTACGCCTAGCTTCCGGGTTTCGAGCAAGAGACAACGTTTCTTTTTCTCCTCTTATTGATTAATACAGGTAGGGATCTCAAGTTATAATCATGGTGTTCTCTTTTGTTGAAATTACATGCTTTCAATTGTATGAATTACCAAGCATTTTGGCCCTATTTAGTACACAGCTATTAATTATTTGTATTAACTGTTTATAAAAAACTGTTTGGTGAAATTATATGTTTTTCTAATTAAGTTGTGAGACAAAAAGTTAATTCTCCAAAAAGTTCTTTCAAAAAACTTATCAAATTAGCTTTTTCAAATTGGCTTTTTAGACCAACAAAGCTCTTCTAAAAAGCTATTTTACCAAATATCTAAATTAACTTTTTGACTAAATCAAACAACTAATTTTGATACGAAAAGCTCTCCAAAAAATTATTTACCGAACACCCCCTATATAAACTAGCTATTTTGAGCAGTTGAGACTCTTAAGAGAGTGAAAAGCTCAAGTACAACAATTAACAAAGTGGCTGATAAAATTGTGAGATACCACTGCTAATTCCTTTTTTTCTTTTTTTAAATTATTGGTAGGTAATAGGCCATCAACAACGAAAACTAGTACATAAAGACCCACCACCAATAACAAACAACACACCTACATCACATTGAAATATAAGTCATTGTCCAGTGATCAAGGGAGCAATTCCATAGACGCAAGAGTATTTTCAACCCTAGAAATATGTATACATATTTTTTTTTACATGCTTACTTTTCTCCACTTTATGAGCAATAAACCCCTAGCCTACCATTTCAGTATAAACACCCGCCACTATCCAATATTCCAACGGTGTTTCCTCTCTTTACAATTAGAAAAATGACGGATTGCAGTGCAAGAACTCGGTTCAAACGCAGTACGGCTGCGGCTTCTTTTTTGGGGGGGGGGGGTTTACGGTAATAACCAACTTCGGTTGCGATCCGACTAAGATCCTCAGGAACAAACTCAGAGTAACACCAAATCCATAATTTTTAATTTTGATTCACTTTGTTAAAGAGATAGGTGATGCACTTATATCCAGTCTACGAAGATGTGCTTCATCGTTCCAAAGTCAAAGCACCTGCACCACAACCTCTTTGATGTCCAGCTCAAAATGAGGGTCTGCTTATTTAAATTTCAGGAGAGCTCAAGATTTGATCGCAAAATCAAAACCACTGCTTGATTTCATTGTGCTTTTCCAGAGAGTAAAAGTTGCAAACTCCCCAGAATTGAGTTAACGGTCGCTACAAAACTCCTACATTACATGGCAGTGTTGCGTAATCGATTCCAAAAAATCTAACATAATGAACAGTCAACCTACATCACATCACAACACTGCACAATCGATTCCAAAGAGTCTAACGTAATGAACGGAAGCCACCGTGAAATTGCATATTTGCCTTGGATCAACACTGCACAATCAACTCTTGATAGTACAATTTTTGTCAATGTGGTGTGCTGATTGAGTTAAATTGCATATTTGCAATGGATCGTGTCGTATCAGACATACATCATCAATGCACGCACAATCACCATTTAATTTTGTCACAAAGATATGGACATCATCCCAATTAGTCAACAGTGTTCTCTTTGTCTATAATGGATTCACAAAGACACAGCTGGGCATAGGCTGTAGTACTGGTTATAGTTAAGAAACGCCTGTGGGTCTGAACTATGTGATCTGACAGCATCACACTGGCAACCACAACTTACTGCCAAGAAAATCAATCCACAAATATGAAAATTCCTCAAGCAGTCATTTCAAGATAGACACAGCACCGATGAAACTGTAGAAACCAAATCCAAATACCAGTCTACAACATAGACAAAGGGACTACCGCTAGGCAGGTCGGAAGGGGAAAACGTAACAAGTAATCTACAATCAAACCACAGATACGAAAATTCCCAAAGTGATTCAAGATCAACACAAAACGACACGACATTGATGAACTATAGAAACCAGATCCAAACCCATACAGCATGAAACATAATGGCCTTGGCCTGGGAAAGAAGTTGGTTCCGTCGTACACTAGATTCATCAAACTAGCATAAATTGAAGAAATTTGACACACAAGATTTGATCAAAAATGATGATGCTAACAGAACGCTATTGGTATCCCACTAGTACAGCTAAAAATTGTTCTACCTGCAATTGTGCACCAATCCCCACAAATTCAAAAGCAAAAATATCAAACCAGCTAGCAGCTTGATTGCAACACTAACCATTTCGAAAGTGTTAAAATACATTGATCAATCTTTCAACTTGTTTCACAATCTCATATCACGAATCTTAAACCCATAACAGATAGGATGATACGAACAGAGATCAAGCCAAAATATACACAACACACGTTCACAACATAATGCATCCAACACTACCTCGAGAAACCAGCAAAATCAAAATTCAATAGAAAATCACACATAAAACTGGATCAACTATCCCCAATCGCAAAGGGAGAACAATCAATCAAACAGGACACCCATAAACATGGAATATCATGATAATCACAGTACTACAAACTACAGCAATCGCCAATAATAACAATCAAGGAAGATAATTAAAATTAACAAAATCACAGAATATGTTAAATATGACGGTTCAATTACTTCAAAGTATCGATTTGAGCAAAACTTATCAGATCATGATCCTGACATAACTGAGTACATTACAAACTCCAAACGTAACTAGCGAAGAAAAAAGCTAATAGAACGACGAACACAAGACAAAGGGGACAAGGATAAGCTAAGAGAGTCATAGCTGCAGAAGTAGGGGAGGAGACGTCTACTTGGATCTCTGCCTCATCTTTCTGCGCTTCCTCTTCAACCTTCTCATACGCTTCTTCTTCCACTGCAATAAAAGTTCGATGAAAAGATGAATCAATCAGAAGTTAAGATTGAAGAAAGATCAACCAGATATCAATGTCGAATCGATGGAAAATAAGAGGTGATTGAGGTTACCTTGGCTCTCATGGTGGGAGGATGACGAAGAGATGTGCTCGCAAAACCCTAAATCGCCTGATTGCTGCGGAGGGGAGAGAGTGGTAGACGTTTCCACAGAGCGACAAAAGAGGGCGCTAAGATCTTATATATAGTGGAACCCTAAGTAGAAGCCCTTACAAATATGGGCCTTAAATGGACCATGTCAGACACTTTGGGCGACTACAATTGGGCCTGCCATCTGTGAGGCTTCTTCTAAAGCACAGGAGCCATCTCACTCATTACCAATAGGAAGTGTCAAGTTTGTTTGAAATCGGGTGTGTAATTAATCTAGTCCAGACTCGACCTGAATCAAGTTCCTGATATTTGAAATTATATTTCTTCTATTATAAAAAGAACGTCCATTATTTCTTTTTGAAATGTCTTAAAATAATGTCCATTTTCTAAAAAAGGAAGTATCAAGTTCATCAATGCAGGAAAATAAGGACTTACCTTAGTGTTGAATCGATTTGGATCTGATTGTTGTTTGCTACCCACAATCTGATGACTACTAGGGTTACCAGAATGTATCACGCTCCAAACTCAAATCTCAAATGATGGTTGGATTAACGTGAATGAAAGAGCAAGAGATGCTTTGCTTTTCTGTGTTACTAGAAGCCCCCAATCAGATCTCCTTTTAAGCCACACTAAGCTCCTTAACTGATAAAGAGATTAATGGGAATGATTAACATTTCCATAACCGCCCACTTAATGTGGGTTATTATTGTGGCTGTTACATTCGATCAACAATTAACATTTTCCAAAACTATCATTGTTTTTAATCTAAAAACACATTTGTAAAAAGGAGTATTTAAAATGACATTTGTAGTCAAAAACTGACGATATCATTAGTATTTTATCTTCAAGAGATGAGTTTTTAAAATGGTATTTTGTTTAAGACAAAGGGAGTACATCAAATATCACTAACCTTTTCAATATTTATTTGACTAAATCCTTCTCCATTGGTTTACATAACACACATCAATGGTATTAGGATTGTCTTCGTATATCTTGGTTTCTTCGTATATTGCAAGCCATCGGCAACATTAACAACAACATATAATACGGTCCGTGGTTGAACGCGTTTTGCGAAAATCACATTTAGGCAATCTTACTCATATATATTAGCAAATAAACCTATTTTAATTGACTCATTATATTTTTAAAAAAAAATAGTACCTTTTGTAAAAATAGTAAATAACATTAGAGTACTAACATTACATTAAAAAATAAAAGTAGCATCATAATATCAGCAAATAATAGCAAACAGGCTAAACGAAACTAACAAATAACTCTCCTGCTAATAGCTAAATAAAACCCATAACCATAACTGCCAAACGTCTACAATCAAAGAAATAGTAACATTTCAGCTACCTCAAAAGTCATATCCATAACCCTAATTCCTAACCCATGTCACATTCAGAGCAATTTAAGTACAACCCTATCAAGTTACCATTTCCTGTGCAAAATGGCGTTAGCCTTTTCACTCACTTTGCGTGTGAATGTAATCATCACCTTCACGGGTACGATTCTCACTACACAATGGTATGTGCTTCTCTTTCTTGGACTTGTATGTAGGATAAGATAAGCGTACACGTAAATTTTCTAGAATCTCAACCAATATCCTCGTCCATATTCCCTTTTGCTTTATTATCGATTCATCGCATTTTGTTAAGAATAAACAAGATTTCGATTCACATCACCGTACGAACTTTTCATTTGTCACAATCTAAAGTACATCCCAATGAAATATATAGGTTTGAACAGTGAATTAATCTATCATCAAATTCAAGAGCGTTAAGGAATTGATCACCTTCACTTCCCGAACTTTTACTTTCTTATATAGATATACACTAGCAATGGAGTCTACGGTTAGAGTTACTTCTAACCGTACAGGTAATTTGGACCATTATTTGTACATATTACATTGGCATGGGGAGATTTTACATTTGTGAGATCAGTTTTGGCTGGATTTTGACAAGAACTTGTGCCTTTTTGAGGATCGTTTGAAAGGGTCTTGAACAGGGTAATGTGCACTTGGAGTTGTGATCAAGTAGATCTTTGATTGTTGGGGGCCACTAGAGACTTAAGACAAACTTGGTTTGACACGAAGTGATTATGCCTCTAAATACAAGGTAACTCATAACAAATAAAATTTGTTTTGTTAGGCTAGCTGAAGGTTGCTAATGACGTGTGTGTTTTTAATGCCATGTAGCATGGTTTTCTTATATATGAAGTCACGATTCTGGATAAACTAGGATTAGAAATATAAAATTTAAAAATTTAATATTAGTTTGAGTGTAATAAATCATTGTTTTAGGGATGAGTTAAGATGTAAGTTGGAAGATGCTGGTTATTAAATCTAAATGACTGTGTGGTATTAATAAGGAAGAACGTTGATCCAACATGATCTTAATGACTTTGTTATCCACAATAATTAAAATGTATAGCAACTCTCTCTCTCTTTTCTTTTTTTTTTCTTCCTTTTTTTCCAGTGTTGGGGGTTTATGGAACCCACTTTATAGGGCTTCCTTTGATGTGGTTGTTCAATGGGGTTGAACGGGTTAGGATTTTTTTTGGGGAGGGGGGGGTGGTTGGGAGAGATCATTGAATGCAACGCCCAAGGGGTAGTTCAACATTGCAAATTTTCCGCACCTAGAAATTTTGGTCTCCCTAGATTCATAATCAGATGACGTTGGAGTATGAAAGTTGGAGTTATTCCATATCGATAAAATAAAAGAATACGAAAGTGGGTGTTGTCTCACATTGATAAAATTACAGGGTTTCAACATGCATATAAATTTGTAAGTTACTCCACCTATTGCCAATTGATTTTTGATTGGAATCTCATTTGAGCTTCCGTACATAACTCTTTGTTCATAGCCTAATTCATATGAAAAATTTAATAGATAATGCATGTGGCAAGTGGTTATAATGCCAAATGAGCTAATGCTGAGCGAGTAGGACCACGTTCTTAGTAAGTAATCTAAACTTTCACTAACCCACTATACTAAAAGTAGGACAACCATCAACATTCCTTGCCTCAAAATAAGAAGTTTGCTAGTTCATATAATTTCTTTGACTAAACCAATGGATGCATCGATCAAGATTTAACTCGTATCTAATTAATGCATCATTTGTCCAACTCCATAAATCATATAAAATACAAGACAACTGACCAAGTTAATCTTATTCCTATTTTATCTAGACAAGATTACTCAACAATTACTTAATTCTTACACTTAAAACATGTATAAATGCATGTAAACATGTTGATTTTGACATACCCTCAATAAAAAGGGGATACACAACTACTTGTACCACTTTTAATAGATTGATCAGAAATCCAACCTTAAGGCCCTGTTCTTTTCGTTGGTAAATTTCAATTTATCAACTTTAATCTACTTCACGATCTTCAATAAAAAATATTAATTTCAACCCACTTCAGTTAACTTTAACATAGTATTTTAACCAGTTTTTACCCATCGTTAAAAAATATATCAACTTCGACCACTTCAACCCACTTTATCTATTTCCTAACTCCTATTTTGCAAAAAAAAAACAGTCCCTAAGTTTGGAAAATTCGGACAATCTTAGGATTCCCTGATCATGTCTTCTTCTAAGCTCGTACTGCAGCTATAAACCAAGCTTAACAAACAATCAATCCAATCCACTACCAGAATTTCAAACAATGGTGGCCGGTGGGGCAAACACTGTCACCATTCATTCACTTGGGATTCTTCAACTAAAATTTTACCTAAAAAAAAATGTCACAACTTTACTGTTACTGGGACTACACTATCTCACCAAGATTCTTGCTTTTCCAATTGGCATTATATAGGAAATCCTTTTTTAATTATTATTAATATTAATAAAATTATTTCATCCTTCATTATATATTTATAAGCAAACTCATCATGAGCCTTTGGATTAAAGAATTTACAAAATTACAGCTTGTCAGCTTGACAATAAATTCAGACACGAAAAGAGAGACAAAAAGAGAAGAAAAACTGATCTTTTTAAAATTTTTAGATAAATCTCAGGCCCAAGCAAATTATCCAAAGTAGTCATTTTTGCGGCTAACAACTCATTTTACAGCTCCAAATTATTCATTTTACATTACATTACAAGCATTAAAAACCAAAAAAAAACAATTGCCCTCCAAAGAAATTCAAATATAGGCGGCAGAAAGGGGGGAAAAAAAATAAAAAGAGAAAAAACCAACAGCCACAGTATCTCAGGGTTTATGATCTGGGCTGCTTCGGATTTCTCTTCTCTAAGTAATTACCCACAAAAAAATGGTGGGAAATTCAAAACTAAGAAGATAAAAGTTAGAAAGTCACTCACTCACACTGAATCTAAGCAACTCGAGACGGCAGGCGGGTCGACTCGGAGAGAGACTCTACAAAGCGGGCAACTCGACTGAGTCAAGAGCCACCGATCCACACAGTCCGAGTGGAATCGGTGGTCGCACTTAGGCAACACCTTAACCTTATCACCATCCTCAAAAACCCCCAAACAAATACAACACTCAGTCTCATCTTCTCTCTCCACGGCGGAGCCCTGGTGGAGTATGATGGGCATGGCGTTGATGACGGCGGCGTCGAGGCCCTTACACGCGACGGCGCCACCGGGACGCGGCGGTGCGTGGTGTTGGTGGTGGTGGACGGGCAAGGGGGCGGAGTGGAGGTGGCGGAATCGGAAGTACCACCGTGCGTAGAGGAGGAGGAGAGTGACGAGGAGAATGATAGAGAAGAGAATGAAGAGGTAGAAGAGGGTTTGGCCGTGGATCTGGAAGTTTCGATCGTCGAATTCGGAGTAATGCCAGTGGAGTAAGTGGGAGTCCTCGTCGGAGCTCAGCTGCGATAGGTGGCTCAGATGGCGGCGGCTGTGATGGAGCACGGCGGCGACTGCGGCGGAGGAGGAGGACATGATGATTAAGAGCGTGGTGGAGAGAGAATGGGTGAAAAGAGTGAGGGGAGAGTGAGATTGGATTTGATAAGCGCTCGTTTGATGGGCAAGTGACGGTTGCTTGGGGGTTGTTTGGGGGGTTTATATTAATAGAATGGGGGAGAAGATACAGGTGAATGTGGCCACGTCGAATGGTGGGGTAAGGGGAGTTTCTTGAGTGTGATTTTGTGACAGTAACCAAACAAGGTCTTGTCAGTTTTATATTTGGAGGCTCCATCCACCCTTCTAGTTTTAATTAATGTTTTATGGGCTCAAGCAAGTAAGCGACTCTCGGTGGTGGCCCGCTTGGGTTGGTTTCAATCAACAAAAAGAGGGAAAAATAAAGTTCTGATTAGAATAAATGAATTGCAACTCTTTTTTTGGATTTTTTTAAAAGAAATTTGTGATTTTAAAATAATAATAATAAACATCACACTGTTAGTTATAAGCCTCACTTGAAACATAGATTAATTGTTAAGGCGCATGGCTCGATTTTAAATTGAATGCCAAAATTAATTCTTAAGATTTAAGTGATATGATATTTTGGCAGATATTCATTACTTGTTGTAGTGTGTACAATAGTTCTAAAAATTAAAGATCCTTGAATTTTTGGTCAATTTTTCAGAAAATATCCATCAACTTTAAAATTGAGGTAAATATCCTTTGATTTATTTAATTTATTTTTTTATATTTACACTAATTAATAACATGTTTTTACTTAAATGATGGGGCAAAATTAGAAAGAAAAAGAAAAGTCATATAAGTACATTTTTTTATAGGACACATAAGTGCATTATTTTATATAAAATAATACAGTTTTATGGAAAAAAATTATATATATTACTTTACCTTGAGTGAAACTTTATGATTTTTTTTTGGAAATAATAATCTTACATTAGTTCATAACTTGTCAAACTATCTATAATTAACGCCAAATTGACTACCTTATAATCATTTATTATAAGGATCTTACTCAAAAATTTACACATTTTAATTTATCAAATATTTTACTATTTATCAAATATTTTACTGTAATGTAAAATATATAAATTTATACTTTTGTAATTCACCTACATATTCAAACAACCATTTTCATCTGTTTTTGTTTCTTTGGTTCATTTTGACAAGTTCATACTTTGGTACTTGAATTAAGAAACATGATTACCATAACACTATTTTTTTCTCTTTTTTGCTATGTAATTATTTCCAAAAGTTGGTTTAGATAAACTAAATTTTGGCTCCTTCATTTTTGTGGATCAAGTTTGAGGAAATGTTTGTTTGATAAATTAAATTATCGTGACATGCTCTAATACAACATTTGATTGCAGGCTGTCATATGATAAGTTTTGGGCTAATGTAAAATTATTATTTTCTAAAAAAAAATTGGGACTATATTTTTACCTAAAGTGCGTGAAGTAATTAGATTGTGCAATTGTTCTAAGAAATTACATTATTTATATAGGTAACAATGTGCTTATGTGAAATTTATTTTTTCATAATCTTGCAATATCATTTAGGCAAAAACATATCACAAATTATTCTAGATAAATAATATAATTAAAAGGATATTCACTGCACATTTAATACTGAGGGGTATTTTCTTACTTTGACCAAAAGTTCACGGGTATTTTATTTTTACGTGGCGCGTTATGATGGATGATGTTCAGTCTTTCTATATCAGATACTTCTCTTGTAGAAAAAGAAATAGCAAGATAATTCATTAGTAGAATAACATTGACTAATGTTTGCACAAATACGTATTCAGAAGTGCTCGTCCTCCATAGAACACTGTTTTTTCTAGGTGATAGGTCAGTAACATTACCACCTCCTCTCGTGTGCTACGCAAAACTACAGCGAAAATGCTCAAGGAGACAAAATCATTCATCGTTTTCTTAAGTAGTACCGTAAAATTATTAGAATGTGGTAAAAAAAAAACAAATCTTTTCTTGTCAATTTGAATAAATATTGTTAAAAAATAGTGTTGGACTTGGATTTAATTATTTTTAAAGTAAATAGTTAAGAGTAAATAGTTAAAAGTACAAAAACATTACTGAAGTTTAGTGTAGATCATGTGGATATACATGATTAAAAAAAAAAGGTCTTGTAAGAGAAGTATATGCATTTTATAATTCTGTGAGGAAAAGTCATGACATAAAGCAATCATTTAATTCTTTGGAACAATGAACTTAACCAACTTACTATTTCACTTTTGTAGAATTTTATAATGGCGTGTGGCATACGGCATATTTAAATAATTATTTTTATATTAATCGAATATAACGTATTATGAATTATTAATAAATTATTTCTTATTTAAAAAAAAATTGTTAGCCACGAGGTATAACGTGGGCAACAATTTACAGTATTATCATATTATATAACTTGAAGCTTTTTTGTTTTAATAATACAATGTACGTACGGTCATTGTCAGATTTATTGTAATATGATGTATTATGAATTATCAATAAATTATTTTTTTTGTTAAAAAAAATGTTAGCCACGAGCTATAACTTGGGCAACAATTTACAGTATTATTATATTATATAACCTGAAGCCTTTTTGTTTGAATAATACAATATACGTACGGTCATTTACAGATTAATATAAAGATTAAACTTGCGTATATATTTGCATTTACAGTTTGGGGAAGGACGTTTCTTGAAAGAAAATCTTTAGATGTAAACTTTCTTTCTTACCTTTTTTGAGCACCCATAAAGAAGCGTCTTCATTAATTCAACATCGTTATCAAAAAAAAAGAAGAAAAAACCTAATAAAAATTGAGAAGGTATTGAATTGAATTTCTAGTCAAAAGAACAAAGTAAAGGCAAGTTCTTTTGGCCAGAAAAATCCAAAGCGAGCAGAAATGGGAAAAGAAACAAGTGTTGTGTTAGAGCACGTCCAAGGTGGGACCTTTAATTTCAGCCTTTGTATCTGCAAAAGGATGTTGATTTTGCTTTTCTATGACACAAAATGAGATCCATAATTAATCATATGCAGGGTTAATGCCGTTCATCCTTTAGTTTTAACTTATCATAACTATTTGTTATCCGTATTTAACACGTATTTATGTGAGTTCGTCAAGATTAAATAATATAATACTCATCAACATCATATTGATCAAAGTTAATCAGTACTCATTGATACCGATCAGCATTTGATCTTACTTTCTGATTATTATTTCATCACTGTATTAGAACATAGTCATATCTTCTAATTGTTATTTTATCATTGATCTACACTTATAAACATCCATCAACATCGATCAGCATTCATCAACACTCACGAGCACTCGTCACCATTAATTAGCAATAAATTACTTATAATAATTTGAAAACAACAACCCCTTAGTGTTGAGTTCCCTAATGACATTTTAGAGTTCTATATAAGATTGATCATCTCACGTAAAAACACATAATATTTGACTTTTATATTAGTTTCAATTTTTGATACATTGTCAACTACTTTGATACAAACATTTCAACATTCACTAATAACATTAAATTACATTATAACAACAATAAATTTAACATTTTGATGTGCTGAACGGCTGAACCCATTATATATATATATATATATATATATATATATATATATATATATATATTTTGAATAATGTAAATAACAAAACACACTAGATAGCCCTTTTCAACATGAGTTGATTGATTTAAGTTCTTATTGGCCAAAATGTGAATAAATTTTCGATATCGCATATAATTAACTAAAAATTGTCTATGAATTAGATAATTTTGATTGAGCCATGTAATCGATTACCTGATTGCTTTCCGGGAAAATATGTTGATAATTATTTGATGAACTAAACCCGTTAAATTGAAATTAGGGAAAACGAAGATGAAAATAGAAATTAAAGAGCTAGCTATCTTATGGGTTAAGGGAAATTAAATATCCAAAAAAAAAAGTGGTGGGGAAAATAATTGTCGATGAGGTTGGGAAACACTTCATATGGGGATGGAATGGGAGGAGAGAGAAATTAGACAAGTTAGAGAGAGAAGGAGGGGATTTTAATTTAATAATTTTAATTTTGTCTGGTTTTTGGAGAGGTGATCTGTAAAGGCAGAAAATCGACGTGGGTTTTTTAAGCTTTCATTTTCAAGTTGTTCGATTTTGGGAAATTATAATTAAAAAAATTGCAAAATGTACGAGTCGCGTCGTCGGTCTATCATACGATATGCAAGTGCGGCTATTTGTTTGGTAGGCTGCTATTGCCTGATTGCTTTCAACATGCATCCATTTTGTTTACGCTAAGCAAAACCTTTCATCGCCTATTTAAACTCCTCTTTAGATGTCTTAATGGAGACAAACATCTTTTAAGTTGGTTAAAAAAAAATTGAGATTTGAGGCTTTAAAAAATAGGCTCATACCTGACCCCCATCCGAAATAGGCTCACCCGAAAGTGCACCCGAAATCCGAATAATCATACTCGGCCTGGAATTTTCTATAACGTTGCTTAATTTTACATGACAAGCGTATTGGACCAAAAATCGATCAACCCGAACTCGACTCAAACCCTTCACCGAACCCAAACCGAACCGACCTGAAATACCACTTAGCTCGAAACATGACCTGCCCCAAACTTATTTTTGCATGTCGTATTTGGTTAGTATAAATTTTTTGTTCATTTAATTAGTATATTTAGAATGATTGTTGTAGCTTTTGGCTATCAATTAACCTTAATTTATAAAATATTTAAAAACTTATTAATTGTTTAGATTTAAATTTTCATCTATGTTGACCTTTAGAACTATTTGTATATAAGAAAAATAATAGAATTCAAATATTTAATTTTAGACCTAAATTGGGTGATGAACTAAACGGGTGAAAAAGTGTGAATCCAGTACTTTCTCCAACACCTTTTTTGTGGTACCAAACTGTGAGCTAGCAAACCTTGGTCTGTTGTAATCTATATTTCACCATCTTTTTCGTGTTCTTAGGCCTAGAGAGGAATAAATTAGAGATAAATAACTTGAATTAGTCACATGACACAATTAGGAGAGAGAGGGGGGGAATAAAAGAGCTTATAGTGCTAAATAATTGCTACTAGTATGAAACTTAAATATATTAGCAACAATTGTAGCTCGATTTTTTCACTCGAAGAATTCAAGATAATATTGAGGATGTACGTATCGGGTAACAAAAATAAGTTCTTATGGTTTTTGGCTCTCTTTTTGGGCTTTAATTCAAATCTTATGTGAGAAATGTATGTAGCAAATTGTTAATATATAACAGCTAATTTATATCAACATACACGTGAAATTCGTGTGCAGTATCTGCTATTTTTTTTCCCTAAAAAAAAGTCATTGAAACACATACTAAAATACATATAATGACACTATACGATATCAAAATGTCTACCCTTGTAAAAGATCTTACAATTAACATGTGATAATTACTGCAAATATCTTAAGAGAACATATAGCCCAAAATAGCCAACAAAGCAATGATGGGGAAAAGTTTTAACACAAATGTAACTCTACTATTGCCTGTTAGGGATTTGGGGAGCAAATAAAGAGTGAAGCCAAACCCACAAAACAAAACATACGAACAAAATTTCCCAATAAATCTAGTTGATATCTTTGTGGAATAGCCCACTACTACTACTTAGCTTTAACCATGCATGTGATTTTCTTTATGAAAGGAATACAAGAGCACTATGCATGCTTTTACTACCCAGTTAGCTACCACGCTTCCAGCCTTTTTCGGTTATAGGTACGTATAAAATATCAGGCAACTCTTCTTTTAAGAGTTTTAACCGTTGTTTTGAGTTAGGAACAAGCACTTAATGGGCATGGCACTTTTATCGTCCACCCACATTAGGTATCTTGGTGCTTTTTTATTCAAGTGGAAGGGAGTGAAACCTAGTAGTCTATGACATGATGGGTTTCATGGGCGGCCCGCTTTGGGCCTGTTAAAAAACGGAACAAACTTGCACAAAATAACGGTGTATAATATTTATTGTTATGTACAAAGTGTTAGTAATGAGGCTAACTAATTAGATCGTGTAAACTACTGTGTCAATTATATTAAAAAAATAATGAGTCACTAAACGGGGTCATTAATAGGTCCGTCCAGTCCGGCCCGTTAATATGTTTTAATGGGTTGGTTCATTAATGACTCAATCTATTATTGACCCGACCCTTTATTAACCTTATTTTAAATGGACCGATCGCTTAACCCAATGAGTATCCGGTCTGTTGTCCACCCCTAGTCACATGTCATAATTAAATTAGGTATTTAATACCATTTTGAGCATAAAAAACTTTTGATTACACACTAAAACGTATATTTGTGGGAAGTTCTACAGAAAGCAACTGAGTTTTCGATGTCCATCGATTCACATGTTCTTTTCTAAATTTTAACAAATATGCTTCCATTCCAAGTGGTCTTTCAAAAAAAAATTGTAAGAACTTTTTGCTACTGTTGGAAGTTTTAACCGTCATTCGGTTTGACAAGATTGTTGATGGAGATAAATAATAGCATAATAGATAATTAATTAGCATGTGCATGATTAATGGAGGGTAGATTTTTCACTTTCGAGATCTTTTAGGTCTATAAATTGGGCATAGTGGCCCAATACAAGTACAAGTAGGAGATGTTTGACAAATAATTATTTGGTCGAAAAGAGTTTTTTATGTCAAAATTAACTGTTTGAGATAGTCAAAAAGTTAATTTAAATGCTTGGTAGAAGATCTTTTTGGATACAAAAAGCTACTTTAATGAGTTTTTCGGAAGAGGTTTTTTTTTTTTTAAGAGTTAACTTTTTTTCTCACTATATAGTTAGAAATAGTTGATTTCACCAAACAATTTTTCTACAAATAGCTAATTCCAACAACGAATAACTAGTAGCTAATACAAACAACTAACAATTAGGGTTGACAAAAATTCGAATCCAGGTCAATTCGGGTCTCAAAAACTCGGACATTTGAACAAAGTGATAAGAGGGAATCAAATTTGAAACCTAATATACCCAAAATTTCAATCCTGACCACTAAATTAAGATCTCAATGAGAAAAAAATGTGTGTTTTTGGTGGGTTGGCCCTACATTGTTGCTTTCACCCTTGTATGGATTTTCTTTACACTAGGCAATACACTTGTCAACTGTTTGAGACTTGTGTAGATTCCTTGATGGAGGCAACCCTTCTTCTTCTTCTTCTTCTTCCCTTTTCTTTTCTTTTTTTAAAGGCTTCGTGTATTTAGAATAGTTGATCGATGTTGAAATTTAGAGCCAAAGTGGGTGAATTTAAGGAAGTGGAAACTTAGCTAGTAGCTATTTTTTTAATGGACACTATGTAAATAAACCTTTGGTCCAAGATATTTATCCCTTCTTTGATAGTTTCAACAATGTTGTTATTCATCATATTTTTTAGGCAGGGTAATAGTACAACCGATTGGTTGGCTAAGTATGGGCTTTTTATTCATTCCACTAGTGTGTGGAATTTGGTCCCTCACAGGGACCTTGGGCGTGTCATCTTTGAGAATAATCTAGGACGAGCCCTTGAGAGAAGGGTATTTTAGATTGTATGTCTTACCTTTCTTACCAAAAAATACATATATATATATATATATATAAACAAACCGTACGACATTTTGACAATCATATTTCATCGTTCTTTTCGAATCTTTAATACTCTCTCTTTTCGAGTATTAAACCTTATGTAAACCCTTAATACTTGATAAGTCTTATGCGACAAATACTTGGTAAGATATTAGGCTGACTTTTACTAAAATAATCTCTAGAAGTATAAAGACAGTATAGAGTGAACTATCAATCACCTCAAAAATTGCCAGTAGAAAAATCTATTTCATGCGGTTTACATTAGAGTATAAGAGTTTAGACGTACAAAGAGAAATGCCTAACGGCCGAACTTTTCACCAAATATCTTGAAAGAGATCTGCACTTCATCCCCGAATAATAAACAAAGTGATAATCGGGAGAACTTTTAAAAATTTGTTAGCAATTTAGGAACAAATAGTGACTGCAGTGCAAACCATGAAGCAAAGTAAATGAAAAAAAAAAAAATTCTCAATTAAAACCATAGTTGGTACTTTTGTGGAGTAGCCCACTTCAATTATTTGCTTTTACCATGTGCTTATATCTTAATTAAATTCAGTGATTTCAATTATATACATGGGATTGATTTATATTGTTCTATAACATTTTTAAATTCCAAGGTCTACTTCTACTTATTTTATAATTTTTTTTAAATTTTAAAACTACGAATACATATTTTAAATCTATTGATTTAACGTTTCGCAATATATATAATAGTGAAACCTAATGGTTAGTGAAACCTAATGGCCGCCCATTAGATATTTTCAGCGATCTAAGTTAATTACACGATGTGACTTATGCATATTCATTTTGATTTGCCACATGAACGGCCAACTCAGTTGTTTTATTCCCCAATTTGAATATAACTTTTGATCACAGATCACATACTTGGGCTAGCTTTTAGTGAAGGAAAGGAGAAGAAACCAGTTTTCTCACGACTCAATTCACATGTATGTTCCAAAATATATGGCAAAGCTTGCCCTAAATGATGTTTGGTACAAAATGGGAAGGACTTTTTGTTATTGTAGGAATTGTCAATCGAATATATTGGCAAAGATTAGTAGATGAGATTGATGATTAATTGATTATCGTATAATTAATCTTCATGGACTAACAATAGACCGTAAACGTTTTGTTTAACTATTGGAGAAATTTTAAGCGTTGTGGTCACAAGAAGTGACCACGATCAGTTTGTGCCGACCTTGGTTAGACCGTGGCACACAGGTGGCCGTGATAGCTCAGTTTCAACTATGGCCTTTCAGTACTAACCACGGGTGGCCCGTGGGTGATAACATGGTTCGTGACGTGTTGTTTCTGAACAGTTTTTTGCCCAATCTATTGGGTAATTAAATTTGCCACATCTTTTCAGGTCCGCAAAAGTACCCCCAACTCATATCCTATTTGTCGTCCTTTGGCAAATGGGTAAGGCCGTCGATGAATAGAAAAACATGAGGGTATATATAATGGGAACAAGATAAACAAATATACACCCTTAATTCCCATGTATTAAATATGAGAAAACTTGAATATTTATACTTATCTTGTTCACGTTTTATCCAGAATACTATTTGTGGTTTACGATAACAACATGTCTTACGAAAAGTGACTCCATTCACCACTGGTTAATTTATTTATCAAGTACTGCAATGATCATCTACATCATACTTCCCCAATCATCTACATCATATGTCCCCAACATTAATGACAGTTCAGTGTGGACCTTCATTTGTAGACGAAGCAAAAGATTGGAAAAAGGGGTCAGAAAGAAGGCCCGGATTATTATACTCGGTCAAAGCTCAAGAAAATATAAAGTGTAAAAGTATCCAATCAGCTGCTGCAGACAAAGTTGAGCACTTTTGCTTGCACATTAGAGCGTACCCTTGGTTTTACCCTCCTATTATTTTGTTTAATAAGTTTGTAACTTTGTTAATATATTAAAATGCCTTACTAATACAGATTAGTTTAAGTGTTTTAACATTTGTTCTCCTTAAGTAATGTCTTAGGTTCGAGTCTTACGAATGGAGAAAAGTTATGATAGGAGAGCACTATCTCTTATTGGATCAGCAGTATCTCGAGTCCAATGAAATGGATGATTCAAGATTTTACAACCAAAAAAAAATGACCCTTACGTTATTAACAAAGTTTTTCCATTATTAAAGGGAATGGTCAAGTGTGGGAGAAACAAATTGTGACGGATTGCATCAATTTTTGAAATTAAAAACCCATTTCGAAATTAGAGATATCATTATTCACAAAGTACATATCATACACCTAGAAATACATACTCTCATAAGTCACGCCAGCGCCACGTATTCAAATCGTTTATATAATAGATACACATATATATGTGTGGCAAATGAAAATACACATTCCTAAGTACATAATATACAGTACTCATTATTCTCACTGTGTGAATCCAAATTATAGAGGATATACTGCCCCGTGAACTGTCCTGACACAGTTCGTCTTAGAATGCTCTTATCTTTTTCTTATCCATTCCTCAAGAACTCCTTCAATACATGAAGCTTATAACAAAAGTCAGTATGAATTACAATAAAATAAAACAAAATAAAATGTTGGGTAAAACCCGCCCTAAGTAATTAGGGTGTTCCCTTCAAATTTTTTCCTCCCCTTTGGAAAAACAAGATGTTGAAATAGTAAGTCCAAACATAGAATTACAAACTCAATAATGAGAGAAAGAGGAGGAAGATTATTTAATTAGTGGCGTGATCTGTAATAAGGTGACAACAATGATTATAACATGAGAACGTGTGTTCTATTAATGATGGCTTGTAGCAAAAGAGTAGAGTAGAATCATATGCAAAAACCAGGGCAAAGGGACAGGCTTGTAAGAGCACTGGCAACGGTGAGCACACGGGTCATGGGTGGGGTCCGCGTGTCAAATGCTCTCTGATAGCAAGGGGAGACATGGGGGGGGAACGCATAGAGGAATCTGTGGGCGTTCCTTCATGCGTGTAAATTTTGGAATTTTTTTATTATTTGTTTTTCTTTTTTCTTTTTTTTTGGAGTTAATTTATAATTTTTAAATAATTTAAAAAATAGGTTGTGTGTTATGAGGTGGGTTCATGATAAATATTTTTATTAGATGATTAAAATTGAGTTCCATTTGTTGGAGAAGTGATGGAATGCAAGTTCCAAAATTATGAAACTTTTACTGACGTGGCAGACCAGAGTTCCCAAAACTGGAACTCTGCTAGGAATGCTCTAAGCAAACGTTCAAAATCACAATCATACTGCTTAGCTCAGCTGCAAATTAAAATTGTATTTTTGCCACAAAGATGAGGCTCAAATGATTTCCATAACTAGTATAACCAACTTTAGGTTCACAGGTCTAACTCAAGTTTGTATTAGTTGACAAGAAATCTAAAATGTATGAAAATTTACTGAAGTAATATAAGAGATTCGAGGGAAAAAAATGGTTAGTTATGTAGAAAAATTGTTAACTCGTATAAAAATTGGTGTTATAATTGTATGTTGTATTAGATGTTTAGTAATCAATGTACTTTAGATCTTCCTAGATCTTACAAAAACGGTACTCATACTAAAAGGAGTAGGAGGATTGTACTTGCTCCCGTGCATTATGTGCCATTCAAATTTTCCTTGTTCGAGATTGTACTTGTCTCCAAAATAAGCCTCCACTCTAACTATACTCATATAAAAACTCGGGCTAAATCTTGCAAAGACGGTACTCATACCAAAATAAGACCAAATCAAATATCTCCCGTCTCAAACAAGGAAACTCTACAAGACTACTATGTTAAAGGGATTAGGGAAAAAAGCTTAGACCCATGATCTGTTAGAGTATGAAAGTGGGTATTGTCCCACATTGACAAAAATACAAAGAATATGAAAGTGCGTGTTGTCCCACATTGATAAAATTGAAGAGTTTGAGCATGTATACAAGCTTGTGAGTTACTCTACTTATTATCAATTTAAAGTGATGTATACAAGCTTGTGAGTTAATCCACTTATTTGTCAATTGATTTTGAGATAAAACCTCTTTTGAACTTATATGTATAACTGTTTATAGTCCAAATTGATATAAAAAATTTAAAGTGATGATCAGCATTCATGTCCATTATGTGCCATTCAAAAGCAGGTCCAAGTGTGTTAGAGTGGAGACTGAGAGTTGGATCAGTGATGGGAGATTGAGGTCATTTCAAACTTCTCTTGGGCCTTGAGGATTAAGTGTCCAAGTTTATGGCCCAATTTAGTGTTTAGGGTTGACTGTATCTCATTATCTCACCTTATTCAAATTTGAAACTACTATTCTTTTTAATCAACCCCTTGATAGGCAATTATAAAGTATAAATTTCTCAATTATAAAAGCCTATGGAGAATTTAGCTATCAGCATTTTCAAGAGGTTTCATATCTAAAATTAAAAATTTAGACTCAAATTAACTATTTAACCACTTTAGGACTTGTGATTTAGCCTGTGACGTGGATTTTGGTTGGAAAAGTTAATTCGCAAAATTCAAACTATTTTTATTTTTTTTGGAATTAACTTTTCAAAGTCTGTCAAGGGTTTCTTTAAAAAAACTTAATTTTACCAAGTACTTTTTCCCACAATAATTGACGGAAATTATTTATGAAAATAATTAATATCAAATACCTAGTATAATTAACTAATAGCGAATAACTAATATTTAATTATCAAACATTCATATATATAAAACTTTTGATCCTTGATTTCAAGCACGAGTCAATGATTAAGACTGAACAACTCTCTAGCTAATTAGGCCATGTTCGGCAAAATTAGCTGTTTAGATAGCAAATAGCGGTTCAGGTAGCAGATAGTTGTTTAGATAGCAGATAGCATTTTTAATTTAGCTATTAGCATATAGCAGTTTAGATTAGCGGTTAAAACTAATATTTTCAGTAAATTTAGCTGTTATTCTAGCTGATTAATATAAATTGACATAAAAGAATATAGATAATTTCCATAGATAAAATTTTTAAAGGATATTTTTTGGCTAAAAATATATGAAACGTTACTTTTAAATGTCAAACGTTAATACTATTAGCTTTTCCAAAACGCTGCTTGAAATGCTAATCAAAACACTAGTTTACCGAACACTAAAAATTAATTAATTAGTGTATTGACCTGATCAAAACACTAAACGCTACCCAAAATACTGTTGTCAAACACAACCTTAGTCAATCACATGCTCAAGTCAATCACACTCTCTACTTGCATGAGTATTAACAGAGACATGATGGCCTAAATATGAATCTTCTCATATCAAACAAGTGGGAAACTTATACTGAAAGTTGTTGTTATTATTGCTGTATACTCTCCCTGATAATCGATGTTCATTCCTTGTGCCCTGCTACCCAAAACATAATGTTGCATACATAAAATCAAATAGTTCTACAATGAATTGCCTGTAACCACCTTATATCCACTCTTGATGGACTATAATTTTATCACTTCCAACTACAGGCTTTAATTTTAGTGCACCATTAGGATGCCAATTGCAAAAAAAGTGTGCCAACTTTGTTCTCAGATTTTTGCACACATTTAATTTGAATTTTGCTAAGCTTTCTTATTTGTCTTTTGACATGGATTTCCTGCATATCATCATGACCTAACATTTTTGTATCCCCTTCAGATGAAGAAAGTGCACACCCACCTTAGGTTTGATAGGCTCTATGTGGATTTCCCACTAAGCATTTCAATTGTGACAACTCTGCAATAAAGACTATCATTTGCATATTACTATCTTATCATTTGGAGATGAGAGGATATTTTTGGTTAAGTCTTTTATTTTCTTAGATTATTTCATTGTCTTCATGACTTGTCGGACGTAATATCACAAATCAGAATTCTACTTATACTGTGACTGAGAAACACAGAGAATTAAAGAAAGTCTCTATCACGATTAGATCGTAAGTCACTAAAATTCGAATCTGGCATACGCAAAATTAAGTCCAAATTGAGCAATCGAGTACGACCTAATTAACCTTCAAATAAAACAAGTTTATAATTATGGGTGGGTGATGTTGTCTTCTTTAAAATTTGTCTACTTGTATGGCCACTCCATGCATACTGATGAGTTCAAATGAATCTTTAAACAAAATGGTGGACCAGTTTGCCTTGTTTTATCTCAACAAAGACAAGCTTACTTGACCATGTTGATTGAGGATTATTTGGCCATAGGTGAAACACCAATCTATGCATTGGATTAATCAAAAAAAAATTAGTTCATTTAAATATTTTTGTCAATTTGATTAGTGGCTCTTGAGTGCCTTGTTTATCATATCCTGAACTTTTCTAATTATTTTTGTCAATTTGATTAACTGCACTAAAATTATCTTCTTTAAAACTACATTATCTAGCTAAAGATTCAAAGGGGGAAAGATTACACAATTGTGTGCCAAAATAGAGCCTTAGATCTCATTTGATTCACTTTAATCCAATCAAATTCAGCTAATTAGATTATTAATGATTTTTCACCAATTTGCCACAATTAAATCTCATTTTATCAAATTTATAGCAACCAGATTGACTAATAATTCTCCCATACTAATTTTTCAAGTCCTATAGGAAACAATGGCATGCATAGAGTGGGTAGAAAACAGGCATGACCCTCCTTACCTATTCACATACAAGGTATTTTTCAATTGTATAAAAGGCAGCTCGGTTTACAAGCATCCCGTGTGGTCGCATTCACGCAGGGTCCGAGAAAGAGCCATACCCAATGGGTGTATTGTAGGCAGCCTATCCTGAATTTGTCAATGGCTAATTCCAAGGATAAATACATACATATATATATATATAACGTAAAGCATAAAATTAAAGAGGTTTGACGGCAAAAGATATTGAATTGATTGCATGAGAAGGGATCAAAGGAACATTACTTTTTACAATGGAGATTGAAAGGGAATCATGGAAAATCTATAAAAGATATGAATCACTTATTCTTGTGGAAAGATCAGTGAGATCGAAAACTTCGTTGATATGCAAAACATGTGCTTCTTCTGTACGGTGGAAAATTGGAGGGGAAAAATGAAAAGGAATGGAAAATTTTTGGGAGCCATAAAATGAGTTAGAAAGAATGAAAATGCGTAGGAAATATTTTCGAGTAGAAAATTTTTACGAGTAGAAAGAGTTGAAAATTTAAATTTACGCACAAAAGAACCCGCCCTTATAAATGGAAAAATGAATTTCTTTTCTTTTCGCCGAGTAAAGGGTTAGGAAAATGCATTTATCTTACAAATATATAATAGTTCTTTTTGTCTTTGTAGTGTCTAATTATTCATTAACAAGATTGAGGTAACACTTATCCTTGAGATGAAGCCCTCTTCTAATATAAGTGTGTTTTTTTTTTTTGTTCTATTCAAATTTGAAATCTTATTTAAAGAAAATCAGTGATATATTGATTCGATTAGGTTATGTTAATATAAAACAAAAATCCACTGAAATACCCTTTTTTTTCATTTTTGGATATTGTTAAAAGTAAGGAAATTAAGGATTTTTATTTTTTTTTTACTTATGAAAAGCATTTATTGGTGTTTATTATTGAAACATGTTGAAACATGCTAAATTGTTAGGTTTTCAATAAATACTTAACAATGCTGAATTGCACTGAAATGTGCTAAAAGTTATTGAATGTTAATAATAAGTACTTATGATAAGTCGAAAAGAACATGTCCTGGACTTTATACATATACGTGGTTAATCTACATTCAAGAGGTCAACTAACAATGATCTCCCCCCAAAATGCCAAATCCCAAATGATTGTTCTTCCACTGCAGAGATTGTAAATGATTGTGGGTGTTAACAACTAACAGCTAAACATGATTAGACTGAGGAATTGATTGATTGTTAGATTAATCAATCTTGCTCACATTATAACCAAATCTTTAAAATTGGAATCCATACAGAGTCAACCAATTCATCAAAACTGATTCCTATTATTGAGTTGTATTTTGAACCTGAGCACCTAACTTTAATATGCAGCACTAATCTAAATCTGGAAAAAAAAAATCGCCAATTAATAGTAAAGCCTATTTTGTCTGAATTGATTCTGAACTAAAATTATCTGAATTTTATTTTAAACTTATTTACTGAATTTATTTGCTACACTTATTCTGAATTTTATTAAGAACAAATTTATAAACTTAATTGTTGAACTTCTTATTCCGTACTTATTTGCTAAAATTATTTATTGAATTTATTTTAAATTGAACTTATATGAACTTATCTTTCAAAAATAAGTAGAAGAGAACAGTGACTAAGTAATAATAAATACATGAAAATGTTCAAGAAAAAGGCTTTCTCAATAAATATTGGTACATGTCAACGGCAGTTGTAGGGACCGCAAGCATGACTCTAACTCCCTCCCTCGGATTCTGAACTGGCAATAACAAAGAGTACTTATCACAGCAAATGGGCCCTACATGGGCCGGCTTACCCAGCCCAAAGTCAACCTTTTCAAGCCCAAGTCTTGACCACTCTGACAGTATCAACACTCCCACTAAGTCCTGACTCGTCCGATTCGAACTCACCAACTCGGCCACCTCCCTCACGTGCTTATCATCCACCTTCTCTTTCGCCTTCCGGATCAGATCCGACCCGAACCCCAAGCCCTTCTCGGTTAGATCCTTAACCGTGGTTTGCGCGCACCCAATTATGAACGCATTCCCGTAGAACCCGGCGGGAAGACCCGGTTTGACTCGGTTCCGAATATTTACGCTGAAAAGTAGCTTTAGTACTTGATTTGATGGCATATTTAACGATTTGGCCCAACATCTCCATATATGGGCCGAAACCACCTCGAATGTCGTGTAAGATGTCGACCCAGCGAGTCGACTCGCTTGCCTTTTCAACTCGTTCACGTTCAGTTTTGTGAAGACGCTTGATGTTGGCACCAGCGGCTCGGTCGAGAACCGGGCCATGAACCCGCAACGGTCCTGAACTCGGATGAACTCGGGGTGACTCACTGAGTAGACGTTCCGATTCAGTATTGGCTTCGGCTTCCCGTTGGTCGGAAACGGGTCGAGCAAATGCCGGTCCCAAACGGGTCGGGCCCCACGAAGCCCGATTCCGCGAGTCAGCTCAGCAAACGAGTTAACGAACTCAGCGCTGCCAATCCCATCACACACACAATGGTTGAACCCGAACCCGAACGCAACCGATCCGTCAGCCAGCCACGTCAGCTGGAGAACAAGCGCATGGTCCCCCTTGAGGACATCATCCACATGGTAGCACAGCAGCTGCCTCCACTCCTCGACGAACCTCGGGGCCCGCTCGAAGTCGGGTCGGGTACGACCCGAAACCGCTTCCACAAAGAGCACGCCCTGATCCCTGCACACCACCTGGAGCCTGCCGGACCCATCGGGGCGCTCCTGGACCCGACCCGCGAGAGGGTAGTACTGGACCAAGGCCCGGGCCAGGGCGTCCTTGACACGGGCCGCGAAGGCCCGGCGGTCGAGGCCAGAAGAGGGAGGCGGATCGAAGATGAGAAGGTACTCGACTGTGAAACGGAGGAAGAGCTGAGAATCGAGCGAGGAGAGAGAAAGCACACGATTAGGAGTGGCTTCGGAGGGGACGACGACAGTGGCTTCTTTCACCTGCAGAAAATTGGTTCCCATTTATCTCTCTTTTATTTGTTTATTTATTTTCCAATTTGCACGATAAAGAGAAGCTCTGGGAGAGGACTGAGGACTGAGGAGTATACAGCAGGAGAGGGACAACAGTGGTAATATATAGTGAAAAAAGAAGAGGGGAGAGAAAGGGGGGTGGGGTGGTGAGTTGTGTGGATATCCTTGGAGGAGGCTGGAACTGTGATAGATTTGAGAGAGATTCTCTCGAGCTTTTTCGCTTTAATTTAAAAATACCCATAATTGAAGTGGTGGTCGCAAGTGGTGGTATAAAATTTTAAAAAATAAAATAAAAAACGAAAAAACATGAACAGCTAGGCAAAGTACTTTTTCTGGTTGTCTATGCTAGCGGTTTGCGTGTGAGAGAGCGATGAATATAGTTATGTACGTTGTTGTGTACGTAATTTGGAGAGGGTATAGACCAGTGGCTTCAGCTATGACATGATGGACGTGGTGATAGAGCCAATGCATGTGGACGTACACGATTTCTGGTCTAGTTCGATTGCAATCTTTACTTGTGTAAGCAAGATTCGTCTTAACGTACCTCTATGTAGTTGATTGATGCGAGCACTTCCCTGCTTGGGTTTTATTAGGATGCTCAAAATTTCAGTGAAATTGGTCAGATATGGCAACAGCTTTGTATTGCCAACACTGTTGTGGAATCTTTCACAATTGGTCCGTCATTTCTACGGTGCCTTTTAAGGATATTTGTATGTAGGAATAGTTATAAGGTATTTATAAAGTAGTAATAAGAAGTTATAAAGAGTTATAAATGATAGATTTATCACAATGAATAAAAAAAATATGGTGAGTTATATATAGTAAAGAGAATTTGTGTGTGCTTCCTTGTTTTATGAAGAGGTAATTTATGTACACTATAAATGTTCTATCAGTTCTATAGTGAAAAACAACCATTGTGAACATGGCATATACTGCTATAGCTAGCTTCATGTGAGTAGCTAGCACTAGGTGCTACTCGTGCTGGTTATTTTCAATTGGTCATAAATAACTATTGATGAGTGTTAATTGGTGCTACTTGCTGATAATGACCACATATAATAAGTTGAGAATAACTTATTGGGGATGTCAATGGACTGGATTCGGATCGCATGTTGAAACATTCGAAACAAAGTCCGATTAAGTTTCGGATCCAAAAATCTGATCAAATTCGATCCGACAAACCTGAAGGAACCTTTGAATTTGCTTCATCTCATATCAAATCGGAATCGGATTCAATCTGATCCGAATTGATTTCCTTTCCCCACAACAACTTCATTTTTTCCCTTCCGAACTCACTCCGTTCACCTATTGATGCAATAATATGTGCATTCCTATTACACCAACTGAATATTTGAACATCTAATGGTAAATTAGGGAGACTGACAAGTGACAAGGATGCACATCATAGTCAACGAGCTGGTCGGCAACAGAGTGAGACTATGATTCTAAGGCTAAGAGAGCGAGCGCGAGAGAGAGAGAGAGAGTCGCCTAAGCGACTAATGGGGGTCGGTGTTTGTGACTTAGAGTTGAGATTGAAGGGTAAAGTTTAGATTTGGAAAATTTTATAGTTGAATTTTAATTATGTAACAAAATAGTCGGATCAGATTAGAAAATCAGATCGAATATTATCTTTCTTCCGA
The DNA here is from genome assembly GCA_017589665.1 of Selenicereus undatus. NCBI lineage: Eukaryota > Viridiplantae > Streptophyta > Magnoliopsida > Caryophyllales > Cactaceae > Selenicereus > Selenicereus undatus. The sequence goes on from JACYFF010031958.1 coordinate 107,762,081, forward strand.
ATCCGACTCGAATTTAGTTGGATAATTTTTTCTAAATTCGGACTCAGATATTTTCTTCCCGGATTCGAATGGAATTATTTCGCCTTAGATTGGATCGGATCGAATTTGCCTCGAATTCGAATATAATTGACATCTCCAGAGCATATCCTTCATCAAACACTTTTGTTGAGACAGAGGCTCACAGTCACAAGCATGCATTTTGACACTTTATGTGTTTCATTTAGATTAATTGATAGAAATTAAAAAAAAAAAGGTTCTACAAATGAACAATGGGGACATATTTAATTGTAGAGTACATATATATAATTTTTAACAAAAAAGTACCAAAAATCCCATGAGAAATTAACAAAGCGGGCAACTTCATCTACATATTGTTGAATGATTGTATATCCCATGTTATATTGTTTCTCATCCATGTTGCCTTCCTAAAAAGGGAAGAAGGGGGGGGGGGGGGGGGGAGGGCACCCTCCATTGCCCAACCTTGTCCCACGGCAGTGCTCGTACAGAAAATAGGCTCGCATTTTATTTTGAGGGTGTGTTTGTTGATGCTAGAAATAAGCAAATGATTTTATCGATCATGCACAAGTTAGGTCAGATGCAAGATCAAGACGGTTCTAGAAGATTAGTTCAATGTATGATGTATACATGCTTGCATGGTTTAATAATAATAATAATAATAATAATAATATGATGTTGGTGATCACTGCACTCATCGATTCAACAGTCAAATGAGTGTATCTGCGATTCTAATTGGACCTGCTGAATTGGTTCATATTTGATTGACAAAATTGTTTGACTAAACCGAAATGAAAAGGGAAATTTTCTCTCTAGGTATGCAGCACTAACTTATAAGCTTGTAACGTTTAAGTTGTCTGCGCACTTAACAATTATTTGCTCACAATAATCAGCTAGAAAAAACAAAACTAGTTCAAACTGATCGAAAGGAGAAATTGTTGTAAAAATATAGCTGGCTCATTTGATGAGGTCAGTTAAACAAAGTTATAGTTGTATAAAGCCAATCTTAACATAACATGTAACGATATACAATTCAAGTATTCATACTTTTTTTTTACGATTATTTAGTTGGACACAACCCTTATAATAATAATAAAAAAAAGGCAATACAACAACTAAACAACCTAAAAAACAACTAATACATCTTGAATATAAATTATAAACAAATAACTCATACAGCTCGTCAGTTTCAAACAAAGGTATTCATACATTTATAGCTTAATTCGAATTGATTTCAACACTTGACATCTTTTAATAATAATAATAATAATAATAATAATAATAATAATAATAATAATAATGACAGTAGTAGTAATAATAATAATAATAATAATAATAATAATAATAATAATAATAATAATGACATTAGTAGTAGTAGTAGTAGTAGTAGTAGTAGTAGTAGTAGTAATACGAAATAATATGTCTCATAATTAGAGTTAGGTAATGTGTCGTGTCGTATCGGGTTGGGTTCGTATTTATGTCGAACTTAAACGGGTTAAAAACTCCGAACATATACCCAACCAGTTTAATAAACGAGTTGAAAAAATTCAACCCAAACCGCTTAACATTTAAACGGGTTGACCTGAATCTAACCCGCTTATCTAAACAGGTAAAACAAGTTACCCATTTTACCCACCAACCTATTAAATTGCAACACAAATTTCAACCCAAAAATAATACCAAACAAATTGCATATTTTTCAGTTTTTTAAGGCATAACTGCTTTCAAAAGTACGCCAAAATAACAGTTAACTTTTAGGCTCTAGCATATTCAGAGCCTTATTCCATCAAAATAGTCAACAAGAACATAACTTTACATCCTAGAAAGTACACATAAGAACCAAATATTTAAGTTATAAACCATGTCCAAGTCAAGTCTTAAACAATAACAAATAAAGTTTAAATTGTCTGAAATTCTTAGTAACATAACCAAGCAAGTCAACAACCAACAAGTCTATATAATAGTCCACAAAGTCTAATTCTCTAAATCCTAATTTCCGCCAAAAATGTAAACGGTAAATGGTAAAAAAAAAAGTACACTGGGTTGACCTATTTAATTTGTTTAATTAAACGGGCCAAATAGGTATTTTTACGTGTTGACAATCTTGATTTGAACATAATCCAATTAATCAAACGGATTTAATGTGTCAATCCATTTAACTAAACATGTTCAAATTTCATACCCAACTTACTTAACTTCGTATCGAACTCGAGTTGATAATCGTATCCCGTTAACTTTTTTCAACTCTACCCATAAGTGTATGAGGAAAAATGGATGGAAAAGCTAGCTAGCTGGACTCAATGATATCAGCATGCAGTGACAAGAAAGCGGATATATATTGATGGATGACAGACAGGTTCAAGGATATGGTTGCTGGTGTGCCTGAGGTTAGGCTGAATTGTTGATGTTGTAGTGTCGTACCATAGGTTAATTTTTAAATCTTTCTAATTCTTCTTTTATTTTTAGGCTATTTTATAAATATTTAATTTTTCTTTAATTTCGTCCCTCTATGTCAATGATAAATCCCATGTGCAATGGAGATTTTGTGTATGATAGCCTACAGGAAAAAATTATTCCCTGGAAAAGAGAGAAAATCTAACATGAAAAGACCCTGAATATGTTCCATTTTTGGCAAAAGTTCTTACGCTATATAATTGTTAATTGTTTAACGAATTGCTTGCTTTTCCCCCTGAATTAATTTCCCTCCGGCCGCCGGCCCCATTATTATTGAGAATCCCAAAAGTAATTATATTGCATATATCACAAAAGCTTGTGTTACTGTGGAGATCAAGATTTGCTCAATTAACCATATATTTTTGTCCGATACTCTCTCAATGGTGAGATTAGACGTTCGACATTTATTCATATTTGTTATGTCTAAATGTCTCTTGTAAGAAATGGAGGTCACATACATAATTCGTCATAACATTGTTCTGACAAATAACATATATATATATATATATATATATATAGTATTATCTATGAGTATTGCACATTAATAAGATTGAATACGTTATGTATCTGTTTTGTCATGTTTACTGGCCTCTTTTTTTAGTTTATTATAAGTAAGTTACTGTTAATCAATGCTGACGGATGCTGATCAGTGCTAATGAGTGTTAATCAATATTAATTTATACATATTATGACTAAAATTCTAAATAAAAAATATAATTAAGTGCTGAATATTAATTGTCAAATGCCATCACTGGAACCTCTGAATTCAAACCTCAAACTTCAAATCAACCTCTATAAGTGAACACTGGTCATCAAAATGCCTTGGGAGTAAGGAAGTCGACAAAACAGGACAAGAAATCAGCAAGAAAAAACAAGAGATGAGGCCAAGGAGAAGTTTGGTGGGGTGTCATGTGGCTAATGCCTACTATAGATCTTTGACTGTCAGGAAGGTGTTGATTATAGATTAAGTACGCCTAGATTACCTCTACCACACACTTCCTGATATTCATCTTTTCAGAGGTGAATTTAATTTATGAAAATAGAGGGTGTCTTCGTATTCTTATTAGAGGTTTTTATCTTTTAAATTACAAAAAAATGTTGCTATTGGGGAGATACAAGGAGAGAATCCACTTCAACTAAGGTTTATAGTAATAAGTCCAAGTGAAGTTCCATCCTAAAATCAATTGGCAATAGGAGGAGTAGTCCACTTGACTTAAATACCATGACCCTTCTTTTCAAACTCCGAATGTGGGACTTCTTTACTCATGTGTGACATTTTCAACAATCTTTCTTTCACACATGAGTCTTTTTCACACCACATCAACGCACAAGCTCCCCCTTGAGTGGAAGCCTTTACCAAGGTGTCAAGCTGCCATAAAGACCTTATCCACGCCATCAAGCTACGCTGTAGCACACGTATTACCGCTTGATCAACACCTTACCAAGGTGTCAAGCCACCATCAATAGCTTATCCATGCTATCGAACCGCGCTGCAACACACGTATTACCGCTCGATCAACACCTGTGTGTCACTTCTCCAAGCTCGTCCATGGGGTCCATCATGCCACACCTTTTTTTTGTCACCTAGCCGAACGCACCATCGGCTCTGATACCACAAGTATTGTTGGGTTGTTGAGTTTCATGGCCCAAAATCCAAGGTGTAGATTGTAGGGAGAATATTTGGGTGGTACAAATGTAGGAATTAAATGTATAAGGAAAGTTTCTTGAAACCATAATATTTTTTCAAATATTCTAATTACACAATGAATATTCTTCTGGCAGCTATGGTTTATCTCTAAAGATAAAATCTTGATTTTCTAGACCCTATAAAAGGGGGTCATACCTAGGATCTAAAATCATCCCTGAACACCAGAATCACTCCTAAATCCCTAAACACATTGAGAGGTAGATAATTGTGATACAAATTACAAGAGATGTTGTAATTTTGCTATTGGATCAAATCACTTGTTGTGATTGTGATCGTTTTGTATTCTCCCTACTCATATAGTGGATTGATTGTGCTCGTCGCTCTCCGTGGTTTTTTCATGCATTGGGTTTCCACATAAATCTTGTGTGTCGTTGTTTTGTTCTTGTTATCGTTCCTTTAATTTATGAATATCTGTTTTCATCATATTATTTCCGCTATTAGTCTGCTTTAATTCATAACAAGTGGTATTAGAGCTTTCGTTCAGAATGTCTTCAATTATGAATGTTGATATTCAGAAATTTGATGGGCACATTAGTTTTAATATCTGAAAAGTGCAGATGAGAGCAGTTCTCATCCAACATGAGTTATGAAAGGTTCTGAAAGTACCTCACGTCAAACTCGAAAAGATGACTGATGAACAATGTGTAGCAGACCAAAATAAGAGTCGTGGATCGTTAACAGACGAGGAATGGGAGGAACTGGAGTTGAAGGCAGTTTCATCCATACAGTTGTACTTAGCACCACATGTCTTGCGAGAGGTGCTTGATAAGACAACTGCGGTAGATCTTTGGATTCGGCTGGAGGAACTCTACATGACGAAGAGTCTCGCCAACAAAATCCGTTTGAAGGAAAGGTTGTACACCTTTCGTATGGCTGAAAGTACCCCTATTCAAAAACACTTAAACGAGTTTAATTCTATTTTTGTTGATTCGGAGAGTCTAGATATGAAAATTGAGGATGAGGATAGGACTATTTTACTTATTGTGTCGTTACCCCCTTCTTATAAACACTTTAAGGAGATTATGCTATATAGTAATTCTAATACTATATCGTTTGAGGATGTTAAGTCAAACCTATTGTCTAAGGAAAAGTTTGATCTTGACATTCATGCTGATTCTGCTGAGGGGTTAATAGTAAGGCGTAAAATTGAAAAGGGGAACGGTAAGAACTGTTCTAAATCTAAAAATCCCCACGCTTGTAAGACCTGCAATTACTATGGTAAATTGGGTCATATTGTTGCTAACTGTTGGCAACTATGAAAAAAAGGGAGAAAGAAGAAGATAATTCTCGTAAGCTTGCTGAAACTTCGTTTGCTGAATTTGATTCTGATAGCGACGTTCTGTTTGCTACCTCTACTGAAAGGGGGAGCGATTCTGATTGGATTCTTGACTCTCGGTGTACCTATCATATATGTCATCACAAGGATTGGTTTTCAACATATGATCTAGTTGAGTTAACTATTGTTGACATGGGCAATACTGCCCAATGTAATATAATTGAAATCGGTATTGTTAAAATCAGACCCATGATGGTGTTGTCAGGACTTTATCGAATGTTTGTCACGTTCCTGACTTGAAGCGTAACCTCAGCTCTTTGGACACCCTTGAATCTAAGGGGTGCAAATATTCAGCTGAAGGTGGAGTGCTGAAGGTCTAGAAGGGCAGTCGGATTCCACTGAAGAGTTCAAGGCAAGAAGGCCTCTATGTCTTGCAGGCATCTACTGCGACAGAGTATATGAAGAAAGGTTCATATAAGTCATCTCTCAGAGCTAAGTTCAAGCATTGCTTGGATTTAGTTGGCATTCACAGTATTTGAGCACCCTTCGGGGCATTGCCCCTCTGGTTGGGGGGGGGGGGAGCATCACTCTTCGGGGTACTATGAGTTTATGACGGTGTTACAGAGTTGGTGATTGGAGATTTCAGTACAAGGTGGAGATTGTCGGGTTGTTGGGTTTCGTGGCCCAAAATCCAAGGTGGAGATTGTAGGGAGAATATTTGGATGGTACAAATGTAGGAATTAAATGTATAAGGAAAGTTTTCTGAAACCATAATATTTTTCCAAATATTCTGATCACACAATGAATATTCTCCTGGCGGCTAGGGTTTGTCTCTAAGGGTAAACCCTGGTTTTCTAGACTCTATAAAAGGGAGCCATACCTAGGATTTAAAATCATTCTTGAACTCTAGAATCACTCATTAATCCCTAAACACATTGTGAGGTATAGAATTGTGAGAGAAATTACAAGAGAGGTTGTAATTCTACTATTGAATCAAATCACTTGTTGTGATTGTGATCGTTTTGTATTCTCCCTACTTATATAGTGGATTGATTGTGCTCATCGCCGTCCGTGGTTTTTTCCCGCATTGGGTTTCCACGTAAATCTTGTGTGTCGTTGTTTTGTTCTTGTTATCGTTCCTTTAATTCCCGAATATCTGTTTTCATCCTATTGCTTTCGCTATTAGTCTGCTCTAATTCCTAACTATTGCTTTATATGATGCAGTGTTAGAAGTAAAGGCTTTGTTAGTCCTACTTCCAATCTTAATATTTGTCAGTGTAGCTTGTGCAATCCCAAGTGAATAGTAAGTTCGACTTTTGTTGATGATATTGGTACTTCTTAATTTGTTATCGTCTAAATGGTGAGCAATCAAGAACCTAATTTTTATATTCATTAACAACATTTAACGCTATCCCGTTCGTTATTTTTGTTGGATAATCTCTCACATAAGGATAGAATTACTTACACATTATGAACCGAAACAATCTCACGCTCCATACGATTATAGTTTTACATTTCTAAAACACACAATTTAAGTAACTCAACTGAACGGCTACTAAATTGTGAGTTGATTGTCCAAAGCCTATATCATACTCCTATGAGTACGAACTCTTACAAACCACATTAACGTCACATATTAAAAATTATTTATATGACAAATACACGCTGCAAAAATATATATACAAGACAAGACAGAGTACAAACTTCTAAGTGTATGATATACATGACTTTAACGAACAATAATTGGAGGATTTCAAGAGAGAAATATTATTGTCATACTATACATTTATGAGGAGAGAATCTTATGTCACTATATGCAAGTTTGAAAATTTAATCCACCCCCTCCCCCCAAAAAAAAAAATAAAAAAAATCATTCCCTTCCGTGTGTTATGGTTGGGCCAATTAATGCTTCAGAACACCCACCGACTTAATTGTGGCAATGGCTATGAATACGATGGTTACTCAAAACAAATTATTGATCATAATAAAAAGAGTTGGCCTCACATTTTGTTTTTTAGCTCAATTTCATGACTTGTCTAATATAATATATAATGTTCAATTGGTGCAAAGTAATAGCCTATATTGTTGCCTTTGTATTTATTAATTTTTAATGAGTACAGCAATTTATCATGGAGCTACCTACCTACCTAGATCAAAAGTGACACCGACAAGTGACAAATGAGCTAAAAAGTAAATGCTTCGGTCATGTTTGTGAGACAACAGTGAGCTATTTGAATTAATTATTTATAAAAAAATTGTTTGATGAAATTAACTGTTTCTAACAAAGTTCTGCAGATCTATACATAAGTTCAGTTTTAAATTAAGACTGTCTAACTAGAGTACTAGATCAGTACAATAATAGATTTGAATGTTTTTTACTTGAATTAATGTATCTTAATGAAAATTGTACGGATCTATAGACAAGTTCATATTTAACTTCGGACAATACCACAATTATTTAATTAAGCAAGCCGAGTTGGGCACCTACCCATTAATTATCACCATGCAAATTAAAGTTGATTATGATAAAAGCACTATCTAATGTTAAATTAGCAAACAAACTCCAACCTGCAACTCTGTTTTAAGCGAAAGGGCAAATTAGACAAACAAAATGGAATAATGCAAAGCTCAAATTAACAATGAGTCGAGAACTCCCATTTAGGTACGGATGCATTTGCATTGTCTAATGGCGAAATATTCAACAGCTATGCTCAGCTAGCTATCACAGCTCTTCAACAACCATGCCTCACCATGTCCTCAAGAGTCAACATTCTGCATGGTCGCAAATATGTTAAAAGTTCCTGAAACATACTTAAATATGCCGAACCATGCTGAATGGTTGAAGAAAATATAACCAAGTTCTTCTAATAAGTACTTAACATTGTCGAATTGTGGTGAAAGTTGCTGAATTACGTTAAAAGTTGCTAAATGCTGATGATGAGCACTTATAATAAGTCGGAAAGAACATGACGTACGTAATAATTGACAGGTCTAAATATAGATTTGAATTTAGATAGATAGGGGGTGGTGAGAGTAAAAATTTGTGCTTTTGAGGGGGGGGGATGCATGGATGTTTGCATTCCTAGGCTTTAATCTCCAATTCCTTAATAATAAAACTGCGAGTTCTTCAACTTCTTTTTCTCCACTTGCATTGCACGGGATGGGGGGCGACTTTTCATGATCTCGCCAAAACACTGTGCTTCGCTTCTTTTCACAAAAGCCGAAAGGAGCGCAGAAAAGAGATCATCTTCAATTTGGTCTCTTTATTTATTTATTACTGTATTATGTTATTATTGTTGCTTATTGTTATTATTAATATTTTTGAGGTTGTACTACAAGATTGGATGCGATAAGGCCTTCCCTAATCAGGAATATTTAGTTTTGATTAGGTTTCCAAATAAATTTAATGATGGCTGGGTATGGTACCTCCATCTGATTCGAATTGAAGTTACAAACTTCACAGCTAGGGTTATGGTGGCTGCTGTACGCCCAACAAAAAATTTTTGTAAAAAATGTCAACGTCCAATCCCTCCTCGATCTTTTTATTTTATATACGTACAAATTAAGATATATAGTCGATTATTCATGTGTGATAAACACTATTCGTATATATGTTGATTATGAGTTTGTTCATTTTAACTTAGCATAAGTAACTCATTATTGATCATTTCTTATGAATACCGCGGATCAGTATTGATGAGTGTTGATTGTTACTGAAATTACGAGTAGAAAATATGAATATGTGTTGATTAATGCTCTTGAAAGCTGGTAAGTGCCGATTGATACTGATGAGGATTGCTTCAAATGAACAGAGAAAGTACTAATCTATTTGACATATATAAATATCTTATCTAGCATTTTGGGAATATGCATGATAGTTTTTCCAAATGAATAATTTATAATTTACTATTTAAAATGTACACATATTTTAGTTATTCTTCTTTAACATAATCTTACTTAAAAGGAAAAATAAAGGATAACTAGTACGAGAGGACATAGATAATTGGATATATATGCATCCGTATAAAGTCATCGAATCAAAATGAGCAACTTATTGCGATATGCTGTGGGAAACTCTCTATAATCAATTCACAGTCTCGTGGAAGTATTGATTCTGATTGTTTCAACCTCTCATTTCTTGACAACGGACGCCAGATTTCCCGGCACATAGAAGTTGCTAGACAAAACAGCCACCAAAGGAATAAATAATTAACGATCTGCATTCATGCCTCGCAAGACAACCCCACTGCACCCTTTCCATGCGTCCACTTTGGTAAGATGTGGGGAGATTTAAATATAAATAATTTTATCTCTACAGGACATTTTTATTTATAAAAAGATTGATTTTAAAGGCCATGTGCCTTGCAAAACTTAAGTCAAAAAAACAATTTCAAGAAAATCAAGAAACTAAGACTGGCTGAAGACAATACTGTATGTGTTGTTTTAAAATAGAGATGACAATGAGCCGTATCCTGTCGAATTAAGCACATCGATATATTTAAAATAAAGTCCATAAAGGGTTGGTCAATGATGAGTTGGATAGGGTTGGTCTATTTAAATCACATTAACGGGTTCAGATCGGTCTAAGCATTGGCGGCTTGTTTAATGCTTTGATACTTTTTTTAACTTTCTTGTTATATTGATTTAGATGACGTGATTTATGAAATATATGTTGCCAATCCTTTATATGTAAAATCATTTGTTATGTAAACAGCTTTTGTGCATGTTTACTACATTTTAGACAAGGTCAAAAGTAAGTCGTTTATGAGTCAACTCGACTCAACCCAATTACTTACATACAAAGACTAACTCTGGCCCACTCCATTAATGGGCCGACCCTATTGGATAGCTAAAGATTTGCTAATTCACTCAAATGAAATACAGAGATTTCAAACTTTAGAAACAGAGCTCTCATATTAAATTCTCATAAGAGTTAAAGATCCCATCAATATGGAACTAAAACAAAGTTGTTACCAAGTATCAACCCATAAGATATTCATTGTTGACAAGTGAAGGAATAAATTCAATTGAATCAGCATATGATCCGAGTTCAATCCTTACCAAGTGGTGATAGATTACAAAAAGTCTCCATAAACAATGCAAGTAGGCAAATCTCGACTATATTATCTCTTAAGTGTTTATAGATTGCATAAAGTTTTAATAAACAATATAAACTAGCAAGTCTATAACTATATTTTCTCCTATGAACTCATCATAAACAAAGAATTTATCGCCCTGATAAAATATAGAGAAGGCTATGATCTCCTTAAGGGATTAATGAACTCATGTCTCATGAAACAAGTGAGCCATATGTTGTTATAACGGTACATATTATAAGAGACCCTTGGCACTCAGACCAAAAGAACATGCTTATGGAGTTTGGTACACTTCCATATTGAACCTTTTTTTTTCCCCCATTTGCCAAATATCAAATGGTTAGCATATATTAATAGAAGTTTAATCTTACATAAATTAATCCTATTTATAGTATTGACCATTGAGAGATTTGAAGGACAACTTGAAACCACAATCTATAGGACTCTTAAGCGTGGCCCAGCCCACTACGGCCCATCTTTTGTAATAATTAGAAAGCTCATATTGGCAGGAAGAAAGACTCGATTCCGACTGACCCACACCCAACCCTTAAAAATAAATAAATAAAAATTCCCGACGGTGTAATTTCCGTCCAAAAAATCCCGACCGTTGGCCATAAGGTGAGTTGACGTGACCGCCGGTCAAAATGCACGGCCATTCTTACTTTTCCCCTTCTTCTTCCCCCTCCTCCATTTTCTCCCCTTCTCTCTCATCCTCAATCTCCGGCGAACCTTTGACGTCTTCTGTCGCCGGAAAATCCACATTCCTCCATGGATACTTCGAAGCCCGCCGGCGGCGGCCGGGAGGACTGTTGGAGCGAGGGATCCACGGCATTGCTGATCGAAGCCTGGGGCGAGCGCCACCTCCGCTGCAACCGCGGAAACCTCCGCCAGAACGACTGGAAGGAGGTTTCTGACGCTGTCAACCGTCAGGAAACCGCCGCCGGAAAACCTTCGAAGACCGATGTTCAGTGTAAGAATCGGATCGATACTCTTAAGAAGAAGTACAAGATTGAGAAGGCCAAACCCTCGCCGTCGAATTGGCCGTTCTTTAATCGCCTTGATTTCCTCATTGGACCTCACAAGGGCGTTAGCCCTCCTACTCCCGCCGTTAATTTTTCGGCTAAGAACCCTAACCCTAACCCTAATCCTAACGCTAACTCTAATCTTAACGCGAAGTTGAGGTTTAGCTCGGTCGAATCCAGCGAGAGCTCGCTAGATGACGAGGAACTGATGATGGGAGTGGTTGGGAGAGGTAAGAAGCATAGGTTAGAGAATGGTGGAAGTTCGTCGTCAATGGAGGAGGAGAAGGCGGCATTGAGGGAGCTGGCGAGGGCGGTGGTGAAGTTTGGTGAGATTTACGAGCGGATAGAGAGTTCTAAGCAGCAGCAGATTATGGAGTTGGAAAAGCAGAGGATGGAGTTCACCAAGGAACTTGAATTGCAGAGGATGAACATGCTTGTTGAAGCTCAGCTTGAAATCGAGAAATTGAAGCGGTCCAAGTATGGGGCGGCCGCAGCAGGTATAACTTTCAACCACTTTGCTTGTTCTTATCTAAGCAAGATTTTAATTGTGTTGTTAATATGTGTGTGTGTGCGTGTGTGTTTCTTTTTAGTGCTGCTGGGGTCACCCCATTTTGATTTTTATGTATGTATGATCTTTTGTGTTCTTCGGTGGTAAGTGAACTTCTTTATCCTTAGAAAGTTGCGGTACGTAGCACTTTTGAAGCTTTTGCTTCCGAGATAGCAATATTTGTGAGCCAAAGCCAATAACTTCATATGGAAGGAGATGAAGTTTCCCAGATTTATTCTGATTATGCGAGCAGTGATTTGGATACTGCAATGAAAATAGACACAATTCTTAGCCTGCATATGTAGGTTTTTTGTCGGCGAACTTTCTTTACCTTTTATTCTTCATGAGTGCGCTAATCATAGAAGAAATTTGTATGGAACAGACTTTTTGTTTGGTTGGATCACTGGGTATAGCATTTTGCAAAGAATTTAATTCCTGGTGGTAAGGTGATTAGTTTTAATTCTATCCCAAATTCAATGTCTGGAAACCATGAGTATTCTGTGAAAGAATTCCTAATCGCAAAGCACTAATTGCGGGGATAAAATTTTCAGTTCCATTATATATAGGGAGAAAATTGATTTTCCCAGAAAATGGTGTCGTCAGGAATGGAATATCATTTTCTGCTCAATAGGGGAAAATAATTTCCATTTGAGAAGGGAGGAAGTTGATTCTCTTCGTTCTACACCCTCAGAATGTGGTGTGTCCCCCGGAATTTAGGAACAAGGTTCGACTTCAACGGTTTGATCGAAGCTTGATTATCCAATGGGAAGAGTAAAAGATTCTTTAGTTATTCTCAATAGTTGACCATATTTCTCTTGGCTGAGTTCTGGTGATAGGGGGATGACAAATTACTGGGAACGTTATGCAGCCTTTGTCAAGTACCTTTGTGGCACTGTTGATGTTGACTTTGCTGCATCTGTGGCTGCATGAGCAATCAATTTTTGAGTTTGGCTTCACCACTATTGCTGAAGCTTAATAGAAGGAGGGTAGGGGGATTCTGTGTGCACACATGCGTTTGCATTTTTTAGTCCAATAAATACATGTCCATGGAGTTTACTTGTGTTAATATGTCATTTGAAATTTCAAAATTTTGGGTTCATCTGACATGCTCTGAATTTATTGTAATCCTAGTCTAATTTATTCCCTAAAAGTTTATTTAGCAGATATCCAGCATTTCACATGAAATTTTAGTCCACTGATTTTCCAGTAATGAATCCGTAAGCATTATCAGTATCAACCACACCAACTTGATGTGCTCCTCAACGCGTGCATAAATGAGAGGCATTAACTGCAGTGCAGCTTATACTCGAGCAAATTTCATTGATTCATTATTTGATCATGTACATATAATAGGACCAATGGAAGGAAGTTGTTAATTCTGTTGATGGTTGTCAAACAATAGACTGGCCTTGGTCCACAAGCCCATGCTTTCCTTTTGGAGTTTTTGTGCCATGTGGTGGTATCCCCGCTGGGTGCTCCCTTTGGTTCTGGGAAAGTACTTTAGAAAGAATGCATCTGATTTGTTGTATGAAAAATGAATTTTCTATAACTTACTTTGACTTTAAGACAGTATAACTTCAATGAAGTGAATGAACTATACATCTTGTGAACATTTTAAGAAAATAGATTTAGAACTTGAGATGTCCCTCTGTTCAGGGAGTCAGTGATGTAGGGGTAAAAATTAAGATGATATCAGAGAGGAAGAAAAATGGTGCTTATCTTCAGAGCATATTCTCCTAATTCATTATCATTTCATTTCATTGGCTTCTTCCTTAAACTTTTTAGCACTTGGCTGTGCCTGTGAATCTGTGATATCAATGCCTTTTAGTGAATTGTTCCATTGATGTGTCAGTGGAATGTGCAGTTTATTGTTCATTTCAATAAATTTGTCACGGCTGTCATTTGATCTCAGATGTGTAATAGTTTTTAAGCTTCCTTCTGCTTTTGCAACTGTGAATCCATAATGGTGTCACTAATGTTGATTGAATTTGAAATATGTGTGAAGGTGCCTCAAATTAATGTGGTGATTTGCTGGGGGATGACTCAATCAAATTCAATGCTTGTTTATCTGATGCTCCTTCTGACATTGAACAAATGGACTGCTAGATTTTTCGTTAGATCTGTTTCTTGTATTACTTTCATGGATCTTCATTCAGTTGAGAGGTCAAATATGGAAACGCATGTTGCTTATCTGGCAATTGCTCATTAGTCCATAAGAATTTATGGTAGTTACGTTTGCATGATAAAAGAATGGTGTATGTAATTGTAGTTGCACTGTTTCTTAGATCCTTAACATACTCTTTTCTAAATCTCTTTGAGATGCATGCAGCTTCAATTCTTTCTGTGAATTTGACCATGTTTTATTTTTCTTCACCCAAGGGAAGCCTATCTTTTGTGTTCAAATATGCTGCTGGCTCTTTTTCTTTTCTTTTGTTTTTTTTCTGGTATTTGGGCCGGGGGGGGGGGGGGCGGATGGGGTGTTTCCTCCTTTGCCGTCAAGTAAAAATTGTGAAAGGTGACATTGTGTTTAAAGTGATTCAGAATCTTTCTCGGTGGATTTCTTATGTCCTTTTCCCGTATTAATACTTTTCAATTTGTGCCTCTCGAGATCGTAGACTCTTCTTCCTTGTTTACTTTGGAACTGGCATTGGCACTAATTTATATTGCTTGACAATGCTGAGTTGCTGGCATGTTTTTGTTAATTATTTTGTTTAAAAGTTTATACAAGTGATTTAGCTAGTTTGATACTCGCAAGTTATAAACTTTTGTGTCCTGATACTACTTTTTAAAAGTGATCCAGTCTGGTGTTCTCAGCGTATAAGCTTTTGTGTTCTGATGTTCCGTGCATGGTTGCTATGTTCACAATTTGCCTTTTGTCTGTAGAGTTAATAATCATGTGAATCCAATCAGTGCTGTAGTACACTTTGTGTAAGACAACTGCAATGCATTTTGTGGTATCTTAAGTTTTGTTATTGCTGTTGTCATTTAATTACGTCCGTGATATTTCTGGTGCCTTTCGGATCATATTGAGATTCTCTCTTTTGGTGCTTTTGGTTTTGGAGGAGCAAATGAAAAGCTTGCATTGCCTACCCCATTAGACATATGGTGTAATAGCTATTTACCTTAACTGCTGAGAATTGCACTGTTGTCGCATCTGACACTATACATGTCTTGCGCCAGGCAAGAACTTGTAGTCAAGAGCATGGTAGGGCATTTTCCAGAAAGAGGTTGGAGGTAAATTATTGGTTCCACGAGAAAGATTCTTTGTAAAGCAGGAGCTAATCATGTTGTCCCCGCTGCTATATTTAGGCCCGGCTTGTATTTCATTTATTTTAGATCAGATTGGAAGGGGTTGAGCTCCCCCAGAATTGGTGTTGAAGTTGCTCGTGCATCCAGTCCACGGTGATTGTAAAGTTTTTGAGTTAACGCGAGTTGTAATGTAGTAGGTATTTAGTGTACGAATCATCATTAGTATAGACTAAAAAATGGAGTTTAGAGAGTTCAATTGATGCAGACAGTTAGTTTGAGCTCTAATTATTGGAAAAACCCCATTGATCTTTGTAGTTATTCAGGTTTGTGAACCCTCAATGAACAGGATGCTTGAAATTCCCTGATATTCTGTGTGTCAGAGGGGAAGAAATGCATGCGGTGTATTATTAATCACTGCGTTGAGATGGTGATTTAATTGTAATGATGGTAGCAATTGTTAATCTAGGAATCATTTCCTTGTTTGTTTGATTGTGCGAAGAAGCTAAGTTGATGCAATTCATTTGCTCTCTAGTAAAGATTCTCTAGTTCATCACTACCAAGTACCAATAAACATAGAGTTTGAAATTGCTTTTGGCAGGACATCGCCCCCTTCCTCCAAGCTAAAGCATGTTTTTCCTAAGATGTTGATAAATTGAATACCTTATCAAAGACCGATCAAAAAATTTTTAAGATTAATTCATCGAATGTACTAAAGTCGGTTTGTTTTCAAAAATATTTGTATGGATAAAACTGTTTATATTTAGACATCTATAAATATATGTGGTGTGAATGTACGACCCAGGTCCCGTTCTTTTCGTTGGGAAATTCATCCACCCCACACCCACCCATTTCTTTCCCCCTCTTCCCACACTTAAAAAAAAATACCACTCCTTTCCACATTTACCAACTCCTTCTCACACCTACATAAAACAACCATATCTCATATTTGGAAAATTTTTATAATTTACATAATTGTGTGTATGAATAATCTGATAGCAATTATGAACAGTTTTAATTTTTCGGATGTTCTGGAACAGTTTTTTTTTCATTAATTTTTTAATTCTATTTTTTAATTTTTAATTTTTAATTTTTTTACTTTTTAATTCTATTTTTTAATTTTAATTTTTTAATTTTTAATTTTTTAATTTTTTTTATTTATATTTATTTTTTTAAAAAAAATTTTAATTTTTAATTTTTTTTGTATTTTTTTTATTCCAGAAAAACAACCAACGGAAAATTCCAAAAAAAATTTTAATTTTTTGTATTTATTTTAATTTTATTTTATTTAAAATTTTAATTTTAAATTTTTTTTGTATTTTGTATTTTTTTTATTCCAAAAAAACAACCAACGGAAAATTCCAAAAAAATAAAAAATAAAAAAATTATACAAAAAATAAAAAATAAGAAATTAAAAAATTAAAAAATTAAAAATTAAAAAATTAAAAATTAAAAATTAAAAATTAAAAATTAAAAATTAAAAATTAAAAATTAAAAATTAAAAATTAAAAAATACAAATACAAAAACACAAAAATAAAAAATAAACAAAATAAAAAAGAACAAAACAGAATAAACAAAAAAAAATAATTTCATCATCATTAATTATTATCACAATAAAATTATTACATTATAAAACAAAAAAACATTAATAACTAATACTTCAACTTCATTCAAATACATTCAACTTTCACCCATTTTTTTCCACACTTAAAAAAA
The DNA here is from genome assembly GCA_017589665.1 of Selenicereus undatus. Taxonomy (NCBI): domain Eukaryota; kingdom Viridiplantae; phylum Streptophyta; class Magnoliopsida; order Caryophyllales; family Cactaceae; genus Selenicereus; species Selenicereus undatus. The sequence goes on from JACYFF010031958.1 coordinate 107,779,162, forward strand.
AAACCACACTCACCCACTCCTTCCCCCTTCCCACAATCACCCATCCCACACCCCTCATTTTCCACTGAAAAGAACAGGGCCGCAATCCAGACCGCTTAAGTTCAAACTATATGCATCAAACGGCCCGAGCTCAAATTTGGAGAGATGAGGTATGGGTTGATTTCTTGTGAAGAGGCCATTATCTTGATTTAGATGGTTATCTAAAATGCCCACCCAATTACACTCATGCTAGTTGCCTCATTATTTCTTCCTATCATGATGTGCTCGGGGAGTGGGGACTTCTATTTAAGGAGGGGGGTGGGCCAAAAAAGGCTGCCCTCTGCTTGTTGCGAACTTGCGATGAATTAATCACACAAGCATGATTCATGGGTCTCATCAAATGAGCAATGGCCGACCCACTATGATATGCCGTTCCCCAAATTGCAAAAATCACTGTTTATAATGATACCTGCAATTTTAGGTCACCGAAACATTAATGCCTTCTCCACTACTGCTTTCCTTTTGCTGTTGTCTTTCCTTCGTCATCTCTATTCATTCATTCTTCTTGCTCTTTTTTCTTCTCTGTTTTCTTGGGGTACTTCTATAATAAAAAAACCTTTAATATTAGACCTCTCACAGCATTTCAACAGATGTCCTAGGGCAAATGAAGTTCCCAAAGGCTGAAATGATTTGATGCATAATAGGAATTAGGAAGTGTTATCTTAGAACATATCGTAAGTAAGCTGCTCGTCACTTTTGTTAGAGTACCCATTTTGTTCCGTTAGAAACATGTCTACCTTTAACATAACGATAGTATTCATGACAACTATCTTTGTGGGCCCCAGATCAGCGAAGTCTTGGGAAGATCCAAGTATATTCCGTTTAAAACTAACGCTCAAGAAAAGAGATCTTTTTGACTTTAGATTGTAATAGAATAAAGAACTAAAACAATCTCATTAGATTGTGTTCTACTTTCCTTTTTTAAAAATGTCAAAAGAACACAATATTTTATAATATTAGAGGTGGGATCGTGCCTTTTATATCCAATGTAAGCTATGCTTTAAGAATCGTTGTTTTTATTTGATCTAAGAAGTATCAAATATAAAAAGATCGAAATTTAAACTTGACATGTGAAAGTAAGATATATGTATACGCAAAATTATTTGACAACAAATGCAGTACCAAAATTCCAAAGATATGTGCATAAATATGTATTATGTTTCAATAAAATAAGTAGAGCACATCAAAGGCTAAGTAAGATTTACAATGCTTAAATGTTCCTACAATCCAAAAGATGCAAACGTGGAATATAGAACTAGAAAGTTACATCTCATATGAGTCTCATGATTCAAGCTAAATGGCCTTAAAAATAAGGGCTAAAATACCACTTAGTCTTGACAAATTAGAGAGAAAGTGAAAGAAATCACAAAGGAAAAATAGGAGCTTGGCCAAACTCACCACCATTACTCCCATCACTTTGAAATCCATTCCACACAACAGGCAAACACTCATGTCTGTTCTCATGATCACCAACCCCCACCCCACCACCACCGTAATTATAACCACCACCACAGCCGCCATCGTACCCTCCTCCACCTCCCTCGGCCAGGGCCGCAGCCTCTGCCGCATATTGGGCCAAGTGGGCCCGGGCCAGGGCGAGGTCATGTTGGAGTTGGGCCATCCTCCTATAGAGGTACGAAATCGGGCCGAGGCAGCCATAAACCGGGTCACGGAGGCGGGCCTCGGCCTCATAGGCGAGAGAGTTGACGGTGTCCTCACGGTGCTCCTCGGGGACCTCGTTGAGAAGCTTGCTAACGTTGCTGGCCCCAAACACCTTATGGACCTTGGCGAACTTCTTGGGCTCGTCGGCCCGAAAGTATGGCGCGAATATGCAATTTGGGCCGCACCTGCGCTTCAGTAGCTTGCAAGCCGCGCATGATGAGCTTGATCTTGGCTCATGATGATGATGATGATGATCAAGGTGGCTCTTGTGAGTCTTCTTCATCAATCAAAATGCACCACCACCACACTTGAACAATTCTTTCTCTGTCTCTCTCTCTCTCTCTATCCAATCTAGTACTTGAAGAGTATCTTATCTTCGTGGTCCTCTTTGTTTATAAGTGACTAGGGTGTTTGGAGTTTTTGATTTTTCCACCCTCCGCATTTTTCAAGTGTTACTTTTGGCTTTGAGTATATTCCAAAATTGTTTTCAGCTCAATAAATATCGAGGGTTAAATTGATATTTCTTAATCTCTATTTTTAATTTAGCTCAAATTTTTACGAAACGTAAGTTTATAAGTTACATATTTCTGTAAAATTAAATTCTCAATTACAACATCTTTATTTAAAAATTTATATGCAATGCATTCGTCAAAAAGTCCATGTAAATTAATAAGGGACACATAAAATTAAATTATATTTTCTTACACATTTCTACCGTTGGTTTAGCTAATCAAAGTAAAAAGAGTTCTTTTTTGGATCCGAAAAGTAAAAAAAAAAAAGAAGAAAATTGACCAAATGAAACAAACATTCCCATGCAATTGATAGTTATTTCCACAGAACACTGTAGAAAATATACCATAGCCTATTAGTTCAGATGGTAAGAGTGTGGTGCTAATAATGTCAAGGTAGCAGGTTCGAGACCTGAATGGGCCAATTGACGTATTGAATTTATTTTAATGGAACAAAAGGTCAGATTTTTTGTACATTTTTTCTGTTTTTTGCCCTTTTTTTTTTCGTGATAATGGAGAAGCCAGTAGGTCATTAGTAGCATTTGCAAGAAAGCAATGTAGAACATGGGCAATCACTATAAGCCGCTGGGTATTTTGGCTGATTGAAGAATAGGAAAGTAGGACTAGACACCATAGTCTTTTTCATCAGCACAGGCAAGTTGTTTGGTGGGGGGAGGAAAAGGGGGGGGGGGGGGGGGAGCCACACCCATTTTGATTTGAAGCTTAAACAAAGGATTTGACACTACATAAAAAGGGCAGTGTTCTTGTTGGCCCCATTTTGCTTGCTTTAGTTTGATTTGAATAATATCCTTTTCATCATTAATTCATTATAGATCTGAAGGATATTTTATGCTATATTTTCCGCCCCTCATCGTCGAATTTGTCGTATTGTACAAATAAAAATCATTAGAATGTTGGATTAAATCAATTTTAACTTTTGTAACGAATGTGAATGTTATTATATCAAGAAGTATTGGTCAAGTGTAAGATCCATAATATATTAATATGTCTCGAATATGAAGGTATCTTGAAGGGCTAAAATGAGAAACATGATGATCACTCTTTTTTGTTTTTTTGGGCTGCAGATTAAGGGACAAAGCCCCGAAAGAGTACAATAAAACTTCTTTAAAAAAAAAAATCTAATAAAGGAATTATTATCAAAACTATTACGTCTATGTGATTGATACTCATGAACGATGAACTCAAAAGTTGTATGGGTGTGGGCATCGGGCCACACAAAATTGAATGTTGCTTGTTTCGATTCTCAAATCTGAGAGCATTCCCAACGCTGGGAACGCGTGGGGCAAATGGGCCCCGCGTGTTTCATGCGTGGGAGAAAGTTCCTGGCAGCCTTGGGGAAACGGGGGGCATGTCTGGCAGCACGTCTGGCCGTTCCTCTTCCCATTCTCACTTTTTTTGTCCTTATTTGATTTTTTTATTATTTTTCTGTTGTTTTTTTAATAAAAAAAATATTATTTAGATAGTTTAAAAAAAATATATGTTATAGAGTGGGTCTATACAAAATATTTTAATGTATAATTTAAATTAGAGCTCCATTAGTTGAAAAAGTGATGAAATGCAAGTTTTGAAAATGTGAAACTTTTAATTATATGATATATCTGAATTTTAATTTTTAGAACTCAGATTGAGAGTGCTCTGAACTCAGCTACTTTTGTCATTGCATGTATTTTTCTGTACTGACTTTTGTGCTGCTTGTACGAAGTAACTTTTGAGAACTTTTCTTTATGAAAGTTGTCCCTATTTAGTATCAGTGAAAACTATGGGTCCATAGTAGCCAAGTGAAGTGACCATGTACAAGTCAAGTGGAGTGGCAGCACATTGCATGGTGCAAACTACAGGAGAGCTACAACTAGTGGCCCCATAACAAACAAAACCAAGGACTTCATGATGGGCCAATAAATAGAAAGCTGAAAGCTACATCATTAATTGGATGCTTGAGAAAACAACTAGCTACAAAGAAGGGTGTTTAAAAATATCATAATCAATTATCTGAATTGAAAATTTGTTACCCAATTTAAAATTTTGGATATTTGAGCCAAAATATTTGAAAATTTTGATTTGGGTACAGAATTAATCTTTTTCCGGTTATTGTTTCAGGTACGTTCAAGTGTTTTAAGAGTTTGGGTACCCGAAAACATGAATTTTTTTTTAAAATTTCGAAACTTTTTTTTTTTAAAACAAATTCTATCTTCCATAAAGACTTTATAAATCAAATATCCCTAAGCGACAAGAAGATAGGTACTTTGACTTTGTTGCATTGTTGTGTTTGGATGTCTAGGTCATCTAGAAGACTTTGTACCATATAGACAGTGGATTGGGTATAAATATGATGTTAGTAAGCTTATGTCTTATGGGATAGATTACTATATACTCTCATAAGCATGTGTTCCTGTTGCTACATATATATATTTTTTTCAATGTGTATTTGTCATATGAACGGTTATTAATATATATTCTGTTTACGTGATTTCTCGAAGTATACACTATCGGGTGTGTATAATAATTTACCAGGAGGGACAGATCAAGTGTGGGTGCAGTGGGGTCAACCGGTCAACTGACACTCTTCTAAAAAAAAAGCGGCATAAATTAAAAAATTTCAAATTCTCTATAATAAATAAATAAAAAGACATGGGCACTCGTCTTGTGTTGCACCTTTTGATCTTTTTTTTTTGTTTTAATTTTCTTCATTTTACACTCCATAAATGATAAAACTCGACATCCTTTTGCAATTTCCAGAGAGCAGAACCCCAACCTCAAAGCCCACCCCCAAGGCCCCAGCCCATGTAGAACGAAACCCTCCTGGGCTCCATCCTCTCTCGCAACGCCTACTGTTAAATTTTTATATATCAATTGAGTAATTAACAAAGAGTTATGTATACAAGTTCAAATGAGGTTCCATCCTAAAATTAATTGGTAATAAGTGGAGTAACTCACAAGGTTATAATTAAACATGCTCAAACCCTTTCATTTTATTAACGTGGGACAACTGCCACTTTCATATTCTTTATATTTTTATCAATGTTGGATAATACAAACTTTCATACTCCAATACCTGCCCCACCTTCGACGTCCTCCTCCCCCTCAAACTTGTAAGTTTTCCTATTTGGCTATTCCTAATACTAACTCAAATGATTTAATTTACTTGAAGTTGTTTCTTAATCCTTTAATTTGTAGGTTAATTTGATTTTATTGTTTACTTTTCTGAGTTTATTTGCCAATTTGTATGCCAAATTTGTTAATTTATAGGTTTAATTTCATATATTCATCATTTCAATTAAGGCCAAAATGCATACGTATTTTAAAAATTTAGTTAATGAATCATCATTGTCTTCAAGTTCTAAATCCGAAAATTCATCATTGGATGAAGGAGGTGGGTACCATGTTGAATTTTATATTGTGTACTGTTATGTCCAACACCTCTTCCCGAAATTGCTAGCTTTGCCACTAGACACCCCTCCCGAAATTCCTGGCTTCGCCACAGATCTTGGGTGTATAATATAGGCTTTGGGCTCATGGGAGTGTGGAGTCCTTGAAAGGTAAATGTCGATAAGATATTGTGTGATATTGTCATATTGCATAATAATATCAAGTGCAAGTTGACGCAATGTAACAACATTTTATAGAATAAATAGCAATAATTATATTATGGATACACAAAATTATTAGGCAAAATAGGACAAAAAAGATTTTAGAAAAGTTGGTTTATTAGGTAACCCAAAACTCAAACCGAAATTTTCGGGTACTCAAATATTTCGGTTCAGATACGATTTACCATTTTGCCGGTTTGAAATTTCGAGTACCCAAATTGAAATCTCTTTTAGTTCCAATACCTGGATCATGACCACTCCTAGCTCTAGATACATCCTAATGTTTTTTGTGTTTATCAACTAATACACAAGAGAACCTAAGTTTTCAATATGTAAAAAAATGGGGTATACTATAATTCTAAAAAATTTAAACTCCAACAACACCACATTCTAGCGTGATCCCGCTTATGCATTTTTTTTACGATCATTATTTTGCTTATATTGGAGGGTGGAATGGAGGTTAACCAACGCTACTTGGATTTTTCTGGGTTTTTTTTTGGGCATAATAATTGGGCTGGATGTTGTATTTGGATAAATCATATCTTAAGTTCACACCCTAAATTAAAAGAAAAAAAAATGTATTATATTCTTCCAAAAATAATTCGTACAATTTTAGTTTTATTTTGGTGGCCTGAGCTGAGCATAACATCACGCCTCTGTCATTGAAGCCTGTGGACAGAACTTCGAGTCTTCGATTTGAATTCAAGAAGAAGTTACAACCTTCAGAATCCAAAAGCTTATTAGGTAATCCATTCATTATCATTGCCTTCTCAATTTATCTGGTAAACCTACTCCATGATTTTTCTATGTTTAATTGATCTGATTTAGGTTTTGGGAATCGGTCCTTTGAAATCCTTTGCAAGCTTAACATCTGTTGATTTCCTGCCTTTTTGTGAGTGTCTGGGGTGGTTTAAGTGTGATCGTCGTTTCTTTTGATTGGAAGTGTGAATTGGAGTTAGGAAATGTACAAAAAATACCAACTTGGGAGACAGTTGAGGTTTAATTCGATTGTTTCACAGGTTAGGGTTTATGGGCCAAGGAAAATCGAAAGAATAGAATGTAGATGGAGATGTTGAAGCGTAGATTTATTCGAGGGAATTTGTTTAAGGATGTCTTCATCAATTGGTTTTACTATGGTGGATTGATCTTGTCGAACTTGCTTAATGGATAATGCTGTATAATGCTGAAGTATTGTGCTATCTGTGAACTTGGGACCGGCCTACATTTGGGTCTCCTAGTGGGAAAGTTGTTGTTGTTGTTATGAATTTGGGTGGAGCTTTATTCTTGCTGCCCTGGGGATTCATCTGATGCGCACCTATCTTGGTCTAGACCCAGTTCCTCCTTGTAGGAGCTAATAGGCTGATCAGATGATGATTTATAGTCTGATACGTTGTAGTATGCTTGTTTTATTGCTTTGATTATTCGTGTCACAAACTGAATGCTCCATTTGTCAATGGATGCTGATCGCTGATAATGCGCAAAAATATCCTTTGGTAAGAGGGACTGTAAGCTCGCCAGGTGACTTTGATGCTGCTAGTGTTTCAACTGGTCAAGTTACTGCTATCATTTCAGAGAAGGTGATATTCTTTGGATGATGCGTATTGTGATGAGTGTAGTGAGAATTTCCTTTAGAATTGGATTTTGTAGCATGAAAGAACTTATTTGGCTTTGTTACATATGTGTGTTAACCTGTTTTAGGTTGGTTATTGAGACATATTCATGTTTTATCTGATCTGAACCTTAGTTTCAGTCCATCATGAAGGGGGCTAAGATGCCCCCTCCCCTCTCAGGGGATGCTCTTCTGGGGCACCCCCTGGTGTGTATAGGTGAACAGAAAGTAAGGATTACTGTACATCATGTCTATTTTCTACAATCTAACAGGGATTTATGCGAACTTGCCAGATGCTTATTCTGCGTCCTTACTGAGTTTGTTTTGCAGTTAGAAGAAAGCCTTGCCTGTTGGGTCTGTACAGTTCACATATCTATGTCTTATGTTTGGTTATGTGATGTGGAAGCGACAGTCCTTAAAGTGTAGCACAACTGGGTTTTTGGATAATGTAGATGGGGATAGCATGGTGGTAAATTTGCTGTTGCAGTAAAAATTGATGTAGTGATGTGCCTTGGATGCTATTTGGGTTTCTTTTTGTGTAGGTAGTTTGAAGATTGGTGAGAAACTAGGCTGTAATAATTACCCATTGTTTCAGAACCAGGAGAACGGTGAGAGGAAGCAGGATAGAGAACAGTGAAAAAGGATATTACATGCCGAGTTTTGACCTTCCATTTTTAGGGCTAGAAAAGTCAAGGAATAGCCAAACCCCTTGTGTTAAATACCAAATCAGCAGATGCATAAATGCATGGGGAATTTAGTTCATGATTTGATGGAAGTACTTTCTTTTCTCCAGGTTTGCTTTATCTATAAATGTTTGGTTGTGTTTTTTCTTTTGGAATTTAAATCTGGCCAAATTCCATATTTCTGTGATGATTAATGATACATTGATTTTCTGGTAGTTGGATGAACTGTGGTTTCGCAAAATTGCTGAATATATTCATGAACGATGGTGGTCCAATTATCTTGATTTCTTTGTGTATAATGGTGATCAAATCTTATTGGTGATTTTTGTGGAAGCACTTTCTTGATTTATGTGGAAGCTAAATTGTCTACAGGAGTTGGTATATGCACTGATATACATGGGTAGATGAAAGGGAAGAAGCTTGTGAAATTACCTTTACACACACACACAAACACACATTGTACTAACCTTACATCTGAGGTTCTTACTCACCAATTGATGTAAATTTGCTCTTTGCTGGTTTGTTTCAGTCTGCTGTGCGGAATGCATCCTCCATTGACGTTACACAGGCACCCCATGTGTGCTGAAGTAAGTTGAACTGCTGCAACTTGTACTTATCTAGGTGTGCTCCGTAAACAGCTTGGCTTCTTGATGTTCTGTAAATCTCCATAGCAAATAGTCTACAATTGTATGCCCTGAAAATAAGGTGAACAGTAGGTTGTTTTAGAAAGCTTTTGTGTTGCCCTATTTTGTGCTTCAAGCTGATGTGCCAACTGTCCATCCACACAAGTACATAAGGTCTCCCTACTCTTTTACTGCCAAAAACCTTCCTGTAAAGAGTCTTTGGACCCTTTGCTGGGCCTGACAGAAGCGGAAATCAATCAAGTAAAAAAAAAAAACTCGTATCATTTTCAGGTTTATGAATATTTTAAGTTTTTTTTTTAATACCAGCCAAGGCCATGATTGATGAGAAACCAAGGCCATAATTCATTAGATTATGAGGTGAATAGTAAAGAAAACATTTTTTAGAATTTTTAGGGCATCAGGACTATTATTTTGGTTTTTTTGAGCAAAACATAGTAAAAAATCAGAAGATATCAGAAAAATTAACGAAAAATTATGAAAAATATGGAATAATTGTGGGGAATGTTTGAGGAAAGAATTGGACCATGAACATGCTCACAGGCCTAATATTTGAGGATACGAGGCAGCAAGCGGAGTTTGCGGTTTTTTCTAGGCCTACAAAAGAGCAAAGACTATTGGGAGTTGGGACCCAACGACGTAGCCAAGGACCCAAACCAATGCTGGGAAGGGTCATCTGGTCCATGGTTTGGTAATCTCCGATCTGCCCTGGAACCCTTCCTGTTCATGACTTATAGCCTTTTGATTGGGCAGGGTTCCCAGGGGTTGGTTTAGGCTACCGAGCCCAGGGGCTGCCGGGGGATAGAGGGGCTTATAGGGGACTATGTTCAAGGCACAGGGCCACCATTGCCACAGCCTTTGTGTTGACTTAGGCCTCAACATCATGGGCATGACATGTTATAGGCCTTCACCTTTTTGGCATGCCTCGGGCTAGCTCCCAATGCAGTGATAATGCCATGGTGCGGCCCCTGAACCTCCGGTACGTTTGCACCTGAAAGGCCTTGTACTATGCTTGCTTGAGGTAATGCCTATTTATTTATTTTTTTGGTCTCACGATAATTTTTTCCTTTTTCTTTTTTGTACTATGAGGAAAATTCTTTTCTTTTCTTTTCTTTTTTTTTTTGGTTGGGCGATTGAGGTAACTACCTTGCTGGTATTCTGCTGGAGTGTTTTTGTTGTCTGGGGACTCTGGATGTTGAGCTGAGAGGGTATACTGTGTACATCAATTGGCTTTTACTCAGACTCATCATATTCATGTTGGAGTTTAAAGTACTTTGACATGAATCTGTAAGCTTTAAATAAGCTATTATGTGATTTTAGTCTAAATGAACAGTCAAGGTCTATGTCCATGTTGAAGTTTTGAGCACTTGACACCGGTACTTGATCTGAAGCCAGTAAAAAGTGCATTTTGTTGCAATGCGTATCATCCGACCTGCTTCTGCCTGAACCCTTGTGTTGACATGGATACTATGCGTACGCTGATGACAGATCATTGAGGAATTTCAGAAATGTCATGCAGAACACCCTCTTGGCAAATTTTTTGGGGAGTGCACGGAACTTAAAATAAAGCTCGATCGCTGCTTTAGGCAGGAGGTGAGTCCTTGTTCCTTCGCATGTTATCGGTGCAAGGCTGAAACTCCTGAATATGATCATTCATCGCATGATCAATTTCTTCTCTCAGAAAGCTATAAAGCGGAAGGCAAACTTTGAACAAAGCAAGAAATTGAGAGAGGCACTGCAGGCCCAGAGGAAGGAGGAAGCTGCTCAGTAAATTTGACTTTACAGTATACGAAATTGAAATTTCATACCTCTGGAGGATTATTGGTATGTATGAAATTGGCGTATAGTACTTACGCATGGCATGGAAATGTTTCTAAGCTACAGCTTTACAGGAAACCCATCTTATGCCTTCATGCGATCAGAATTTTATGAGAAACAGGTCATACCTACAGTAGAAACCCCAACAGTGTCAGAGTTCGGATGTGTTGTATAGATTGAACAGCTCTATGAAGTATGAAATTGATTGGTTTAGGTAATTTGAATAATTGAAAACAATTATGGGCGAACTTATGTGCTTACTTGTCTAGCTTCCTTTTCTCCAAATTTGGAATTTGGAGGAAGTTGTTTTTGCCTGTTTTCTGGCAAACTAACTCTTTATTTGTTTAAACATCACTATTGTTGAGAACAGATTTGCTGCTCAAACTTGGAGTATACAAAGACGGTTGGCTATTGTTAGTTATCGAATATCAATACAAATTCAGCACTGCAAATTCAGACTATAGGCCTAGTTGGGGGTGTTTGTTGTTCAGAAGTTGTGATGCTTTTTGTTCGTGAATTTGGAGTCCCATTGTGCTCTGAATTTTAGTCTACTGAATTAGGTCCTGTTTGGCCAACAGCTGTTAGCTGTTAGTATTAGCGATTAGCTATTTGAGTTAGCTATTTGTATTAGCTGTTTGTTGAAAAACTGTTTGGTAAAATTAGATATTTCTGATAAAATTGTGAGACAAAAAGTCAATTCTTCAAAAAACTCTTTCAAAAAGTTTATAAAATTAGCTTTTTTAAATTAGTTTTTTCGACCTAAAAAGGTCCAAAAAGTTCTTCTAAAAAGCCTTGTCATCAAATATGCGAATTAGCTTTTTTACTTTGTTAAATAGTTAATCTTAGTCAAAAAAGCTCTTTTTGGTCAAAAAGTTTTTCAAAAAGCTGTTTGCCAAACACTTCCGTTGAGAATCCCGGTCGCTTTAAGATTTTGAAGCTTCTAAAAGGTCTAAACGTTCATTTACAAGGAGCTTCTCATAAATTATAAGGCTTTTCTACAAGTCTTGACAAATGGTGGAGCAGCTCAAAACCGAGTTCTTCAATACTATATGAACACTACCCATTTGAGATGTAAATGAAGACCATAGTCACCTGTTTCCCAACAACTTCCATGGGGACTTGATTTGAGATTAATTTCAAAATTATTAATCTAGAAAACCCAATGACTAAACTGATAAGAGAATGCATTAGTTGCGTTCAGTAATAGCTTTAAATTAGTGTTTAACATTTTGATAAATTGATTAAAACGAATGCTAGCAATTAAATGTGTTTCTACTGGAAAAAAATAAAAATAAAATCTAGAGAAACATATGGAAGTGCCTAGGGTTATAAGATTAGTTCGAATCATTATGATTGTGTTGGCCAAGAAAAAGCGGCTTAATTAAATGTATGATTGTGTGGTGTTACACATTATGATATGTCTTTAGGCTACTAAAACCATGATCTTTTTTTTTTTTTTTTTGGGTCCCCTTGAAAAAAGAAAAAAGAAAAAAGAATAGAATCATGCTTTTTTTTGGAAAGTTTAGCTTGAAATCAATCTTTTTCATGAAGTTCCTTCATGATTAAAAATATATCTCTATCTAAGCTAAGTTTGAAACCCCAAAGCCATTATTCATCAACAATTCCAAATTCTTGAAAAACATAGTATTATGACAACTAACAACCAAAACTTATATCATACTCTTAGGAGTACATGCTCTCGCAAGTCACGTCAGCGTCACATATTAAAAGTTGTCTATATGAAAATACATACTAAAAAAATATATATACGCGGCAAGTGGAAATACACATTCCCAGATTTATGATATACATTACCACGAACGACCCCTCCTACTTAAACATGCCATTATTACTATGCTTAAATTATTCTTGTCACCATATATACAAATACCTATATTTCTTTCCTTTTAAATACCTTCACAATTATCTTACTTAAACCCATAATTAATCACAAAAATGTCAACCAATTCACTCTTGATCATCACCAAGTAGCAACAAAAAAAAAAAACCCATCATGAGCACCACCCTAATGTCACTTCTAGTCTACTCTCTCCTCCTCTGCCACCACGCCGCTGCCACTTCTGCTACTGTGACTACCACCCCTAAGCGGCGAATTACCGCCCTCTACGTGTTTGGGGACTCCACGGTGGACCCCGGCAACAACAACTACCTCCCAAGCTCTCTCTTCCGTGCGAACCACAAGCCATATGGGTCGAACTTCCCAGGTCGGGTCCCAACCGGCCGGTTCACTGACGGCCGGCTCGCCACTGACTACATTGCCGACTCGCTCCATCTGACGAAATTCGTCCTGGCTTACCTTGACCCGGTCCGTTCGGACCGGGACCTCCTGACCGGGGTTAGTTTTGCTTCGGCCGGGTCCGGTTTAGATGATCTAACGATCAAGATTACCCGCGCGTTGGATCTGACGGGCCAGGTTCGATACTTCGAGGAGGCATTGAACCGGGTTGCGGCGCTAGTGGGGAGAGAGAAAGCAAACCGGACCGTAGAAAATGCGTTGTTTTTAATATCGGTCGGGACGAATGACATGGCGGTTAATTATTTCGATCTGCCAACCCGGTCTTTGCAATTTTCTCCTTCGGAGTATTCTGATTTTCTTATAGATAGGCTTCGGGATATTATTCAGGTAAAGAGAAACCTTTATTTTTTGGCAACTAATGGATTTCTTTTCTTTTTTATGGAAATGAAAATGATTTGTTGAATTTGAGATGTTAATGAATTTCTTTAATTTTAGGAAGTTTAGTCAAACTTATTATTATTAGTTAATTTTTTAAATTTGTGAATCAATTCTCCATAACTGGAGTCGAGCTGTTGTACCCTATGAACAGGTATACCTCTCTTCTTATGAATTGGTTGATCTACACTAATCGAAACCCAACTTGAATAATTTCAAGACAAGTCCAAGATAATCTGAAATGTATACAAAAGACTTTCAAACCTCTTTATTCGGCCCTTTTGCCAATAGATGAAAAAGGCATCTATATGCTTGTCAAATGATAATAGCGAGTGTAAATATGTAATTGAGCCATGACAAATAGATCATTTGATTAGTTTTGACTTAGGTCCATTTTTTGGTCACGTCAATCATTCTTCCGGTATCGGATCTGGGTCAACATTAGAGTTATTATAGTCAAGTTAGCTAGTGAAACTTTCAAAATTTAATGTTAAAAAACTACTAAAATTAGGCCCTAGATCTATTTAGTTCTTTTCTATGTATAATTTTGTTGGTGATGATAGTGGCTGTACAAGCTAGGAGGGAGGAGGTTCGCGGTGGTGGGGCTGCCGCCGATCGGGTGTTTGCCGATCCAAGTGACTGTTGGGAGCATCTTAAACGACACGCATTGGCTGCAGAGAAGCTGTGTTGATCACCAAAACGAGGTTTCTCAGCTCTACAATGGCAGGCTCCAAGCTGCCCTTAATGAGCTGCAGTCTCAGTACTCCCATGCCAGATTTGTCTACGCTGATATTTACTCTCCTTTGGACGATATGATCACCCATCCTTCTTCATACGGTATCTTTATATCTTATTTACGCCTACTAATATTTCAACTCCTACTAACGGCTGGTTCTTTTCAACTTATTACAAATAATTTATTGCTGACCAGTGCTAATGAGTATTGATCAGTATTAAATATTGATAATAAGTATTTATGATAAGTTGGAAAAAAATGTGTCTTAGTCAAAAACAAAAGGAAAATGCATTTAATCCCAGCTCCCCCCCCCTACTAGTACCTTATTTAGATTGGACTCTTGGAATATCGGATTAGATTTGGATTTGAACTGATCGAACATCTGTACTGGCAGGTATCGAGAGGACACTTGAAGGATGTTGCGGAACAGGAATAGTGGAAGGTTCTAGTCTATGCAATGCCCTAACTCCGATGTGCCCTAACGCCTCAACTTATGTCTTCTGGGATTCAATTCATCCAACTCAAGCTGCATATCATGTCATTGCTAATTCAATTGAGGCCAACGTCATTCCCAAGCTCCTCAGCTAGTTAACAATGCATAATATGCGACTTGTAGAAGTACATTACCACATCAATTGTCCTCTTTGTCTAGGGTATGTTTTGTTGATTGAAAAAAGGTTTAGCATAGGAAAACAAGTAAGTTTTGGTATAATTTTCTTAAAAATGGGATTTATTTTGTGAATTTACGTTGTTTGAAAAAAGAGATAGAACATGTATGCCAATTAACCTTGCGTCACGGATAAGAGTCTCACATCGAATAAGTGAATGAGAGATTTTGGGCTTATGAGAAATGGCGCTGCATGTCCTAGCAAACTGGCCTTTTGGGGAGAGAGTAATGGCCTTATGACAAGTGGTATTGGAGCTAACCCAAACCCAACTCCGATGTCTCGTCAAGTGCTCCAATAGAATTGGATAGGTAGGGAGCCGTATCTGTTTCCCAGCTCTACTTGGCACTCACACCACCCCCTCTTTGAAGGTAAAACCCTTAAAACAGGTAATGCGATAAACACATATAAGTACCCCCACTCTATAATACTCATGAAAAAGACATCAATTCATCCTCCATAAATAATAAATTAAAGCTCACAATTTAAAAAATTTACAACAATATTTCAATGCAACATTCTAAAACTGAATTTATAGGCTCTATTACAATTAATTTAATTAATATGAAGGTTTTACTAGCAACTATTTTAGTTTAATCATCGTGTATTAGTTAGCCAAGTTGTTTCTTGCTGACAGCTGCACAAAAATAGTAATTTGGACTTCCCTTTGCAAGCATCCAAATTAGCGAAGTAATTAGCACATATAACAACTGGAGAGAGAAAAGGAGATCAGAAAAAGATAATGAATTAAGTAGGTTAACTGGGACGTACGTTGCATTGCATATATATTTATGCAAATATATACTAATTAATTAATTAAAGTTATTTAAGTACAAGGATGAAGATCTCAGTCAGTAATTTGTCCCGGTTCATAAACTGAGATCAAGGCTTGTTCCTGCATGCTTCCCACTAGTACTACTACTGCAATCGTCTTCTCTTCTCTTCGATTTGCTTCTTAACTTATCATCCGAGCTAGATGACAATGGTGGATATTGCAACGATAGAGATAGTTTACTATCTAATCCTTTATCCTTTGCACTTGATTTCCTGATTGAATCATCATCATGATCTTCAACTTTAGAATCTAAGGCTAGTGATAGATCCAAATTCAAAGATAATTTTCTCTTTAATTTAGGGGTTATTGGATGGCGATCCTGGTCAGTATTATTGTTGTTGGAGGGCTTGAGCGAGTTTAAACAACTCAATCTTTCCCTAGAGCTTGGAGATGCTAGATTGAAATCCATGTCGAATGATCTTGGTAGCATTTTGGGGTACTCGTTCGATCTGGTTTGATAGGCTCCCCATTGACAAGGACTACTAGAGTTGCTACTATTATTACTTGAGATGATCCTTTGCGTTAATGAACGGATATTCAATCTAGATTGATCCTTTTCCGATGGGATACCAATGTTATAAGGAGCGCAACTATGGCTGCCATGGCGTCTCCAAGATGTGTCGCCATATCTTGCACTGTGACAGTGAAATCTAACAAGACAAGTTAGTTTGTGATAACTCCAAATTACTCTGCGGGATCTGTATGGCTAGGGCTATGAGCATGAGTTGGTAATACCTTATATTGAACGAAGGCGATCTT
The DNA here is from genome assembly GCA_017589665.1 of Selenicereus undatus. Classification (NCBI taxonomy): domain Eukaryota; kingdom Viridiplantae; phylum Streptophyta; class Magnoliopsida; order Caryophyllales; family Cactaceae; genus Selenicereus; species Selenicereus undatus. The sequence goes on from JACYFF010031958.1 coordinate 107,795,418, forward strand.
GGATTGTTGTAACCTTGCAACATAGGTAGTTGGCCAAGGTCTCTTGGTTCTGTGTATACTCCTTGGTTGCTCATAGATGCTGTAAAAAGTTGAACAGAAATTGATTAATTAACAAGACCAAGTGAAGGATTTGAAACCCTAATAAAGTTTGATAAAAAGGATAAAAAAATACTTAAATTCTGACGAAGATTATTAATTACCTTGATTTGATTCATCAATCTTTTTGCTTCGATACATCTAATAAGAACATAGAGAGAGAATCCATCACTCAGTAATATATTGAGATGAATGAATCAAAGAATCCGAAAATTAAAGTGATAGGTCGAGTCCTTAATTATGGAGATCATGTTGTTCATATTCAGTTCTTTGACTAATCAAGTATTAATTTGCTAGTAATTACCTGAAGATGACTCTTGACATGAGCAATACTTAGACCTTTGATGTTCATCAATTGAAGAACCAACTTGGGCGTTGCTCCTACACAATTTCATCAAATTTCACATGATGAACCTGAAAAACCCCTAGATTCCAAAAACCCTGAAAAATAAACCCTAAATTCCTCTAGCTAGTGCCTTTGAAATAGTCAAGGTAATTTTAAATCTATTTGATAATCAATCTATATATCTCAAACATATAATTAGCAAAAGCATACTTACTCTCTTGACCTCCTAGCCTCTCAACAGCATGAACAAAGCAAAGGTGGAGATCAGGAGTCCACCGGAGCCGCGGCACCTTGGATCGGTTGTACGGCCTCACGGATCCCGAGGTGGCTCCATTGGTGTTGGGCCTACCCTTCTTCTCGTCCTCTTCCACCGTGCTGGAGCTCGAGCTCGCGTTGATCTTGTTATCATCCCCTTCTCCTTCTCTAATTACTCCTTCACCCACCTCCTCTTGCTGATCATCACACTCATCATCACTTCCTGGTTTTACCCTCATCATCCTGCTCTCTCTCTCTGTCTCTGTCTGTTACTCTATGATTGACTAATGCTAGCCAGGTCTTTCTTTTTTTTAGGTGGGCATTGGGGGGGGGGGGGGAATAAATAAATAAATATGGACAAATTAAGAATATATGTATGCGTTGGTGTTTTAGACAAGACAAGAGTGGATTATTTTAAGGTAAATAAGCAAAGAATAATACAAGCAGAGTATGACTGATCAGATGCACTAAGAAGGTCGATCGTAGCAGAATTTCATGAGATTCAATTCTCATAAATCCTATGGTTGCTTGCTTATCTTATATATATGCAAATTCACGTACCTTCTGGATCTCTTTGTGGTATTCTTTTTGTGAACTGTCAGGCCTGCATTGCATGAAGATGAAGCTTTATTTATTAGTAGCTAGGGCAAAAGGAAGGACTTAATTATTACAGATACGTACGTGGAGTTCATTAATTGGGGAGTGCAGTTGGTTGTCAGGCAGATATCCCCCATAACTCATGAGAACTACTTCAAATTTTGACGACCAACAGAGGGAATTACAAAGGGGATAGCGTGATCAGCTCTCCATGACGTGCTATTAATCTCGCCTCTGTTTTTTGGGGTATGCATATTTCACCTCATCCAGTAGTCCAGTAGTCAAGTACAATTATTTATCATATCGTCGGAAAATATATATGTACTTAAATATCGATGTATACAACGCAACTATCTGTTAAATATGTATGTCTTGTTTAAACATCAACAGTTAAGTACGCACTATTTTGCTCAGGACAACATAACAACCTTCACGTAAGATGTTTATTTGATTTTATATATATATATATATATATATATATATAT
>JACYFF010031958.1:107807196-107856235 GCA_017589665.1 Selenicereus undatus
TTTTACGGTCGAGTACAACTTTTATTCCTACGCAGATTGTTGAATAATTAAAAAATTCATTTTGGGAGTGACCACTTCCTGTGCACCGGGAAAAGAAAACAAAAGATCTCTGTGCCTAGCAGATAATATAAGTTGTTTTGGGATCCAGGGATGTCGACTAAAGACCTGTTCTGTTCCGCATTTTAGATAAATAGATAGATGTAAGGAGTTGTAAGAAGTTGTAAGGAGCTGTAAGAAGATATAATGAGCTGTAAGGAGATGTAAGAATTTATAAAGAGCTGTAAGGATAGATGTAAAAAGTTGTTGAATTGTTGAAGAATTGTATAGTATAATTTACTTTACAATGAACGTTTTGGATGAAAAATAATAATATTAAAATAATATACATATTTAAAATAAACAATTAATTAAGTTAATTACACAACAATAAAATATATTAATCTCCATAAATTTGGTGAATAAAATTTCGTCTACTTGAGATGATTTTTTATATGAACATTAGTTTGATCGAATAAGCAAAGTATAACAAAAAAAAATAAATTTTTTTGACAAAATTGAATACAACTATCCAAATAAATTCCTATTTTAAGTAAATAATTTTAAATATGAATAAATATATGGTCATCTATAATAATATATATTTTATGTTGAAACTCAAATATAATTTACGTCGTTATATTATGTTTTTATGTTTATGTAAATGTTGTGTTCATAAGATATTTATAAATTTTATAACTTGGTAGTATCATTAAAAAAATATACATATTTTTGTAACTAAAATAAATAAATATTATAAAAAATTTATGAGATGTAAGAAGTTGTAAAGAGATATAAGAAATTATAAAGAGATATAAACTTTTAATTAGATCCTAAAAAACGCAAAACAAAACAGAGTTTAAATTGGATTAAAAGTTGCAAGTTAACGCAACCAAAGAATGATTTGGGCCCACTGTACCACATCGAAGGCCGGTCATCCTAATTCAAATTACAGGTTACTCTTCTAAAATCCCACCACCCTGTTCTCTCCTCTCAGCTGTGCTCTGTGAGAGTTCAACAATGGCGACCACACTTCACAACGATCTCTTCTCCTCTCTCATCTCCGACATCAAATCTTACACTGGCAACGACCCTCTTCTTCCATGGCTACGGTACACCCTCCTGCTCTTTCTCTCTCTTTCTCTTTCCCCATTTCTGGGTTTCACTCTATTTCTTAATTGCTTGTCATCAATCGCAGTGGAATTCGAAAGATGAGGGAGAGCTTACCATCGCAACTCCTCAACGAGAAGCTCCCTCGGTTCCTCCAGAAATGTGCGCAAGCTTTCGAGTCTGATCGCCGTTACCGCAATGATTTGCGATTCATTCGCATTTGGCTTCAATTGGTGACAATATTGTGAACTTTGCGTGCTTTATTTGTTGTCAATGTTGCTGTTTTACTGATTTAGGGTTTACTTGGAGCAGATGGATTATGTGGATGATCCCAAAGGGCTTTTGCGGACTATGGAGACGAAACGGATTGGGACTAAGCGGTCTTTGTTTTACAAAGCGTATGCGCTTTACTATGAAAAGATGAAGAGGTTTGAAGAAGCTGATAACATGTATCGATTGGGTGTTCAGAAGTAAGTTGTGCTATATATTGTTTGTGGGTGTTATTTAGTTAGAAATGTGGCCACCTAATCGCTGATGTATAGGAAAAGCGTCCTTTGCATATCTGATATCTTCTGTGGCAAAGTGCAAGGCAAGTGATGGGCTTTCAAAACTTGGGTATAGTCGATACAACTATTGGTAGGAGCTTCGTGAGAAGGGTTCCGGAGTAATAGAATGATGTTTTGATATAGTTTGTTGATGTATCGTACGACCTTATGGTTTATGAGTTACTGATTTTTGTGATCAATGGGGGGTTTTGGCATCATAAGGCGAGCATCTAAACTCTAATAGGTTGTCTTCCATGGGGTGTATGTTTGTGTCTACTGGTAGGTAGTGGGGATTGAAAATTGGGTACATCTGGTGATAGTCTTTGCCTATTTGAAGCATGAAAGGTCGGGTTTTGTTTTTGTTTAGTGTTAGGTGCTTGGCTGCTTCAAAGGCCCTATTTTGCAACCTCTTTCTGTGCTGCTTGTTTCTTAATGTCCTTCCTATTGCTTTTTTGGCTGACTGCAATCTTTAATGATGGTTCTAAAATATTGTGGTTGGCAGGGTGCAATAAAATGTAATCATTATAGAATCTTTTAATTTTCTTCTATTGATTATCTTGTGCTTCGGACAATATGGTTTTAAGGGGAAACCTGTAGTGTAATCTATTCATGCCTTTGCAAGCGAAATGAGCAGCAACAGGTAGTGGAATGCAATTGAAGTGAAGGGCTAGGATTCTTGGGACGTTAAAGTTGCTTTCAATTTAATTACATATCCTTTGAAATAGAAGTTGGAAAATCTTGGTGGATGTTCACGTCAATCATTTGGTAGTTTTTGGTTGCTTATGATATTCAGATGTGGTTCAACTGGTAGCAGACTGCCCAAATTGCTAGACTTGCCCACTTTGTTTTAGTTATTTTGATGATTTTCTTTAGTAGTATGGATCATTCTTTTATGGGCTATGCTTGATGTGGTGCTGGCTAAGATTGGTTTAAATAAATGAACATGCTAGACCTATTTGTTTGTGAAATTATTGATCTCGCTAACTTGCATCAAGCTTGTATTTATGTTCCCTCGACTTTTGTAAAGCCTTGCAGAACCTTTGGAGGAATTGCAGAAATCATATGAGCAGTTTGTCCAACGCCTGGAGCGGCACAAACACAAGAGGGTACAGATTACTTCTCATGGTTTCAGTTCTGAAGGTTGTTGCATTTCTGAATTCATAGCAGTAGCAGTCATTGAGTGTTAACTATTGCAATGTACATGCCACCAGGACGGAAGAACTGCTAGGAAGCCTTTATCTGATCGAACTACCACCCACCTCAGCTGCAATCCCGAGGAGAATGAAAATATATGCAAGGTGGGTGGATGTGCCGAAGGGCCTATGCTTAAGGAACATTCCCCTAGAAAAATGAGCACTCATGTCACTAGTGATTCTACGGATATATTAAAAGAGTGCTCTCAGAATATTATGCCACTAGATGAATCCAAATCTGGTGAAGAAAGCAAGTTATACAGGGATGATTCTATTGTGGTCAAGTTTGTTGATTCAGCCATTGTTGGAAGATCTGAAGCAGAGGATGCTTGTCACCATGGTTTGCTAGAACCTACAATAAACACAAAAGAGGCTCTGAATGCCATAAATAGCATGTTTCGGGAACCTATTGAGCCTGCAAATGTTTTCCAAAGATCAAGTAGGGCTCAACACAAGACCATTCAGAACACAAGTAATGGATTTGTGATGTTTGTTGATGAAAATTCAGATAGCTTGGTTGGATCATCTCACAAGAAAGACGATGCAGAATTTTTAGCACCAGAACAGAAAATGCAACAACCTGTCCAAGAACCACTGAAGATCTTTGTTGATGATGAATTGGGCAATGACCCAGAACCAAGTGAGTTACAAACATCGGCAGAAGGTTCCCCATCATCTTCTTCAAGAGCTGATGCATTTGTGTTTATAAGATCTGATGATCACCAATCTGAGTCTTCCAATGATACAAAGACAGAGCCATCAACCATGACCAGATTTAGGGAGGACACAGTAGTGTGTAGATTTGTTGGTTCTGCCATTTTGGATGAGCCAGAGGTTGAAAATATCTGCCATCATGGTTTGGTGGATCCAACTGTTAATCTGAAAGAAGCCATGGAAGATATCAACAGCATGTTTGGGAAGCCAATAGATTTTGTGAGGACGACCAGAAGGAAAAGGCAAGAAAGAACAGCCGCCTCTGGAAGAAATGATTTTGGTGGCTTTTCAATACTTCCGGACGATCATTTGCTTAGACAAGGAGGTCAACAAGCCCCACCTAATTCCTCAAGCAAGGAGAAAGAAGACTTGTTTGAGCCAACCGTCTTCACAAAAGAGGCCATGGATGACATAAATAATCTTTTCCGAATGCCTCTTGATTTTTAGACATTTGGTAATTATATCGTAGGATCTTTATTTTTGTAGTTGTTGTTGTATCCGTTGCCATTGTAGAAACTGCTTGTGCCTTTCACAAATTGTCATTTTGAAATCGATGAATCTATGAGCTGTTGATTTCTAACTTTTTGCTCAGGATTTGGGTTGTTATTAATGAGTTCCATTTTGTTAATTTGGCATCTATTAGTAATACCGGCTTGGTGACCAATTTGCAATGTCAGATGTAATCAAGGTACAAATTTAGGACTTACAAGGCAAGGTGGAAGGATAGGGGGCAGAAACAAAACATAACCCGTTCATACATAGTTGGGCTCCTCCAGGAATGGGACAAATTGTTCTTCTAACTCTTGTTATTCAGGCAAGAACCCACAAATTACAAACATAAATACACACAAAAAAGGGGGTATCGGTATAGGGAGAAGGAATTTTCAGGGCGATCAGTACGGTTTAGGAGCACAATGATCAGGGCGGAAGGCCAGTGGACCAGCTGAGTAAATGACTGCCTGGTAATTCTTTGTCATTATCTTCTTGTTCTCGTACTTGAGTGGAGCACCATTGATGCCATAGTTGACATTGGTGAAAACATCACAGGTCTCAACAGGGGAAGAAACGAGCTTCACAGCACAGGCTTGAAGAGGATGATCCAAAAGGTTGTGCCTCATGGAGAAGCTGTCTAGCTTGGCATAGAAGTAGCCTCCCTTACTGGTCTTGAAGGAGTTGTAGTAGCTGATCCGCTGCTTGTAGTTCCTGCAGATGACACTGACTGTGGCCCCAACGATGGGCTCAGCCTCGTTCAGAGACCATGTCCCTGAGTAGTTGCAGCTCTGGCAGTAGACAATCCCTTCGACTACTACGTCTGCCTGCTTTTCGGGTGGTGTGTACGGCTTTGTTGGGGGTGCATATGCCCCTGAAGACGGCTTGCTTTGCTTTGCATACGTATCAGCACTTGCATAAGGGAACGCCAACACCAGGAGCAGAATTGGCAATATCATAAACAAATTCCGGGTTCTTGCCATTTCGTTTCTTTTTTCTTTATTTTTCTGGATTTTGCTTTTCTATATTTGAGACGGAAATGCTTTTGTATTTTTGTGGTTAAGGAGATTAGAAGATGGGGGTGATCATTTATATGATTCATCGTTATGTAGATGATGTGAGCTATTGATCGACGTGGATGCTACTAAGCTCAATGTCAGTTCTGTTTTTAAATTTAGGAATTGTAGTAGACATGCATGGCATTACTTGGGTTGCCGAAAGGAAAGAGAAAATGATCAACCAAAATAGGAGTAGTTGACGTGAAGACCATAACTGGGAATGTGATAATGGTATCCTAATAATTCTTTAATCATACCAGCTGCCCTTTATTAGCCCCATTGACTAACCTCGGACGGTCTGCTTTCCTCTTTCTCTGCCCAGGCCCTGTGCGTGTATTCAAGGAACCACAAGAACTGGGGGCTAAGACAAATACTGTCAGCATCGTTATCTGAGTGGTTTGAGCTGCTCGATTCAGATACATATTTAAGAGGTAAATTGCCCTGAAGCTGTCTACTTTTGCCATTAATTAGCTGATGCCTGTTGGAGCTAAGACTGCTAAATGGCGAAAGTTATGTTTAGATAACATTTGCAACTTCAGGCCTAGGGGAGATGTGGGCACTGGAGCTGCTTGCATGCTGGTTTGTAGAGCCTCTAGAACCACAAATTGATAATTGGTGAATGGTGAGGTTCTCAGTGGCATATGACAACCGAGATGGTACCTGTATGTATGTTGTATGAGGCAGCCCAACATAGGGAAATGAAGAGGGGTTATATCAGGAAAATCCTATAATGAAGTTGTGGCAACTTAGCAGCGTTTGTACCCCACCCACACCACTGAAGCTGGCTCACAGGAATTCTTCAACGTCCAAAACCTCACTTGCTAGCAGTCTCCTTATTGATTGTGATGCCCTAGATCTAAGACATTTGATTCAAAACAAACCCGCACGAAGAGTCTATGGTCTTTTTGGCTCCCTGTGGAAATCCTTTCTTCATTGCCCAAAAAGAGTAGCAAGAGTTTTGTTGCTATGTGTTCCCTAAGTCCACAATTATTTTTTAAGCTCCATAATTAGCAGAATATCTCTGCAGCTCTTCAGTATATCTCACCTCATCAAAACTCAAAAGCCATACATACTTGTGCTTAATTGAAGTCAGTATATTATATAATGCACCAGAAGCTAAGATCATGCTGAGAGCTGGTCTGGGAAAAGCCGATGTAAGGTCAAGATACCAATTAAATTTAACGCTTCTTACTAGACCGCAATGCATAGTCTAAGGAGCACCACCTTATAGATTCTGCAAATAATCAAATTCACTTGTTAAACACAGACCCTTGACAGTAGAGATGAATGCTACTATTGCTACCTATCAAAAAAAGGAAGACAGATACAAACTGTCAGCATGTAATTGATTTGTGACCATGCTAAGTTAGTGTTCGAGTCTTGACAAACGAGTATGATCGATTTTGTCGGTCTCTCGAGGACTTGCAGGGCTGCTTGTTTTTGACTTCTATTTTCGACCCAGAAACCTGAATAGAATGGAACTAGAAAAGAAAATTTGCAGGTGCCCAGAAGTTCAACCTTAAAGTTGGATCTTTCTCAAATCAGTACCTGATTTGGAAATCTGAGTAGTTGATTCATGGACACATTAAGTACTCCTGATGGAAGAATACAATAAGGTCTGCCCACCTCTTATAAAGAAATACTTGAACCCAAGAAAATCCAGAACTCGGAGCTATTTGAGAGATAATTGAAAGCCAAACGTTTAGCTATTCAATGCCCGATCATGAACAATCCTAACAATCACGGCGACAATTCACAAGCAGCTGACCCTTTCAATTCAATCCCTTTTCACGGGCATTACTTGTAAAACTTGCAGTAATTTAACTTCAGATACCAAAATGTCATCAAGTACATAGAATAGAATGACAATGGAATCAGGAGGGGAAAAAACATCTGCGGTTTTTTACACCCCCAACTTGGCACAAAACAAGTAAATAGGACTCTGACTGCATTATATCTTCAAGATATTTACGGGCAACAAATGGAAGAAATAACAGCATGCCAAGTTATAAGCATTGAACCTTTTTTCCCCCTCATTAACTACAAACAGGTGATTAGTTCAAACAGTTCACACCCAAAAAGGCCCAACTACATCTTCTATCCTCAAGCTACGGACAGTACCTCAACTTCTTCCATCCAAAGAGGAGTTAACCTTGGAACTGCTTTATCCCGATCTATGCCTGTTGTTTCTCTGAGTTTAGCAGCGACATCCTTCATTGTCGGTCTCAGTTGTGGGTCGAGTTCAAGGCATTTTCTTATAACTTCACCGATCTTCTCAAGCTGTTCCGGATTGAAATATCTCAACATCGGGTCAACCCATACTTGAAGGGGCCGATCCCCTCTCAAATAGTCATAAGCCCAATCCTCAAGCAACCCATTATTCTCGGAAGATACAGGAACCCGACCTGTCATCATCTCCATTAGCACCAAGCCAAAGCTGTAGACATTACTATCTGGCGTAGCTGATGATGGGCTTAAAACAGCTGTGACAGTAGGCTGCACTTGGGTGGCAGCTGCTTGATTCCATAACGAGAAATCAGATATCTTGGCGGCATAGTCTTCAGCCAGACTCACAGCTGATGAGTTGAAGTTGGGGTGAGTTATAGGTGGGACCAGCTGGTGCATATGCTCTAGGCAGTATGCGATCCCCATTGCAACCCTCAGCCGCATTCCCCAGTCCAAGTGCTCTGCTTCTCGTACTGTAGGAAACCTCCCAGATTAGAAATGCAATCAGAAATCTCAATCACTGTACAAAACAATATATTGGAATAAAGTCTGTGTTGCCTTGTCTCACTGAATTTTTGATAATAGACAGAGAAGAAGGGAAAAAGCGGACAATTTGTTATCTTTCCTCCATGAGATCACGTGCATAAACACACTCTAAAATCCAATCAGATTGATGATCAATTTTCTGGTTCTGTGTTACATCCTTTTATCACAATTTCTACCCTTCTCTCCCCCCCCCCCAGTTCGACATATTTGAATGAGTGTGAGTTCAGAGACTCACCGTGTAAATGCTCAAAGAGCGTGCCATTTGGAGCGTATTCGAAAACCATCATCCTTGTGAAAGAATTCTCTTCCTCACAGTAACCCAGGAGCTTGACGAAGTTTTTGTGATTTACCTTTGACAAAGTCTCAATCTGGAAAAATGTTAAATAAGTAAACCAAAAATAAATAACCAAACAAAGAAGTGATTTATTCAGAACATGTTCCTCTGTGATGGGGAATAAGGTGATATATTTACTTTCTTCCTAAACTGCATCTGCAGATGGCGTGACCATTCCTTGGCAGATGTCACAGGAAGAGATGTAACAGCTATCTCAATCCCACTTGAAAGTGTGCCTTTGTATATGGTGCCAATGGACGAAGAGCCAATGACATTGCTGAAATCTTCACAAGCAGTTTCAAGTTCAGACTTCTTCAGATTTAATGCCCCTGAAATGCAGATTCTCACTGATCATGGCCATGAACATTGGGGGAAAAAGTTTGAAAAAAAAAAGAAAAAGGAAATGGAAAGTTATACACATGAGCTCAAGTGATGGTGCCAACGAGCTGGACTCGACTCTTAACCCCTTGAGTCTGTAGTGCCGGTGAACAGGGGAAAAAACACTAAAAACTGAACACATATTAGGAAGTCCTGCATAGGTAGGGCGTGCCCCTTTCCCGAAAAAAGGGTACTCATTTTAACTTTTAAAAAAACCGGAAGATGATGCTCCAAGGATCAACAAGAATTCTGTATTATACTATGTTGGTCTTGTAATCGAATCAGATGTGCAGTTTTGGTCGTGATTGCAGTTTTGGTTGCGGTATGTAAAAATCAGTCTAATGTGGCAATCGTGTTTTATACCGCAGCGAAAACATGGTTCAGACAACTGAAGAACCTTTGTGATGCCGCCCTTTCGTTGCGGAATGGCTGCAATTTGAATCCATGAATGTTAAGGAAAGAAGGGCCAACAGGTTTTATAGCACCATGTGGGGATGATACCTCCCATGTCAACTGCCAAGGTTTGAACCCTGGCAGCAATAGCTCTTATGCAAGCGAAACTTTTGGCCATCACGATAGACCTAGCCGCCCCCCCCCCCCCTTCCAAAAAAAAATAAAAGGAAAAATGTATTAGCAAGTTAGTTGCAAGGCAGGAAACACAGGCTGACCTTGTATAAAACTCAGCTTAGTACCTCGCAATCCATCTGATCTAGCATTATGTAAACATATGTTCAAGACGTACATATCCGGGAGTTTTCAGAGAAACGTCACGCTAAAATAAAATAACAAATAGAATCCACGAAAACAGGCATTACCAGCTGCAAAGGTCCCTTGTAGGTGTCCATTGAATCCTCTGATCTTCGTGATCTTATTACTTCTCCATAGGTATATAGCACCTATGATCACAGCCAAAACAATAAGCCCAGCCACTGCTCCGAGTGCTGCTACAAGTGGCTTACTATCCACTGATTTGGCACGTGGTGGTGGTGGTGGTGGTGCAGTAGGAACAGAAGTTGATGATGGCACTGGAGGTGGCGGTGGGGCCAATGTACGTGGTAATGGGACGTGGAAAGGTAGCAGTTCTGGCGATGGCGGCGGTGATGGTTTTAGGAGTGGAATGTGATCAAGTGCATTTTGTGCAGATGATGATGACAAAGCCCCTATATTTTGAAGTTCCCGGCCTTTTCCAGATGTCATGGCGGGTGAACTAGAGCTCTCTGTTGGAGGTGTCTCCGTAGCTCCTTCCCTAGCTTTTTCTGCGAGCATTCTCAGAGGTACTTCATTTCTTCCCCAACCATTATGCCTACCAGATGTTGACACAACTTGTTATGAGTCAACAGGTTCACCGAAGAAATCATGACAGAACATCACTGACATCTCTGTTCTTGTTAACCTAAGCGATTTTATTTGAGACTAATCTTAAATTGGTTTATTTTTCCTACTTCTGAAAGACCGTTTTCTTCCCTTCATTTGTCGTCAGACACACCTTGGTGTCTATAGAAGTTGATCCAACAGTTTTAGATGGAGTAGATTACCTGGTATATGGCAATGATTGCATAGCACAGATGAGGTGGTTGTCATCCATCTCAGCTTCCGAAAGCATAATATGTTTTTCGACTTCAGGAGATGTGTCCGAATTCTGCCCATTATTGTCTAATAAGCTGCAAAATATGCAGCATGGATATAATGACCTCATACAAAGAAGACTTGACTGAAAAAATCAACAATGGATTTGGGACAAAAAATATATGTGAACAAATTTTCAACTTACAGAATTGTGATGTTGTGTTCAAAGTCAGATGGGAGAGCTCGTGTAAAACTATTGTAACCCAAGTCCAGCAGCTTCAATTCTTTCAGATCTCTGATTTCCTCTGGAATTGCACCGGTGAAGGAATTGTTTCGTAATATGCTGCGAATGACAACAATGCCAGGATGAATGGGAAACAAAACCAAAGTGATCGATAGCATAGAGGAGCGAAGAAGTTCTGCATTAATATTCTCACATTGACTTTATATGCAACAGATGCCCAAGTTCAGGTGCTAGAGTTCCCTCAAGACAAGAATCTCTCAAGTCCCTGCAAGTTTCGGATCTAAGTTTAGGGGATTGAAAGGTAAGATGAAGATTTTACTGAAATTCAATGCAGCCTGAAGCCATGATTCATGAGTCTACAACAACTGCAACTACTACTCCCAGAGTGTGTAATAATCTATGCAGTCATTAGCTCCCCAAGAAGTAGAGAACTTGTTGGCCACAAATACAGCTGTTTCTCATCATTATTGTGCAAGCATTTAACCTTCAAAAACTACCCCAAGTTGTACAGAGAAACACTACCCCTGGGCACTGCAACAGCAGCCAACATTCAACAAACACCACAAAAACTTTTCAAATTCTTGCTCCTTTTAGGGTCTATTAACTGTTATCCTCTTGAAGATGCAAGTGATTACCAAGAATTGCACCAAAAACAAATTTTTAGCCCAAACCGACTGTTTTCGATGAAGGATGACTGTGACGAGACCAAATTACTATTGACAATGTATATGAAAATCATGTTGAATGATTATCAGTAGAGTGGAAAATTAAGTAGAGAAAGGGATGATCAGATTACTCACAGGGAAACGACATATCCATCAAAACACTCAATTCCAAACCATGAACATGGTTTGTTTTCTCTGTCATCTTCATTCCATCTTGATAAAGCTCCAAATGGGTCATTAACCACTCTCTCTCTGAACTTCAAAAGTGCAACTCCTGAATTGCACCCACATAGAAAAACAACAAAGGCCTAACATATCAGTATGCATTTCTTTCCAGAGTCAAACAAAGGGCAGAACAACAATAACAGCAACAACCACCAACCCTGAGTATGGTCCAGGGCAATCCAGATATAAATGGTCTCACCACTATAAACGGAGAGGCTGATTTCATATGACCCGAAAGAATTTCTAGGAAAATTTGTCACACAAAACTAACAAAGGTCAAAGAAAAAAAGGATTGATTTATAACATTTTAGAGCACGGATTAGAGTACCTTCATCATTGAGGGAGGAAGAAAAGAAGAAATTTAGCTGGAAAAAGGCAATGATCAAGACCAACATGATCCATATGGAAGATCCAAAGTCATACATTCTCTGTTTTCTCTCTTTTCTTCAAACATCAAGCATACCCAGAAACAAAAATCCACTCAAAAGGCCCCCAAGAAAACTGGGTTTTGACCCAGTCCTTGAATCTCTACCAGTTCCACAACACACCAAATATTAAATTTTCCAACCCAGAAAAAAAATAAAATGAAAAGGGGGTTGGACAGAGCAGCAGAAGACGAGTTCAGAGTAATTAGTATGACTTGGAAAGGTCACTGAAACCAAAAAGGATATCATTAAAAAAGAGTGCTTAAGGGTGTGTTTGGGAAGAAGGAAATTAACAGGGAATGTTTTTCTAAGATTCTAAGAGTATTTTAGGCCTTGATTGAGCAGAGTAGGGATGTGAAAAAGGCTTTCTTGAATATAACGTTCTGACTTTTTTGGATCAGAAAAACAACTAGAGAACTGCAAATAATATATATATTGCTAGAAAACCGCCTGCTATTTTAAAGATTTCGTGGAAGCACTAACTTAACCTAAAAATTTAATGGGTAGTTAAACAGTTGGAAATTGATTTATTACTAATGACTTGAGTAGATAATTAGCCAAAGTTGTAAAATATTTAGGCTTTAAGCATTGTTATCAAATATTTATTTTTGAATTTATGTACAAAAATAGGTTTATCATCGTATGTTTTACATATGTTCCTGTGTGAAATATAATTAATTTCCGGTCTCTTTTTTACTTTATATATTGATTTAATGTTAGGGTTGTCGAACTCAAGATGACTCCATGCATAAGAAAGATTTTAATACCATGTTCAATAGCAATTCAACCTGGACTATCTACCAATGACTTAAAATTTCGAAATGTGTCGACTATTTATCAGTATCAGTGAGATTGTTTAATTTCAAGTCGTTAGCCATTTTCAATTAAGATATCACAAATGAAGTCCAAAATAGGCATTTCCACTCAAAGTTAGAAAAATTGGAGAGCTTGTGAGTTGCACATTTAGTATGTTGAGCTTGTTTCTGTTCACCTAATCTTCACTAACATGTTCGATTGATTTGGACTTGTTTAAGGGGTAAAAAGAAATAAGACTTGATAAGCAGACTTGATTGGTAGCTGAATATGTCATTATGCCTTTGAAAATTTGTTAGTTGTGGCCAATGAGCAAATAATAGAAACCCTAAAATTGATTAATGAATTTAATGATAAACCTAAAAGGCGGTTAGTGATGTAAACGTACTTACAAAGACTTGGTAAACGACCATCGTTCATCGGAAGGTTGACTGACTCGCTGGAAAACGACAATTGACGAATTTTATTCTTTTTAGAAAGAAAAAAAAATTATTACTAAAGTTATATATGTGAATATAAGATATTAATTCTGAGTCTATGTTGCCGATTAATTCAATCGTCGCCAACATTTCAAGATAGAATCAAGCTCTTTTTGATATGAATATATATAAACAAAAGTTATAAATGTTATACCGTTCATAGTACTGTATCAGATTTAGGTACCGTCGTACGGGGCTCATATCATTTTGAATTTCAAAAAATCAAAAAAATTAAAGGACAAAAACATTGAAATTTTCATATACCGAACAGTATTTGACTAAAAATACTGGTACCGTCCAGTATTTGACAGTACAGAGCGGTATTGACTGTACAATATCGGACAATAGCTTATATCGTTTTTTGACTGCTACAGTACATTTCGACCGGTACCGAACGGTACAGTACGGTATTTACAACACTGATATGAACAATAAAAAAAGAAAATTGTTTCAAAAAATATTAAAACTAATAGTGATTCGTCTTATAAATTCATGACGTAATTTGAAATTGACCTAAATAATTGACGTGCAAATATCTTTACTTTACATTTGGTACATGGCAATACGTGAGTAGAATTGGAAATAGGTGCAGATGGGAATATGAGACACGGTAAGTATAATTTTTATGTTTGGTACATTGGGGATGAGAATAACTAAGGTGGTAGAATTGGACATAGGAACCCTAAATTTCTACAGCTTTTTGACCAGTTTGAGGGTTGGTAATTACTAGTCACGATGTGAGATAAGGAATAAGACTAAAAAGAGCGCATTACCATTAAAATTATGAAGTCATACTTTACTTTGAAAGTATATTTTGTAAGTTTGTTAATAGTCGGAATTTTCTAATTCTTACATATCGAACAAGAGATTGAGAATAAATAAATGAAGGCCCATTTTTAAAAATAATTTTCCCATTCCAGTTACGAAATTCCATTTATCAATTCACCTGATACTTTATAGTGCAATGGATTTTTTTTGGGGGGGGGGGGGGGGCGGGGGGTGCTAAATTTGAAATTTTATGTACTCTGTATTTTAATCTTAATAATTAAGACTTGAATGGTACCTAAGATGATATTTTTCCAAGCAATGATAGGACTTAATCAGTTAACTCATGTGACAGTATAGCTAAAAACAATTAGGCTTTTCAATTAATTGTACGGAAACCAACATAGGCTGGTTCAAGTGGTTTTACACTTATTCTCTTCAAGTAAGGTCTTAAGTTCGAGTTTTGTGAATAGAGAAAATCTATAATGAGAGAACTCTACCTCTTATTGGACCAACAGTAACTCGACTTCGATAAAATGGAGGGTCTGAGACCCCCCCCCCAAAAAAAAGTACTGATATTCTAATTTCTAATTCCTAAAAAAAAAGGTTGACGATGCAAGGTCTCTGCTATGAGAATACTAACCAAAACTACTGCCAGTTGGCCTATCCAAACATTTAGCCCAAAATATTAAAAAGTCACACGAAACGACGTCGTAATTGGGAAAGAAGACGAAGTCAAACGCCGCGAAATCAACCCTCCGCGTTGACCAACGGAAAGAGTCAACCGATTTAAAACCGTGCCTCCCACTCCGAGAGTCCCAGCTGCCCTCTCATTCGGAACTCACTCTCTCTCCTCAATCGTCACTATCGCGGCGCCATTGAAGCGGGGCAGAAGGAAGCAGACTTCGGTTCTGAGAATGAGGTATTTCTTACTCGAATTGAAGTTGGCTATCTTCTCGTCTCTCTCTCTTCAATATGTGAATGTTTGCTCGAATTGAACCCCTCCTCCCCCAACATCTGTGTTCAATACGTTGCGATCGTTTTTCAAATGTGGGATTTACTGGGAATTGTTCTGAGGATTAGTAATGTTGATGCATTCGCATGTGCTAGGGTTTGAATGCCGAACTGCGAATTCGTGAAATTTGTTACTGTTTTTGTAAGTTTAAAGGTGATCTTAACGACTTAACCCAAATCGGATGTGTATTTTACTTAAAAGTTAAGATTTTGTTTCTTGTGTGGTTTAGGGTTTTCTGTTGTTAAGTTGCCATATTATTTTTGCCTTTTGCCTGGAAATCTGGCTTATTGAATTGCAAATGTATAACGAGGCTATGATGAAAACTTTGACAATGCATGAATAGTTGATAGTTGCCTTGAAAATTAGTAGAAGGCTTACATTGAGTTCAACTTCTTCTTGTAATACATTATGCCCAATGTCTCTGGAATTTGTCCCAGGAGGAAATGATCCATTTACAGTCATCTCCTGCAAGGTCTGCGTCCAACAGTAGTTCTCAAGATCAAGACTACTCCCTTTTTTTGGAGAAAAAAAACATGCACATTTCAAGAGATGAATCATGAATCTAAGAAAAACACTTGATTGGTTTAACCAAATGCACGAAAATATTGGCCAATGCCACTATCAATGCCTTATGCCTCCCTGAACAAGATTCTATGTATTTGCAATGTCATGGGTTTTAGGTTTTTGATTTAGATATTGATGTTCGATGCCATGTTGCAATCTTGTTTAAAGGGCCAACGAGTACAAGTCATCACTATTCTATTAGGAGACAAGGTTGCGTACATAAAAAATGTGGGTTTGGAAATTTCTATGCATTTGCAACGTTGCGGGCTTTTGTCTTTTTATGTAACTTGTAGCTCTCTTCAACTGTTGAGGGGGAATTTTAATGTTGGTGATTATGGTCTAAACAATTAAAAGGAAGGGGGCGTCTCGGGAATTTGATAATTGAACTACCATTCAATTGCCCCTTTGCTGAAATGATGATATCAATCATCGCTGAAGGGAGTTGGTACGTCACTGTTAATTTTTGAAATTGCGGTGGACCAGTATGCTAAAATAGTCATTTGCTTTTGAGGTCATCTTTCAACACAATATTTGCCATCACCAAAATAGTAATTTGCTGAATCGCCTTTGCTAATTTTTTTTTTTTTGGTGGTACCCTAATGAGAAATGAGAAAGGAAAAAGTAGAAGCACTACAGTAAGTGATGACAAATTATTATATACACCTGAGAGTTTATACTACTATTACCATATAAATATATATTTTTCAACATGTATTTGTCACATGAGCGGTTATTAACATATATTTTACTTACGTGGCTTATGAGAATACATACATCCGGGTGTATGAAATAGGCTTTGGTAGATGCCTATTGGGTATTTTGTGTTAATTTCAAACTCTGTGGCAAGGATCTCCAAGAATTGTGAACCTGATTCTCCGTTAAACTAGCTCAGAGAATGCTGATAATGCCATTGAAAGTTGAAACTTGTGTAGAATCTTGTAGGCATCCATGCATAGAATATGTCCTGTTCGAGTTCCAACGTCATGCCTATTGCCAACTTATGATGACGGTTTGATTTGGTAGGTTTTATGGGTGATCATCTGCTAAACGGGGGAAGCAGAGGCCACACATAAGTCTCATGTGGACCTTTTAGATGAATATGTTAGTCTGTTGGGTTTATACATGATTTTGGTTTGTACCATTGACTTGTGCTATAATTTTTGATAGGTTTGCAACTTGGAAAATTTTATCTATTGCTGCTGGAATGGATTACATATATTAATCTTGGTATAATTGATTTAAGTAGGCGTGGATGTACTGATTTGACAGGACAGTATGAACTGAGAAAATTTTCGGAGAGTATATGGATGTCAGATTATGTTATGTAGATAAGATATCAGATTGAGATTCAAGATCTCTTTCCTATTTTTCATCCGCGGGGGGGGGGGGGGGTGTCTTTTTTTCTCTCTGTAGATGCATTTATCTCTTGTGTGGCCAAAGTTTCAAACTTACAATCATTCTTTTGAAACTTTCCCAGCCACAAGCGAAGAAAGAGCATCTTTCAACCTAAACAAAATGATAGATGCTGTTGCATCTGAAGAACAAAGAGAGAGGACAGGCCTAAAACCAGCTCAGAATCAGAGTCCATGATGTTATTATCCAGGGTAATACGAGGACGAAAGATTCTGCCATTGAAGCCGAGATGCAGCACTTAAAGTGCGCATCGTCGCTTCTTAAGATAATTGAAGATGCCTGCATTACTGAAGCTTGGCTCAAGGAATAAGGTATTTCGAAGATGTCAAATTGGCGATTGCCACTGGACCTAGGTAATTGCCTGGGACTCTGGTTACAGCCTGAAAAGCTTCGTGAAGCTAGCATATCTGTCAGCACAAAGCTAGGGTATCTATTATCAGTTTCCGTTTCTCTTCTCATACTTGTATTGTCCTGTCTTTTACACCTTATTCGAACACACACACATGCCTGTGCACAAAAACTTTCTTTAATGGAATTTAGTTTTAATGCAAGGAAATTATGAGAGCAAGCCTTTCTTTAAGGGGGGACTTGGTACAATTAACATACCATTATTGGGGAGGGCTTTGAATTTTCATCCCAGGGCTTTATTTGGGGGGGGGGGGGGGGGGGTGTCCCATTCACTATGACAATACGGGTTAAAGTTCTATCCTTGTGGGAAGCATCCTTTATTTTGTGCTATGGAAGAGGTTTGAGGGAGAAGAGAATTTTTCTGGGATAAAAATTAAGCTTCACATTCAGTATAGCAGCATGTTAAAATCTGGATATACACTATTAGTGATGGGTTGATGGCCACTGGGATATCATTAGACTTTGGCTACTATAAGTGTTAATAGTAGTTTAGTTAAATTAAATTCTATAACATGAGATTTAGCTTTCACACAGGCATCCAACTGTCATGACTGTACGACAAGGCTAATCTCTGCTCATTGGATCATGCATGACCTAACCGCTGATTTGGCCTTAGGCTCAACAACTGTTCCCATCTCCTGGGCTTGTTAGGCCCACTGGGTCTACCGTGTGATAGGGAGCCCAGTGGGTGACCTAGCTTACCCAAAAAACAAAAACGTTGATGACACAAAATGAAAGTCACTTCTTCTTATGATTGTGGACTTGGTACTTGGTAGTTCCTCTGCATTCTGCTAATAAGGGCATGTTCTATTTCGCGTTTTAGATAGATAGATACAAGGAGATGTAAGGAGCTGTAAGGAGATGTAAGAAGCTGTAAGAAGATGTAAGAAGCTGTAAGGAGTTGTAAGAAGCTGTAAGGAGTTGTAAGGATACATATAAAGAGTTGTTGAATTGTAAAAGAGTTGTATAGTATAATTTATTTTAGATGAAAAATAATAATATTAAAATAATATACTTAAGAAGCTGTATTTTGTATTTTTTTAATAATTATTATTATTTTTTATTTTTTTTATTTTTTTTATTTTTTATTTTTTGTAGTTTTGTAATTTTTGTTATTTTATTGTTTTATTTTTTACTTCTTTATTTCTTTTTTTTTATTTTTTTATTTTTTAATTATTATTTTTTATTTTTTATTTTTTAAAATTTTAATTTTTTTATTTTTATTTTTATTTTTGGTATTTTTTAATTTTCTATTTTATAATTTTGTACTTTGTAATTTTTATTTTTATTTTTATTTTTTAATTTTTAATTTTTAATTCATAATTTTTAATTTTTTAATTTTTTAATTTTTTAATTTTTAATATTAAATTTAAATTTAAATTTAAATTTTTTAATTTTTTAATAAAAAATAAAAAAATAAAAAATAAAAAATAAAACTAAAAATTTTGAAAATTTTGAAAATTTTAAAATTAAAAATTAAAAATTAAAAATTAAAAATAAACATAAAAATTAAAAATTAAAAATAAAAAATTTAAAAATTTAAAAATAAAAAATAAAAAATAAAAAATTTAAAAATTAAAAATAAAAAACTAAAAAAAAATGAAAAAAATGAAAAATGAAAAATAAAAGAATAAACAAAAAAAATTTAAAATTAAAAATTAAAAATTACAAAATAAAAATTAAAAAATTAAAAAAATTTAAAAAATAATAAAAAATTTAAAAATTAAAAGTAAAAGATGAAAAATGAAAAAATAAAAATAAAAATAATAAAAATAAATAAAAAAATAAAAAATAAAAACTAAAAAATAAAGAACAAAAAAATTTAAAATTTAAAATTTAAAATTAACAATTAAAAATACAAAAATACAAAAATACAAAATACAAAATAAATAAAATGGAGATGTAAGGAGATGTAAGAAGATGTAAGAAGATATAAGAAGATGTAAGGAAATATAAGGAGATGTAAGGAGATGTAAGAAGTTGTAAGAAGCTGTAAGGAGATGTAAATTTTTAGCTAAATCCTAAAAAATGCGAAATAAAACAGGGCCTAAGAAAATAAGAATAGTATAGCTCTTTCAAGTTAAAAGATTTTGCCTCCATTCGATCTAAAAATTAATATATCATGCATTAGATGGCATCGCGGGACATGACGCTATAAGTCTAATTACCTATCAATGATGAAAAATTATCATCTAACAAACAATTTCATCAATCAAAATATTACATGCATTATTTTCTATCGACCCAAATTACCATACAACTGGCACGTTAAAAAAGAGAGGATGTTTCAGGGCAATAGAAGCTCCATCTTACATCTTACCTTTAATAATCTTTATTTACTTACCCCTACTTCAGTTGTAATATTGTAAGGGTGAATGTTGAACTTGACACCTAAATGAGCTCCAAACAAATGAAAAAGTGCCTAAGATAACGCTATTTAAGTAATTACATAGGTCCTGTTTGGCAAATAGTTTTTTAAAGAGATTTTTGACCAAATAGAGCTTTTTTGATCAAAATTAGCTTTTTGACCAAATAAAAAAGCTAATTCGGATGTTTGGTAAAAGAGCTTTTTGGGTCCAAAAAGCTAATTTGAAAAAGCTAATTACATGAGTTTTTTGAAAGAGTTTTTTGAAGAATTAGCTTTTTGTCTCACAACTTTATCAGAAACAGCTAATTTTACCAAACAACTTTTCAACAAAAAGCTAATTCAAATAGCTAACTCAAACAAATAACATCTAATAGCTAACAACTGTTTGTTAAACAGGACCATAGACTAATATTACGTTGATATGTAGATAAGTGAAAACAGTAGTACAATGTACTACAACTCAAGTTGATATAATTTGATCAACCAAATGGAATTGTTTAAGGCCAGCTCAGTTCACTTGTGACTTTGTGAGGTTAGCGTAGCTACTAGGAAGCATTCTCAAGTCACGTGATTAGTGCCTGATTTTTTGCTGTTAAACGTTTAAAAAGTGGACTAGCATTAATCACTGACTATCGAAGAGAGCACCACAAGACAGCTCAACATGGGTAGTACCACCAATAATCCATTTTACTTGAATTGTGGGCCCACTTCAGAAAAAAATTTATTTTTTAGAATTCGTATTTATTCAGTTTTTCAGTTTATGAAGTTTCAACTTGAATTACCGTATGAAACATTTATTATTGACTCACCTTATAACACATATTTTTTTTGAGTTTCAAAAAAAGGGAAAAAAATAACTCTGAAGCACAAGGAATAATAAATAAATGAAGAATTGGAATGCATGGAGGAACTCTACCACATTCCTTTATGAGTATCATTCTATGAAACAAGCTGACCGCAACAATAAAAAAACTCGATTGTGGAACTTGAGAGGATCTCACTAAAGCTCATTCCAATGATTGCGAATGGCCTAAGAGAATTTCCAACCCAAGTTTCAAATTTTGGAATTCTATTTTGTTACATCTGCACAAATTCTATTTTTTGGAAGTTACATTCTTTCACTTTTCTAATCTATGAAACTTATTCATGAACAACTCAATAAAATATTTGTCGTGATCCAACCGTAACTTACAACCTTTTAAAAAAATAGGAACAACAAAAACTTAACAAAAAGACAAAAAATTGCAGAACGCGGGTTGGAAATGCAGTGAGTTCCAACCCGCAAGGCAAGCACAAGAAAAGCAAATTGAGAATCAACACGTGGCACTGGGGCCCATTAGGTGGAACGTGCATTACCTAGTTGTGAATGCTCTCAATAAGCCCTTTGATGCTGGTGCCAAAGTTTACACAGTTAAAATAGATGTGGCAACATTAAGGTTTCATTTGATATAAATCGAGCAAGTCAAATGATGTATGAGTTTAGAGAAAGTTTAGTCCAAAATTCACCTTATTTTTGAGTTATATAAATTGAACAATAAATAAACTAAATTAAAATTGTTTAAATGTATTTCTGTTTAAAAATTGTATAATTATATTATCCTTACATTCAATCTATCTAATTAAATATATTCAGATAATCAAATCATTGAGATAAGACTTTTAGACTTAGATTTGCTCCCCTCCTCCCCCCCTTCATGCGTATCATTGTCCTTTTGTGGGCTTTTATGTCTAAGTACAAAATCGAAGTTGGATTTGTGAGATTATTACGGATTAAGAGAGAGTTAGCTAACAAGTAGTATTATCTTAATTTCCTATCTTCCTCCGTTGAAACAATGGCTTAGTTCATGTTAAATGCCGCCATCAATCAACCATTCAGTTTAGATCGCAGTAAACTTGGGCTACCTAATACAAATTTTCCACACCCAATTCAAGCTACATTGATTTGGTATGAAATAAGCCCCTACCAAACAGTCACTCTTACTGTGCCCAAAACGTGACCCATCCTTTTCAAGGTGGAGGGATCTTGTCACAATCCACACTATACTTAGCGGTGTGGACACCCCTAAGTCTCAAAAAAAAAAAGTTTCTATTTTAAAATATGTCAATTTAGTAACAATGTTGGTTTATAAACACCCTTAAATAAAATAAAATAGTGTATATTAATAACGATATTAATTTATGAACACCCCTATCCTAAATGTCTGAATGTCAGTGGGATCTTGTATACTTACTTTTAAAATTTTTACGTTTTATTCCCTTTGTCCCATGAAGTTTATCTTGTATAAAAAAAAATGAAATTTTTTTAAAGTGTTTTATTTACTGCACTATTTCTAATTGATTTTAGATGAAAGAGAAGTTTTAGGAGTTCCATAGAAGAATGCAACAAAGGGATACATATTTTGGGACGATAGGATGAATTACTAATATGCCAATGTACGGTTCACCTCCCTATTTAGGTTAATTTCAAATTAGCCTGTGTTCGGATCAATGACATTTTTATTTTCTGATGTTAATTTAGATTGGTTTTTTTTCCCTAATTTGAGTTGGCTTCAAGTCCGTATACGTTAGAAGCAATTTTAAAGAAAAATCTAAATTTCCTTTCACCCCAATAATTTGGATAAAGTTTGCACTTTATATTCAAATCAAATCGACTCATTTTAAATATCAGATTAATGTGAATTCAAATCATTTTGCTTGAGTTCTCAGTGAATTTCTGTCAAGTATAAGGATATGTACTTTTCGACTTATGAAAGATACTTATTTGTGCTTATCGACAAAGCATGCTAAGAGTTGCTGAAAGATACTAAAATATACGAACATATACGGAAAACATACTTAAAAATATGCCGAATGATTAAACAAAATATAACTAAATATTTTCAATAAGTATTTAATAATGTTAAATTGTGCTGAAAATTACTAAAGGTTAGAGGCTCAGCTCAGAAAATTACTAACATATACTTAAATATGCTGGAAACGTGCAAATCATATTGTAATTTTCTGAAATTCATAACACTTTTTTAGAGACACAGCTCAGAAAATTTATGGAAAATGTCTAAAATTTTCTTCCATTAACAACACTTCCACAGAATTACACACCCAAAAAAGTTGACTATTATGAGATTACCTATCTTCACATTCACTTGCACATTTCAGATTTCCAATTTCAACCTCATCATTTTTTTTTCCTTCACAAAAAAAAAAAAAACAAAACAATTTTACCACTCTGTCTATATTCTACAATCTCTTGAGTTAAAGGGGTAGGATCCAGTGCATCAGAAGAGCACGGAAGTGCAAGAAGGGCACCTGATCAGACCGTTGACATTGCATCTCGAACAACTCTTAAACCCCACCTTCTCTCTGTACACCCGGTGGCTCCCATCACACTCCTCACACACAACAAACCGGAAACCACCACAACCGCCGCAAACACCTCCGTCCGCCGCCGGAAGTCCTTCAATCAGCAGCTTCAGATCGCCATTCTCGTGCAATCGTCGGATCTCGTCGGCCCCACCCACGTACAACCCATTCACATAGACCCTCGGAAGACTCAGATCCTTCTTAGTCTCTCTCTTCCCAATTATCCTCTGCAACTCGTCCAGGAACCCCCCGTCCATGGACACATCTCGCTCGTCGATCTTGATCTTGTACCCCTTGAGGATGGATCTGACGGCTCTGCAGTCATCGAAGGTCTTCCGGACCACACGGAGGCTGGTGTAGTAGACCACCACCCGATTCTGGGCGTCCGGCGGAGGCTGATTGTGGTGGCGGTGTGCGGCGGACGCCCACGCCCGGACACGGTGGAAGATGGAGGGTTTTCGGGTCGAGCCGGGGGAGTCAGCGAGGAGGGTTTGGATGTCTTTGAAGGAAATGGGTTGGCGGTGGGCCGGAGCAGGGGAACGGGTCGGGTTGCTGGGTTTTTGGTAGGAGACAGAGTGCTTGTGGAGAGGGCTGAGAGGGGGGTAAGGGGGGTGGTCAAGGAGGAGTGTTTCGACGTCCTTGAAGGAGGTGGAGTGGTGGTGGAGGGGGCTTCGCGGCGGCGGAAGGGAGGTGTCGGCGGCGACGAAGTCGAAGGAGGGTGCTCTGTTGTGGTTGTGAATCCGGGCTGGGGATTTCACCCATGATGCCCACATGAATGAAGCTGTGTAAGATGTTCCCACTATACTGTTGGTTCAAATTTGAGTGAAAGAATGTCAGGTACAGAGAGAGAGAGAGGCTGGAGCTCTACTGAATGGTTAAATAGAGAGGGCGGGGTAAATTTTTCCCCTTAAAAAAAAAAAAACAAATTGGTTGTTTCAGGCGTTTCAGAAAAAGCTCATTAGGTACGGTAACCACGGTTGGACTATTACACCCCAAAAGCCATCCCAGAAAAAAAAAGAAAAAGAAAAAAGAGAGGAGGTAGAGTTAGACGAGGATATCATTAAAAAATGGGACTGGAGAATTTGAGATTATCATCCACTATGGTTTCATTTCTCTCGTGACAACATTTACGTGTAGAGTTCTGATTAATTAATTTTATTTTTTTCCCTTTTTTGTGTTCATTGGTGTCAATTTGATTTTCTAAATATGTATTTTTTTTAACTCTAGAAAGCATTCATTTTCTGAGTTTCACAATATCAAAGAAGTGTTTTCACATTTCTATTAAATTTTTTTATTGATTGACTAATCATTTCAATAATATAAAATATATTAGTGGTTATTGATTTCCTAAATATGCTAGTAATCCCATTCTAGTATTTAAGAATACCGTAAATTGAATTTGTTTTTGATGCTGAAGCATAAAAGAGACAAGAAAGAAGCAGATAACTTTCATACATAATGTAGTCAGTCCATCATATTTAAGTGACCATTTTTCTTTGACAATACGAAAAGTCCAAACCAAACTAAACTTAGAGAAGGATGAAACCAATGCATTGACACAAGCACATAAGATTATAATGGTGATACTACAAATTGCTTCTGTACAACTTGCTTTTCGCTTGTCCCTATTTATTGATCAATTTTTTTTCCAATACATCACAACTATTTTGAATGAGATTATTTCAGCATAAGACAATCTCCATATACGAGTGGGTAATCATAACCTATGTCCACAGATAATCTCCCTGGTATATATAGAAAGCTTTGTTACGAAATGTAGATTTCAATTGGTAAGTAGCGGTATACCTTATGCTATTATGTCATAACTATTATAGACTCTGAAATTTGTTTATATATATATATATATATATATATATATATATATATATATATATATCATTTTTGTTCATTTGGAACGTGCATTGCTATAAGGGGCAGAAGATTGATCATGGATAGATGGATCACTAATTAACAAATTGTATACTTTGTGCAGGTGTGAATGAGAATATATACATTTCTTTGACCGTGCAACTCCAGTTGAAAACTATAAAAAAAAATAATAATAACAATCTGGGGATGCCAACATGTGCAGACAACTAAGTATGGTGCTCATAAGTTAAATAATATAATTCAATATTTAAAGAATAAAACGGGAATCAGAAGATGAAGAAGATGGGGGGCAGATACACGAAAATGAGTTGGTTCAACCGTGTCCCGTTAATCTGCCTGAGCCTCAGTCAGCCCCTACATATGTGTTATCTTAGCTTGCTCATCATTCCACGCGTACAATTGTTTTGGCCAAGATACGAAGACTTTCGGATTCTGGTGTCTTTGTTAATTTGTCGCTATTATTATTTTATCGAAATCGCTGTAGTATTACATAAAAATGTCACGTGCCAACTGATCAATGAGTAACATATCACACCCCAGCAAAAACTAAATTTATTGTGTTCCCAGATCTTTTATTTTGCAATTTGTACTTTAGAATTTATATATATATATATATATATATATATATATATATATATATAAAATATAATATAATATAATATAATATAACATAATGCTTGTACATATATAATGCTCTCATTATTCAACTAGTTACTTTAAATTAACAAAGACTGACCCCTTATCCTAAATAGAACTTCTCTCATTCACGAGAGTTTATAAGAAGAGTGGTGATATATGCCTTATCATAAATTTAACATATTTTTTAATTTAAAATCACAAATTTTTCAATGATTATATTTAATTATGAATTGCTAACCTTAAATATTCGTCGGTTATACCGACAAAGTATTAAATGATACTCTAATTGCATTAACCCCATCTGCGAGTACATATGATACGTGTATTTTTAAAATGTGAGAAATTATGTATAAAAAGATGATTTTATACAATTTATACGTTGTAATATACTTTCATGATTTGATTCTATTATTTTTTTTCAATTCAAAAACATAATATGATGATTTTTTAATCAAAACAAGACACTTATGGAGTGTCTTACAGCAAGACACTTATCATTTTGCTTATAAGAATAAGTGCTACAAAGTAAAAAAAAAAAATATATAAAAAAAATACCATGTCTACGGGGATGCCATCCTAAAAATTGTCACTCTAGTTATAGCTGGGTAATGAAAGAAGGACTAAACAAAAGTGATCTGGACACCAACAAAAATATTTAAAAAAATTAAAAAAAAACCGACACATGGTGAAGTCTTCTATTAGAAATTGAAAAGCTGACACGCGCTGTTGGTTGGATGCATAATTAAGTCACGCCATACTCTGACTGGGAGGCGAGTGACAACGTGCAATGCAAACAGGGAGATCCGAACTAGTTTGTTAATGCAATGTATAATTATTACACACAAGGCTGAGACATTAGGGCAAATCGAGTAAAGGCGTGTCATGTTTTGGAGAATACTGAAGAAACATGATGAATAATATTTACTAATCATTACTCAAAATGGAGATAAAAATATATGCATTTGAGATGACAAGGGATCAATGGTCAAATTCATTTTTCCCAATCCAGAATGTAACAGTTTTCTACTTCGCTATCAAATAGCCAAATCTAGGCAACTTAGCAAGTTAAGACTGTGTATAAGGACCTGTATCAATAATCTACAAAATAGATAATAGCTTAAACAATGAGAGAAGCTATCACTTTCTATGGTATACCGAGAAATCTCTGAGTTCCGTGTAAGTATTCATATTTCTGATGGTTGTAAATGTACTATCTTGGAAGAGAATTGTGAGCTTGATCTTCACAGCTTCACCTTCTCACATCCTAGCTCCCCTGGAGATGGCTATATCTCCATATGGCACTTTCTGTTGTACTTTTAGGATATTGCGAGTAGCCAGAACTGCAAAGTTGTCGATGTTTTTCATCAGTAGCTTCGGAGCCAAAGGAAATGTGGAATGAAATTCTCAAGCATATATAGTAGATGGGTGTTTACCACAAGTCTGATAAAAAAGCTGGGCGGCTTGTTTCCGGTTCATCCCATAAGCAAGCTGGTTTAATGATTCTGTCTGGGGTGCTCCTGGTGTCTCAAAATATGTCTTCAGATGCCTAAATGGACGTCAAAGAGGGTTCAAGGAGACTAATTAGTGAAGGAAGAACCAATTTTGCTTCAGTAACATCTGAATCAGCCAATGTTTGCATACAATGTGATGTTTTTGGTCATTGTCTCAGTCTCCTCATCGACAACAGGGCGTTGGGTTTGAGTACGTGCTGTTTCTACCAACAGTTCTGCAAAGTTGAAATAATTGTCAGATTGTTAGAAATTTCCTCTTAAGAATAGCTTTTGCTTGACCAACAAGCTAGTATTTGAGCGGTAGATTACCCTGCTCAGGGGTTGGGACAGGTTGAGAGCGTCTAGGTATCTTGAAGCCTGGTTGAAGTTGCTCATCGATCACTGGAAAATTGTGTGCTGCTGTTTCATGTATCCATTGGTTCTCCTCATCTAGTGACTCAAGGCCAATGCCATTGTGCCCGGATGAAGAATAAGGCCTTTTCTTGTTGAACCTGTGAACAGTAGGATACCTTAAAACCCAGCAATTTCAAGATACAACTGTCAAAACAGGAAAAAAAAATTGTTTTCTGCTTCATTGAACTGAACTTAAATTTCGTTGGCAGTTACCAACCCTAGTACAAAACTTAATTACAGAATGAAAGAACTCATATTCATTGCATAAAGGGGAACTGTGGGATATAATGTGCACTAACCGTCCTGAATTGCTGTCTGAAGTGTTTGAGAAATAGTCAAGCCCATTATCTGGACTAGGAAATACAAATGACCTTGAATGTGTTCCTGCAATGCCAAGTAAAGTTCTTAGTTCTTTGTCCCTGTCTTTTGTTAACTTTGATGCCTCCAAAGAAACTACGAGATTAACTGAAAGTACCAGGAGTACTGCCTGTTTGTGCCTTTGGATCGATTGAGCCCACTTCATTGAACATAAGGTTGAACTCATGGATAGGAAACTCAGTTCCTGTGGGTTGGTTGCTTCGTAGCTTTTCTGTCGAGGCTAATCTGTCAGGTCCAATTCCAGTTCCAACATCTGCCATAGGCTTTACAAACAGAAAGCCGGTCAGATGATGTACACACTCTGTCGCCTGCTATAGCAAGCAGTCGAAAGAATTCTTACAAATTCTGGAGGATCTTGATACTCTTGTCTATGAGCAGGTGATGATGATGATGGTTGTGGACCCACAGGAAATGTATTCGCTCCTGCTCGAGAAATTCAAGTTCTCAACTTCATTGCACTGTCTGTGAGAAAGCAATCGCTTCAGACAAGGTTAAGTCCTTACCAGAAGGTGAATCGTGTGGTGGTTGGATGCTTCTCATCCATAGTTTAAGAAGTGGCTCTGGGTAATAGAGCACATGGTCTCTACCCAATAACCCACAAGATAGTGCCACCGGAGGCAGCTCTATGAGTTTGGCTAACTTCATTGTTGATTTTGGATTGACCTGCTGTAAACAGTTGAGCTTAGTAATTCCTTTTTCTCTCTTCATTTGCATATATTTTGCACTTGAAGCTAATCTGATGAATGATGATAAATATTGATTTATTCAGCAATGCAATACAATTTTCCACTCCATATGGATAAGCCATCATCTGCATGCCTATCAAGACAGTCTAGTTGAAAAGGACCACAAAAGAGACATAATAGATGGGTGCCAAATGCCAAACCTTCCCAATTTTGGGTCTTCTGAATGAAATATCGGAAGAATCCTGTAGCCAAGACTGATATAAATTACTGGGAATCATGGTTTGTTCATCGTCCATAATAAAAGGAGCTTGCCTCCTTGCTCTCTTTCTAGGTGGCCCTCGCTTCTGTAATTCGTGCTGGGGCTGCTGTCAATAAATTTGGAATTGTTTCTCCATTTAGAATGTCTTTTCCCACGACAATAACATCCTTTTTTGTGAATTTGGGGGGGGGGGGGGGAGATGATTGCAACAGAAACAAAGTTAGATACCTGTCTAGTCTCTCCACATTCCACAGAAGATTGATCCACCTGTTTCTCTTCAGGCTGAACAAGAATGTCATCTGCAGTGGAAGAAATGGTGATATTAGCATCTGCATCTCTTAAATGCATTATCTCCATTCCATAGAGCGCCCCCCCCCCCCCCAAAAAAAAGGAGAGAACCATTTTGTGACATAACAACACCTTAAACAGTTGAACCTATTTCGCATGCTGAATGAGTTAAGAGCACTTTTCCAATTACAGGAAGAAGATATTACAGCAAAAAAGAAAATTTATTCTGTCTGAGATGTGTCAACATTGTTCAATATCATGCTTTCTCCGGTACTTGTTTTGTCAGCATTGCATGCTAGAACTGGCAGCTTCTTTTTTTGCTGACATAAACACAAGCCATTGGAAAAATTAGATGTTCCATGCTGCTGAAAATCAGGGTGGAGGAAAGCTATTGATAACTGCAGCGCCTCCTTATGGACCTTCGGAGATCAATTGATTAGCATGTGGTTTTCCAGAAACAGTACCATGTGAAATACCTAATCCTAAGCATGTAGGTCTCTAGAAGGAGAATGACATTAAAGGATCTGACAAAATACAGAGTTTGCTACTGTATTATGTAGTAAAAATAGGAGGCATTGCCTCCCTGTAGAAGGGAATTATCCTAATTGAATAACATTTCCTGTAAGTACAAATAATGAGTAGTCATATCTCAGGAGTAGGAGATGTAATACTAAGATTAAGAAAGGGGATTTGCGGCATCAAAGTGTGTTATCTAATGAAATTGACGTAACTTGACCCATTGATTCTTCTAATTACCGTTTGCAGGTTGCATTGCAGGAGGAGAGCATATAGGTGTTGGTATTTGGATGTGCTCCTGTGAAGGGATGTTAAACTGTGTCTCTTCATCTCCTTCAATATCAAACCTGCAAAGGGAACAGGATTAACATGTGTTGGGCAACATAGATTCATAGAAGGCTCAATGACGTGATTGTATTCTTAACGACGCAGCAGCCTTTCTCTTACAATAACCAAACAAGCTGAAACATCTGATTCTGTTTGTGCAGGGTACCTTTCAAAGCGATTATAAGGACCAGTGTCAGCTCGATGAGAATCATAAGCGTCATCTAATGTAATATTAGCAACGTCCACTGAGAAAATCAATAAGCAAACTAATTCAGAGATCAAATGCTGCTGGGGGGAAGGTGGCCAGTTAGACATGATAGATTTATAATCATTTATGCACAAAACTGGATGTAATATGACGATTTAGAGGACTGATGATCAACCTTGATGGTGCAGTTCGTTTGGTTCTTTTTCCCTTAAGCTCTCCATGAAGCTCTCAGTGAGCTCATCAATAGTATCCAGGCGCTGAATTAGCGGTCATAGATAGGTTCAAGCATCAACACCATAGCATGACAGTCATGGAAAGGTTACATCTCATTACATTTAGCAGTAGAAGCAAATTAAAGATCCCATTGAAGATTCAGATCAGATAAGCATAAATGCGTAATCAATGTATGCAAAATTAAATTGAAAAACTTATAAAAACTAAGATCCCTTTAGGGTGTTTGTTTATCTGACATGGTACAGAAATTAAGTGCCTCAAAGGAATACGCTAAGTTTAGCATGTTAATTTACCATGGCAAAATAAGCAGAATGGTGGAATCCTGTAGATGTTTGTTTACTAGAGTAGTCAATAGACTGCTCAACATCCCCAAGGTCAATGTCTTGGTTCTCAGGCAGCGTTACAGCTTCAAACCTGCATCACAAAAGCGACAGCTAAAACCTCTTACTAAAACCCAGGAAAGACCCACCCAGAAGAGAGGGAGAGAGATGTGTGCGAGACGCACTTGGCCTGAGTTTTTCCTTTGGGGAGAATTGTGGGGTCCACAGCAGGCTTCACCTTCCATGCAGCGTTGATTTCAATCTGGGAAATGGAAATCTCCAAAGTAATCACCGATGGCTAATGAATGACAACCACAGCAGTAGTGCTGGCCTCACAATGACTCAGAAAATCGGGAATAATGAACGTACCAGAAGGCGATTGACATCATCTGAGAATGATCAACATGTACGATCAGCAGGTTATATATATACAAGACCTCTGACAAATACCACGAGAGAAAGTAACAGAGGCGTACCATAGAGGAGTCTAACTTTGCGTTCATAGACGATAACCACTCCACCTGTGCAAAATGGTTAAGCAAACTAGATATTAGGGAATTGAGATAAAGACCAAGCCAAGCAGAGCAATAGAGCATTACCCATTAAAATCCCAGATAACCTAAGAGCCATTGGGACCGAGGGATTCAAGATTTCTTCGCTGTAATTGAATAAAATGACAATATCAAGCTACGAAGTAAGTTTGAGCAGAAGCATCCACGCGTACGTGAGACAGAGAGAGAGAGAGAGAGAGAGAGAGAGAGAACCAAATTCGGATGATATCAATCTGATCGAGCTTTCGTCGGTTTATCTTCGCGTGCATTGTGGCCGCCATCCTTTTACACAGAGAGAGATTAAATTAACGAAACATGAATCCTCATGGACTGACCAACAAGATAAAACCAAGTTTAGGACTAACTGGTTTCGAGTGATTGGAGTGGTTGATATTTACAGAACGGAAATAAAATTTCGAAGAAAAACGCGAAATTCATAAGCTATGCAAGCGCAAATGAAGATCAATCCCTCCGAGAAAATTCATGAAACTAGATTCAAACTCTCTGTCATATCAGAATTTCAGGTGCAATCGACAAAAATAAACTGGAAACTAAGTCCATAAGCTGTAGATGCATATGACAATCAATCCGTCTAACAAATTCCATCAAACTTAATTCAAACACTATAATAGCCGAATTTCAGTTGCAATTGACGAAAATAAACTGGAAATTTGACGTCACGGAGCATTTCAATTTCCTTCGTGGAACAGAGGTCTATAGTCAGCACATTAAACACTCAAACTCAAACAAAACTCAGAAATCGAAAATTCAACGAATCGAACAGTGGAAGATGCATAAGAACCGCAAAACAGGCTATTCCATGAGAAATTTCCAGAACAGAGGAATTCCAGTTGAAAAAGAAAAAACTCATAAACTGGATTCAAATGCTATGATAGCAGAATTTGAGCTAGAATAAACAAAAATAAACTCGAAATTAGATCCATAAACTATAAAACGCAAATGACGATGAATCTACCAAGAGATTTCATCACACCAAATTCAAACACAATTGTAGCCGAATTTCAGTTGCAACTGACGAAATCAAACTGGAAATTACAGAGGAAAAAAAAAAAACTCAAACAGAGCCGATGAATTTTGCAAATCTAGTAGAACAACAAATGGACAACACAGAACAGAGTTCAATAATCAGAAGATTAAACATGCAAACTGAAACAAGATCAGAAATCGAAAATTCAATCAATCACCATATTTGTCCCAAGGGAGCTTTGCGAGCAAGGAGCTGATGAGAGTAGAACATTGTTGCAGATTCTCACTTGTCTTCAACTTGGAGAGAGAAAATTACAAGACGAAGCAGCAGCAGCAGGAGCTAGCAAGTGTTTAAAGAGAGCGAGAGAAAGAGAGGGTGATAACAGAAAACCCGCCAAGCCTCAAAAGCGAGGCCTGCCGGTAAATTTGTGAGGCAAGTGCATGTGCTACAGTTTTTACAACAACGGCTTCTCTCTTTCTTTCATTAATTAATTGTTCCCCTTTCTAGTTTCTCCGCATCCTTGAAGCTAATAATGTTTCCAAAATAACAGTGTTGATTGTATACATACTTAGATAGGTGAAATACGAGTGCAGTCTTATTGCTTTTACGTTAAAAATATTTACCATGAAGAATCCTAACATTCAGTACGTTCTTTAAAAAATATATATAGACAGGACTTCTTAGAGGGTCTGTGGAGGAGATGACGCCTACATCATTTGAGTTACAGGTTTTTTTGAACTGTTAGCTCTACAATATGAGTAGTGATCGTGTCCTGTTCATAGAAACACTCTAAGATCATTAATTATGTGCTGATTCAGAAAGTTCTTGTTTTAGACATAGTGAGATTACAATATAGTTATATATTGCAATCATGTAGTATAGAAAATGATAGATATATATCGCATTAGTTTTATGTCTTCTAAAAAAAGAGTACTTATTCACCACAAAATTGAAACAATGTTCCACAAAATTCGAAAAAATGTTAATCCACAAAACTTTTGTTTAATCCT
The DNA here is from genome assembly GCA_017589665.1 of Selenicereus undatus. Taxonomy (NCBI): domain Eukaryota; kingdom Viridiplantae; phylum Streptophyta; class Magnoliopsida; order Caryophyllales; family Cactaceae; genus Selenicereus; species Selenicereus undatus. Next base: position 107,840,334 of record JACYFF010031958.1, read on the forward strand.
CCGTTAATAATATATGTAAAGATACTTGCCGAACCAGCTGCAAATAGGATATCAACCCAAAGGGCGGGGAAGGGGAGCACCCGAAGAAATATGATCACCTAAGCAACACCTGCATCCAATTTTAGAGAAGTCAAAATGGAGCTGTTCTTATTCACCCCCTTCATCCTTCCATCATTGCTTCTTCTCCCCTCCTCTATACTGATGAACCCCCACCATTTCCTCAACCTCACCAGAAACCCCCCACCACACGCCACCATTTCCTCAACCTCACCAGAAATCCCCACCACTGGCCACTGCCATTTTTGCAACCCCAACAGCCTTTCGAGTCACTCTTCCATTCTCTCCTTCCTTTTCGTCGCTTCTTTTCCCCTCCTCTAAACCGGTGAATCCCCACCATTTTGTCAGCCTCACCAGAAACCCCGCACCACCAGCCACCATATCCTCAACCTCACAGTAAACCCGCCATCACTGGCCACTGCCATTTTCACAATCCCAACAGTCTCTCAAGTCACTCTTCCATTCTCCCCTTCCTTTACCATCATCTTCACTGCAGGCATAAATTGATTGATATGTTCCTATTAGCACACCCATCCAAGCATGTTACCATCCCAAAACCCTCCGCGCCCCCCCCCCCCCAAAAAAAAAAACCAAAAAAAGGAGAAAAGAAAAGGCCCATGGGCATCGAATGATTGCATTTCAAAAAAAAAAAATTGAGAGCATTGTGTTCATTTGATTTGAAGCATCGCATGCCATTTTATTTGAAGACAGCATGCCGACTATAACTTAGTTCTTTAGGTACAATAGCACAAGAGCGTCTTCTGATAACAGAAGGTAGTCTGCAGTCTACAAAATGAGATTTGTTGGATATAACCCCAAAATAAATAGTCAGTACATAGTGCTGCATTGTTCATTGTTTTCGTCAATGCCACGATCAAAACATGTACATGTCAAGACTTTGCAAAAAACGGTGGTCAGTAGTATACACTGAACTATATTACAGTAGGCCTACCAGCGAACCAGTGACAAAAATAATTCTAGATACTTGTTACTTGTATTTCTAGAAGTGCCAACCGAATCTAGCAATGCATAAGAAACGTCATCATTTCAAGCTCTAGGCCTTCAGTACCTCAGCTGCATCAGGCTTCCTTTGCCGAGCTTTTCCAATATGAAAGTTTCTCCAGATTATCTAGCAGTTCTCAAATAGAAGTCAAACCTGCCGAAAATTAAATACATGAATCAAGCCAGGTAAACATCCGTAACATTGCAATTCCAGAATGCAGATTTGGCCTATACAAATGAACAGGTTACCTTCATGTTTCCAGGTACTAGCTTTAGTCGAACCTTATCTTCTTTGGTATAGGCTGATTAGCACCCTCCTGAACAGCAGAAAAGAATGATAACAAAGATAACTAATTGCCCTGCTTAACGTATCTTTATCAGCCCTCACTTGCAGTCTCCCAGGTGTAAAAGAGGTGTAGTTCTGATCAATAATAGGTAAAGCACAACAATAACACCATCTAGAACAGCATATACAGTGTAGAAGTGAAGTTCATGGAGGGACACAATCTTGTCCTTGCAAGCAAGGGTTATAGTTCTCCACCGAAAAACTTCTGAACTCCCAGAGGGCAGATTTACAGTCAAAGAACAAGAAAAATACACATCTCGACCAACACCCCCCCCCCCAAAAACCCCTCAAAAAAAGGGCAGAATATCTTACAATTGAGGGACATTCATACTCGACTCCTGCAGCCTCCAGCTTCTTTCTTCGTTTTTTGTCCCGCTTCAAAATTGTTATCAGCAGTTTCTGATGTTCCTCTAATGTTCTATCCTGCATGAATTTGTATAATCTTTTTAAAAACATACATTCCCAATCATATATCTTATCGTACTATTCTAGTTGCGCACATATACCTTATTGTGCTTCTTCCTTTCAATTTGAACAAAGTCCACCACAGGCTTGTACAGACGATTTACACCCCTCCATCTACATGGAAAAAACATGAAAGGTACATATACATCTACGAAATACAATACCAAAGTCAAGTGTTCATATAAGTTACAACATTATTGTTTTTTTTTCGGGGAGGGGGGGGGGATACTGCAAGTTCTTCAGGTTCGATGAGTAACTGCATGCCAGAACAAAATTCAACTCATAGCTAAGTGTAAACCCATAATTGAATATGAAATTGCTTCGAGTTACACTACAGCAGCACTTTAACTTAATAGAGTCATTCCATTCCAAATCCTTACCATAAGAGCCCCACCTAGGCAAGGTATGAGGGTCAAATATAGCAGTTTTAAAGCCTTGTTTAAACTGCAGAGAGGATGGTTGCATTAGACCCTAGATTAGAAACTATTAACTACCTAGTACCTACTGCTTATAAAGAAAGTAAGGACACTTTAGAGAGGAACTTCCCCTTAGTCTGACATAATCCAAGCAAGTAAAATCATGCAATATAGCCTTTTTTAGCTGTCCTAAAAGTAAACATAAAGAGGCATAAACAGAAGAAAAAAAAAAATTCAATCCAAAGATGCCCAAATTAGCATTCAAATACTGCACACCTATATCATAGAAGACACAACAGAGCAGGATACCATATACGACATGAAGGTTCCGTTTTGTCACTACCAAAGTTTACTCAAAGCCAACACTTAAGGCAATGTGAAGATTACAAAGTAAAATTACATTCAAAGCCCATCAAATAGTGACATCCATTCCAATAGAATGTGAAAGAATGGCTTACAATTTAGGATGTACATGTTTAGGGGGAACTAGATGGACTTGCAGCATATGCTCAAACAGCAAGTAGTTATGCATACAATCAGCAACAATTTTGGCAACCTGAAAATAATTGAAAATCAGGGTTAGAAAATATAAACATTGTTCAAGGATTATTGGCTACGTAAAATGACACAACCTCAGGATACTCAAATTCGACGAAACCATAATGCCTCGACTTCCCTGTCTGCACAGGCATCAGAAAGAAGATATTAGTTCAAGGCCCACAAAAATAGGACGATTACCCCTCGCTTTTGAAAAATAAAAAGAATTTGCTAGTAGTCTAGGACAGCATGAAGCTCAGAATGAATCACATCCAGGAATAGACATGCCGAAAGATATGCACAGATGACTGTTCAACAAGATGTAAATCTACACAGGAAGGTGACATTGAACAAGAACACAACTAGACATATTACTATGTGAATTTTCAATGACTTCGAAATGATTCATCATTAATGCATTGATCTGCTGATTCTCGTAACAAATTGAAATAGTATAGAGCCCAGTAAAGGCATGAGTTATACAGACATTTGGCATATAAGGTTATATTCTTCTAAGATTCTCTAAGATAAGCTAGTCCTTTGTAAACATTATTTTTCTTTAGCTCACCCCATGAGAGTGAAGGGAGAGAAACCATGGGAAGAGCATTATAGGCCACAGAAAGGGAAGGTACGGAACCAAAGAAGAAGGCAGAATCGTAAACCATTGCTTTGTAACTGAGTGAAAGAGGAAAATGATAAACTGTTGATTGAAGTGATAAACGCCTTCCGTCGCAAGAAGTTACTGCTTTTTCTTTCCCTTTAAATGAATTCATAAGACGAAGTCTCTCTATCTTGGTTGGTTCTTCAAAGTCAATAAAAACACCTTCGTAAATGATATCTCATCAATTTTTTTAAAAAAAATAAAATTGATTGGCAGAGACTACGTTTATGGCCCAAAGACAGTATTTTGATACCCAACAATGAAAAGAGTAAAGTATGGAAGGGGGTTATCAAATAAGAGTTAATCTCAGAAGATTATCCCTCTTCATTGGGATCTTAGGCATTCTCCAGACATAGATCCATGATAATTCCACCACAACGAGTTTAAAGTCCATTTCCCCCAGCCATATAAGCAAGCTACTTTCTAAGTTACTATTGGGAAGCGCCAGACGGTATAATGTTAAAGAGAGAAACTAATTCATCAGATAATGACAACCACCATCAAGTACCTAGCTATCACAGAGAAAATCTCAAAATCATAATGTTCATGAAAATCTAACTCACAATGTACCTAATGGCCGATAATACTGACACTGAAGAAGTACAACTCTCTCCTAGTCCGTAGAGGGAAGTCCACACAGTTTTAATGTTAAAGAAAACCTAACCCACAACCCACCGGTCAATGACATCTACTAGCCTGTACCTAGTTACTAGAGGGTAGTCCCAAAAATTATAATGCAAAAGAAAATCTAACTCGGAAGATAAGAATAATCACCGGCCTATACAATACACGAACACAACAGAAATTTCTCTCTCCTTTCCAAGTTGCTAAAGGGCAACCCCAACACATAATGCTAAAGAAAATCTAACTCACAAGGCAACAGGAGAAACACAAGGCACTTATGCCTTATTAGTTCAGCTTTTGTAGGTTCCTAACATCAATTTTGTAACACTATCCACAGCTCTTTACCTAGCAAATTGATAAAGCAAATAACAGCATCCCCAATGCCGCAAACAATAGGAAGAGCAAACAAGTATCTTGGCTAAATGAAATCCAAAAGGCACCATTTTACAATAAGATAAAACCAAAGCAACCGGCAAAGCATTTAGAAATCTAACCTTCCTGTTCCGGGCAATTTTAAGTCTTTTTATGGTGCCAAATTGTTTAAAGAAACCTGCAAAAATTTACCCAGAAACCTTCAGCAAACAAAACACAACAATATCATCCATCAAAAAGAAACACTCACACACACACACACACACACAAAGTAAATTAAAGAAGGCGTAAAATGTGGGCAAACCTTCCATTTCATCCTCATAGAAACCATGTGGAATCCTACCAATGTACAACACAGTTGCTTTATTCTGCAACTCTTCTCCTTTCGGGATTTTATGAGCAAGGCCATTTTCTAAAGGCTTAGTAAGTTCAATGACAACCCAACAACAACACAGATACACAGTGAACAACAAAATCAAATGCAACCCATAATCAAGAAAATTAACAGATTACACAAGCGCACCAAGAAATCAGCATCGTTTCCCTCATTGAGAGATGTGTCAAATTCAGTTGCTTTTGCCTTCCTTTGGTTTCTCATCGCTTGCATTACTTTTACCGGCTCCAATCCCACCAAAGAGAGAGAGAGAGAGAGGAGGAAGACGAAGACCAAATTCTAGGGTTTCCGGTCTTTGCAGATACACACTGAGACAGACTGACAGAGCAGGAACACAGAGGATTAATTAATTTAGTTCTAGGGTTTCTACCTTCGGCTTTCCGCGGTTCGGGGCTCTTACACAACGCTAATTGCTAACCAACCGGTGCGGTCGCGGGTCGTCCCCCTTTGTTCCGGCAGTTGAGGCCTTGATATTCATACCACGTTCCTATCAATTTATTTTGTCTGAACTTATTTACAAAATTTATTCTGAATTTATTTACTAAATTTATTTTAAACTTATAAAAAATAAATTTATGAACTTATTGTGAACTTATTTGCTGAACTTATTCTGAACTTATTTTAAATCGAACTTACATAAACTCATTCTTCAAAAAATAAGTAGAAAAGAACAGTGCCTTAATTGCTCACAAAGGAAACAAAAAGGGCTTGTTTGCTTCGATTGCTAAAATCAGAAGGTGAAATTGTTCATGACCAATTCAAAATTCGGTCAAAAGTGACCCGTTTGTTTCAACTGTTAAAATTAGGGGCAAGTAAGAAGGTGAAATTGTTCATTAATCTTGATTCAAGATTAATAAAAAGTGTACCCAAAGTTATCGTGATACGTATATATTAAAAGTCAAAGGACATTTGTGGATGCGTAATTTTGAACCGATGTGTTTGGTATTAATCAACAAGACTTTGATATTTGTATCAGTTTTCCAAAAAAATCAGAAGTGCGTTAAAATAGTGATATATCGGTATTTATTTCACAATTATAATATCTACAAAGGAAACAAACTTTATTATTGAGTTGTAAACTCTTTAGTGGCTATCTAGTATCTATAACCTTTGTAACAAATTAAAAATGCTCGAAATTAATGATCTTACTTCTATAATTAAATTATTATGATATCAATGACTTTATAGTATTGAACAATGAGCTCTTAATAATATCTATAAACGTATTAACAATGCAATAAGTTACGGATCTTACGTCACTAATATTCATTTTATTATGATTATGATACGAATGGCTCTGTTGTAATTTGGAAAAGCACCTCAAAGCATGCATAAAAAAATTAAAACGCAATCATCCCTTATTTTTCTATAATAAAAAAAAGAAAAAGAAAACAATGGTTCATTTATGATATGTACTATCATTCATTAGAATATATGCAGCGCTCAACTTGCGAACCAAAATGAAAGGCAGCGAGCGAGCGAGCGAGGAGTTGCGGTAGCCCATTGCCTCTTCTGTTTTGTCATATAGTGTTTCAAAACGACGTCGTTTTTAGGTGCGCTTGCCCTACTTTTTTTCTTTTTGATTGTTGGAGCATATTTAAGAAAAAAGAAAATAGAATTTGACGGTTTGGCTCACGACGTCGTTTTAATTTTGGAATTTAAATTTCAAGTTTAAACTCCTAATTTGTAATTTAGAATTCTTAATTTTGTGTGCTTTTAATTGTAGAAAAGTTGAAGGTGCTCTTTTAACCCAGAAACAAGTGAACAAGTGCAGCAGAGTGAGCAAATCTGATCAATACTTTCAACTAAAAAATGATGCCAGTGCTCTTCATCTCCTCCATCTTTCTATCACTACTTTCCGGCTCATCCTCTCAACCCCACCACTTCCTCAACCACCACCGCCGCCGCTCTCCACCGTCGTCTCCGCCACCCAAGGAGTCGGTGGAGGTCTCACTTCCCCTGCCTACCTCCGGCCTACCTCCACCTCCATCGGAATGCACTCTCTCTCCCCTCCGCCACTCCTTCGGAAACACCATTGGCCAGCCTCCGGTCACCGTCCCCTACTCGCCGCCGTTGAACTGCCCTCCGCCGTGGTCCCACGTCGTCCTCCACCTCGGCGGTAGCATCGACGGCGAGCAGTACGACCGCATCGCCGCTATCTGGCTCTCCGGCGCCGAGATCCTCCGTACCAGCACACCTGAGCCCGCCGAGGAGTCTGGAACGTTCTGGAATGTTCGTAAGGATGTCACCAGGTACTGCTCTCTTCTTCAGCAACCTAATGGGACTCTCTCCATGATGCTTGAGAATCTCGTCAATGATGAGTTTACTGGTGTTTACCATGTTAATCTCACGATTTTGTTTTATAAAGACGAGGAGCTGGGGATTGTGGGGAAGAATTGGGGTCGGAAGTTAGGGTTAGGGTTAGGGTTTAAGAATGCTGTTGGGGATGATGAAAAACAAAAACCGGCTGATTTGGTGATTCCGGTGATCGATGAAGGAAAAAATGGGTTCTGGTTTCGGATTGAGAACGAATCCCATGTGGGTTCGAAGAGGATTCAAATTCCAATGAATGCTAAGAGAATCATGCTGGAAATGTATGTTTCATTCCATGGGGATGATGAGTTCTGGTACTCAAATCCTCCAAATAGCTACATAGAAGCAAATAATTTGACCACAACACGAGGGAATGGTGCATTTAGGGAGGTTTTTGTGAAGATTGATGGAAATATCGTGGCTTCAGAGGTGCCCTCCCCTGTTGTATTCACTGGGGGAATCAATCCCTTGTTCTGGGAGCCTGTTGTGGCAATTGGGGCATTTGATTTGCCGTCATATGAATTTGATCTTACACCATTTTTAGGTTTCCTTCTGGATGGAAAAAGTCATAGTTTTGAGCTTGGAGTGGCCAATGCAATCCAGTTTTGGCTGGTTGATGCAAATCTACATGTTTGGTTGGACAAGAACTCATCAAAGGTTGAGGCGGGGGTAGGATCTTTGAAGCTGCCTGAGTTTCAGGAATCATGGGAGTACCATTTTCTGCTATTGGATGGATCTTTTAAAGTTGAAGCCGAGAGAAAGAGCCAGTCATCAGGTTGGGTGTCTTATGGTTCTTCGAACTTGACCACAAGCATAGTTAACAGAATGAAATTGAAGAACTCGATAACATTCAAAAAGAATGGTACATATAAGATTGTTAAGCAGCATACTACAGTTAAGATGGAAGTGAAAGTGGCATCTCCTACGGGTTCATTAGTATCTCGGAGAACTTTGAAGCGCAAATATCCTCTTACCCTCATCACCTCAACTTTGGCAGTGGGGGATGTGAACTTGATGACAACAAACTTTTCACATGCTTTGTGTTTGAAGGAGAAATCATCTACTCCCCAGGGGAATTTCTCTAGATCTATTCATAATAGTCAAGAATCAGGGGGCTCGATGCTGGTGAAGGGTCACTCAGTTATTTCGGGTGTAGCTGAGACTCAGCAAACTCTGAGCTACCGGGGTGATCCTAGCTGCTTTTCGAGGAATGTGTATGCAAGTGGCGGAAAGCTTGTTACAGATGATTCAACCTCTGTTTGCCCTTCTCTTTTTCATGAGGTCCTCCATTTGTTTAGAAGTTGGTGGATGAACTAAGCCCCTTTTTTTCGTTTTTAATTTTCCTTTTTTCCGGAGCTCCAGCCTCCGGGGCAGATTTCAGACCTTTGTAGGAAGGAAATAATTTAGGTAGCCAATGCTCAGCTTACCTTACATGCTTGCATGCATGGTTTCTCCTTAGATGACCCTGTGAAGAGCTCTTGTAGTAATGATTGTACATATGAGTTTATGATAATTTGATTATTATTTTTCACCAATATGTACATCAATGCGCGTCTGTTGGCATCTTTATTGCATTTCCATTGACTGATTGTCCAAGTATCTAGTTCCATTGCTTTACAAGCTGTGTATCAACAAAAGATCATGATCTTATAAACTCTTGATCCTTTGTCACTCATTTTTGGATCTAAAAGGGCAGTAAGGAATGATGACGAATGTCGAAGCCACTTCCGGTATGAGTTCATAAATTCTGCACTAGAGCTAATCGATGTTGAATGATTTCTAAGGCGCAATTCATAATTTCATACCCACTTACCCATATGTGCAATTAAGGGTAGGCAATTTTGCGAGTGAAAATAGCACCCACAGTTCGTAATATGCAGACCATGTACACATGAAAAATGTACATTGATGAGTATCAATACGTACGGAGAAAGTTCAGAGTATATGAACATGTCAGCCCAAATTTCAAGTGTTAAAGTTGATCTCAGTCGCTATCCATTTTGAAAGAGGTTTATCAAATTTGAATAGCCCTGTGAAATCTTCCCTGTCACAGTGTCACTTTTCTTATGTTTCTAAAGACTAGACATGGATGACAGAATAGCTTAACTGAAAAAAAAAAAAAGGAAACCGAAAACGATGGAAACTTGTTCTGAATTGTTCATCAGCAAGGAAAAGAAAAGAAAAAAGAAATCTTGATGGCATTTCCTTTCTAATTTCTCAAACACATCCTTTATACATTTGCTACGGACCCAAAGAATGGCAAAAGAAATCGCATTAGAGATTGTACACTGAAATACAATAAGTGACATACTGACATCTATGCCTAGTCCTGAAATGGTTCATCTTTGCACCTCACCGCCTTCTGGGCGCCAGAGGCTCTTGTGTCCAACAAGGTACTGATCATTATAGAGACTTACTGACCATTGAAGAGAACGGAAAATCGAACCTACCTTGTTGATCATCTTCTTGGACTCTTGAACCAGTACATACCCACCTGGCCTCACTATACGATCCATCTCTGCAACTAAATCTATGATGTTGCATCTGCGCATTACAGAATCCCTCATCATCCCGCATTCCAAAGAAGTACATTTTCTTCGCAGGCTTCACGGGCCAAAGTTAACATATGCTATAAGCCCAAAAACATGCAAGGCAATGACAACAATAACACCTATTGCAGTTCCTGTCTTACAGTGGTCTCAACTCCCAAGATATTTAAGATATAGACAATCTTACCCCCTACAAAGCAGAGAGACTGATTCGAGAAAAATCTACCTATGGAATTCGGTTGCTCTAATTTCATAGGCCAGCCCACTTGGGTTTGACATAGGCCTAGGCCAAGCTAGTCTGCTCTTTTGGCTTCTCTCAACTGAGACTCGAGCTAATAACGCTTGATTAAGCAATTGCATGCCTTTGATATGGAAAATACACGTCCCTGAAGGAAATTGAGAACCAAGCAAAGACTGAACTATAACAATATATGGTTGCAATTTTACCTTTCAGGAAGATTGCTGAACAGAAAATTAGAGTGCAGCAGATCATAAGTCCTCGGATAGGTGCTAAACGACTCGCACCAATTGTGATAAACTCCAATCAGTCCTCTGTCGAAGATTATAGGAAGTGTATCTGGCTCTTGGATTTGAACTACATTCATCACCCACAGTGGCATATTTGCTAGTGCAGCAGCGAAACTGTAAGAAATGCATGGTTATATCATATATTCGTATATTTGCCTCAATCACTAAATAGGTTATGTACATAATCAACCAATGAAGACATAGTAACAAGTTTGAAAATTATGAAAATGGTTCTAAGCATTAAATAAAACCAACTACAAATTTTTTGACCAGATATCAACACTTTAGTAGGCAAAGGCCAGACTTGAATCATTAAGAGATTCTTATCGAAATTCATCAAACAAAATTTCCTCTACCGACAAGTAAATTTCGTGAAAATTTCTTACCCTCCATGACTAGCTGTCATATCCATTACGTTGCGAACGTTGGTCCAGTTTATTCCAAGACCACCCAAATAAACATCTGAGACTACTTCAGACCAGTATTTGGTGTCATTATGAAACAGCTCTTCCACAAATAATGTTGGAGGAAGCCTTAGAGGTTTTGCAGTAAGTCGTTCAGGCCAAAGAGGAGGCCATCTAGAAGCTCCTGGAGGAAGCTGGGAAAGGCATCTTTGGAGAGGTGCGTACCTGTCAAAGACAAAAGAGAATACGAGCACATTTTTTATTTTGATATTTAACATTCAATTTGGACGGTACCAGGATGCATTTCTGGTCGCTGTTCTACACATAGGTGGATCATTGTTCTTGCGCTCTTTGTAGCAGGATGGTGAGGTAGGCTTCTGGTACACCACAAGCCCTACTCCTGCTGGTGCCATAGCCTTAGTCAGTAGCTTCCAGCACATAGATTGTGTTAAAGCTACCATAGCTGCAAAACACATAATGGCACGCATCACAAAATTGACTTAATTTGCAGTTCCTAGACATAACACTCATAAGTATTCAACAGTGGTTAAAGGTGAAGAACAAGATGTAGATAAAGGAACATACAATTCCATATGCTCACATGCCTTTCATCATTGAGATAGACCGGTGTAGCAGACCAGACGAAGAACCCTCCAGGCCTGAGAACTCTGTTGAGCTCCAGCAAAGGCTTACCACCTACAAGGATCAGCTAAAATATTAAGGCACATACCACGAGATGCCTTTGGGCAAGTAGCTTAATGAATCCAGTGAGTTGTCCAGGAGTTAAAAATTTAGTGAAGCACAGAAGCAAATGTCAGTCTCTTTATCTGATATTCCTTGACAATATGATTTATTCCTAGTAACCTAACACAACCACCAAAGGCAACTAGAGGACTGATTGTCAAGAAACAAAATCCTAAAGAAAATTAATGCGTAATCCCGCGCGACCTTCAGATACAAGAAGCATAAGGCAAGAAAAGAAGTAGAATCGAAATATAACAAGAAAGGAAGGTGTAAGGGGCAAAAAATCCTAAAACGCGTTTCTGTGGTTTGCTCAATGTCATGAATATGATATGCTAATTTATTCTGAAACAGAACATGATTAACCTCATGTTTAGTGCTAATTTGGCTTTGCTTAATCAATAAATGAGCTGGTCATTATCAAGTAATTTAATGACTGAATTATGATTTACTTTTATAGTTATTATTTGATTTCAATTTGAGAGAAGTATAACAGAATATAAAGAGTAAAACACACCACAATGAATGAAATAGAAGTAAACAGGAGGAAAAAATGCATGTTTGATTGCCAAGACGAAAATTCTTTGCAGTTCTTACTCTCTCTCTAATTTTGTGGACTACCAACGTTCCCCTGGGCACTTAAACCATTTTGTTTCTGCTGTCACCTTCCCTATCATGTTGAAGGATACGATAGGAAGACTCCTCAAAGATTTTAATCATAGGTGTGAATAAACATCAGCAACCTCTCTTTCAGAACAGTGCAAATTGAAGAAAAGACTGCCAGGCAAACTGGTCAATTACGCCCTCTTGAACAAGAGGATCACATTTACAGAGCCAGAGAGGGTTTGGTCATTATTTGCACTAATATAGGATTGCATTACCCCCCACTAGTCATTTTGCTGACAAAATCATATCTCACTTATTTCACCAAGCCATTCACCACCCTCTGAACCTAATTCGTTCCAGCTTGTCAACATTATTATCATGATGCAAAGACGAACAAAAAACAGTAAACAGGTATGATGACAAGTAAGGCCTAAAGCATAGGATAGTTCTCAGGTAGTACCATCTTCATGCCAAGGAACCCTGCATCTTGCGCAATGAATGAGATCATAGACATTGTTTGGAAAAGTTAACTGTTGGGTTCCAATAACAGATAGGATGGCAGGAATTCCACGTTCTAAAGCAAACTGAATTTGAGCTTCATGTTCGTCTTTGGGAGCAAATGACATGGTCAGAACATCTCTGTCCATCAGGTTTCCGCCAAAACTAGCTACACCACAACCAACATCCAGAACGACCCGAATGTTCCGACCCAATTTGATAGCAGGGACAGCCTGTACAAGAGCCATAGAAGAGTCAGTGATAAGCACACATAACCACAGAAAGACCATATCCATACAAACAACACAACAATTTTTTGATAAATTCTGATCCCAATTCAACCCCATAAACTTGGTATGGCGTACATGCACAGAGAATATGATGTTTCTAAGCTATAAGAGTATCTCTTAGTCTCTCTCTTTTTTTTCTCCCAGTGTAAGGTGGATGCTAGAGTGAAGGTCATGCACAAAGCTCGGCCTATTAAATCAAACTTGAAACTCAATATACTCGGAATCACAAGACATTAACGTATAAATATGAATGATGTGATAAACAGCATTGTTACATTAACGTGGTTTACCTCTTCAATAAACTTGATGTAACTTGCAGCTCCTTCCCTAAATTGAGTTCCACCCCCCGGAAATACAAAATAATCGTCTGATCTGACAACCCAATTCTGGTCCTTCTTGTAGCCCACAAGCTTAGGGTGAGGGACATTATCGTACCAGATCTGGGCCAAGAATAAAGTGATCAAGCAAAATCTAGGTTGAATTATGACATGATGCTCCAAGAATGAGAAGGACAAATGTGAGCAACATAGTTAACGACATTCATATATCTGCAAGCAGTCGCAACAGAGGAAAGGAGGTAAAATTCAAGAAAATGGAAAACAAAATATCTCATTGACATTGCGTCGCACATTAGCATGCAACTTTGTTTATCTAACACAAATTGCAAGAGGCATCAAGCCATAGGGGTTTTCTTGACTGAGCAATCTTTATCTAACGCAAGAAAAATCACTGAATGATTATGTTCAAGTCGAGCCATTGGTGCAATATTGCAATGCTGCAACAATCTCAACTTTCTTATCAACAATCTCAAACTACAAAATGAAACCATGGCATATGATTTGAGTGAAAATTTACACCAAATGCAGGGTACCTCAATAAAAATCTCCCATCAACCCTTACATTTCAGGTAAGTAATCCACATATTACCTACCTATTCATAAGCAAAACATAAAAATCATTAAATAAGCATGTTCAAGTCGATATTACTGCAAAATTTCAATGCTGAGACAATTTCAAAACGAAACCACGGCACATAATCTAAGTGAAAATTTACACCAAATCCAGAATCCATGGCGTCTCAATAAAAACCTCCCATCAACCCTTACATATCATGTAAATAATCTGGATATTACCTACCTATTCCTAATCCTTTAACACACATAAACGACCAATAATTAAACAGGTCCAAGAGTATTTGCATCGCATGAAAACCAACAATATCTTACCGATAATCAAGCAACAACAATCTCACCATGTCCCTGCTCTTAGGCCACAAGATGGACAGCTTATACCCTCTAGGCAACGGCGACAAACACCGGAGGCTCTGCGTCGGACAATGCCGCTCTCTATGCGCCATATGCGTCTTCAAGTTCTTCTTCAGCTTCTTGATAGCCTTAAAATTATCCAAACACGGTATGTAGTCCACTGCAACTGGTCCTTCGCAAACCTTCCACTTCAAATTCACCAAATTCTCATCGAATTCAATCTCACCGCGAGTCATTATCGGCGCCGCCCAATATGTCGGCGAAGGAATGATCGCCGTTTCTTGAATTTCCGCTGGCGGTGGTCGCAGCGGAGGAGGATCGTCTCGGAGTAATTGATCTTCCGGCGGGATAACGATTGGTGTTTCTTGAATTTTCAATTGAGGTGGCAGTGGCGGTAGCCGATCGGCGGCGGAAATGGCGACATCGGCGATAATCGGTGGAAAAAATCGCGGCGGAGACTGAGGGTCGGGCTGGGAGGAGAGAGAGGAGGTGATGGGGATTGGGCGGAGGAGAGTGAAGGAGGTAGGGAGAGAGGAGAAGGAGAAGAAGGTGGAGTACTGGGAGTTGGAGATGAGGAGGAGGGTGACGGCGAGAATAAGCAGAGAGAGAGCGAAGATGAAGGGGTATTTCCTGCCATGGAGATATGAAGGTATCGCCATTGTTGAACAGAAGAGAGAGAAAAACAGAGAGAGTGAGTGAGATTTGCGAATATGTGAAAGCTGGGAAGTTTGATATTTGTTTGTTATTCAGTTATGAGTTACGAGTGTGCGCGCGACTGTGTTAGGCACAGAGTAGGAAAATAGCAAACATAAATAAATAAATACATAATTTTTTTTATTGGAAAAAATAAATAATTTTTTTTCCGGCAAACAAGGGTAAATGCTCATGTAGGCGGGATTTAAATTTAAATATCTTATAATAACTTTCAAAAATTTCACTAGTTAAGCCAACGAACACCCACAAAAATAAATAAATAATTAATACAGAGGAAACGTCACCTCAAATATGTTTTGTTCTTTTTTCACAACTCTAAGGTTCCGTTTGGTTATTAGAAAATTTGGTGAAAAGAAAAATTGAAGGAAAAAAAGTATGGAGAAAGTGAGTTTTTTTATCTGGTTCAGATTGAGGGAAAAATACGAGAATTTAAATGTTGATGAATTACTTGAATTATGTTAATGTCATCTAAGTAGTGCAATGTTGGAGGAGCTTAGAAATTCTTTAGGAAACTTTTCCCAAACTTTCCTCACAATTTTATGAGCAAAATCTTGTCACATGTTTCTAACAATTTTTACACTTAACTTTCCTCTATGTTTTTTTTTCTTTGTAATTTTCTCTAAATCAAACACAAGGAAAAAAGCTACTTTCCCTTTTTTTTTTCTTTCCACCAAATTTTTCAAGGTCCAAACGGAGCCTAAATGTCGAATCTAAATAACATTAAATATAATATGTCTCATGATATCAATAATTTTGTTTTCATTGAACAACTTCCCCCAAAAGAATTTGTAATACTTTAAAAAATCAAATACAAATAAAAATGGTTAAACAATGAGGAATCCATGACAATAGGAATATAATATGAACCTAAAACGAAATCTATATATTTTTACGAGAGGGGCACAATGAGACCATAGAAACCTCTAATACAATAATATTAATGTGGGTGAATTCTATGGGAGAGTTAGTCAGTTTAATAGTAATGATATAATCAATTTAATAATAATGATACTTACATACAAAAGAAAAATGGGTAAATTATTTAGTAATTGTGTTTTCTTAACTCAATCAACATATATATATATATATATATATATATATATATATATATATATATATA
>JACYFF010031958.1:107856245-107895802 GCA_017589665.1 Selenicereus undatus
TATATATATATATATATATATATATATATATATATATATATATATATTGTGTGTGCGCAAAATTATGGATAACCAAGTTCTCATCTCTATTGACGTGAGTCCAGACACATGGCCCGGACGGCCGAGTTCTGAGTCCTTTGCACTAGGGAGAGACGATCCAACTCGAGGATGATGTTGTCGAAGCCAGAGCGCTTAGCCAGTCGGACACCATAAGGAGCTGCCCTCGCCTCGGCCACCTGTGGAGACCACCATGCTTTCACACTTCTCGTCCCTGAAGACCACACCCAATCCCCTTCCATCACAGCATGCATCATCGACGCTAATTTTCTTGTAGCAGGCCCAACTTCTTTTTGCTTTTGCTTTAGCATCTCCTGGACAACGCGGACAACCCTTTGCCTCACTGCTTCATTAGGGACCTGTTTGTTATTGATTATTTGTTCATTCCGTGCATGCCAAGCTTGCCAAGTCTTATTCGTCAAGGGATTCTGCCCATGCACCAATTAATTCACCAGGACTCATCACCCTATCTTTAATTGCTAGAGCTTCAATTTTACTGTCCTCCCAAACTCCTTAATATATCACACTCAAACATAGCATGAAAAGGAATTTCATATTTTCATGTCCTAGCTAGTCTGCATCTCTCACATAACGTAAATCTGGCTCAGCAAGGTATCTGAATCTCATCACATATACATATACTAGGTTTTGCTCTTTTCGTTAGGAAATAGATATTGAGAAATTGGTGAAGTTGGTTGAAGTGGATATTTTTTTATTAAAGTGAGTTGTCGTTGGTATATTTTTTATATGATGGGTAGAAATTAGTTAAAATAGTGAATTGAAATTGGTTGAAATTGATTAAAATTGGTATTTTTTTTATTGAAGCTCATGAAGTGAAGTCAATTGAAGTTGATAAATTAGAATTTACTAATGAAAAGAACATGGCCTTAAAGTAATAAATTCATATATATCGCAACCATTATTTTATACATAGTTATCGTTCGCATTAAAAGTCATCATTTTACTTTTTTGAAGGATTGTGTAATCATGAAATCTTTTTGGGAGGTGGGAAAAAAAGATGAAAGAGAACTAAATGTGAAAACAAAATTTTGAGAATCCTCAGGAAACAAACAAAAACATAGGTGGAGTTTAGCACCGTCGGCAGCAGGATTCGAACCTGCGCAGGCAAAGCCCAACAGATTTCGAGTCTGTCTCCTTAACCACTCGGACATACCGACGTTGTGTGACACTGCTGTCCGTACAGAATTACAAATAACAAAAAGGATATGAAAGTAGCAAAAGGAAACAAACAGCGCCCACCGTGGGGCTCGAACCCACGACCACAAGGTTAAGAGCCTTGCGCTCTACCGACTGAGCTAGACGGGCTTGTTGTTTTTGACGAATAAGAGCTTGATCGAGGGCAATTTAAAAGAAGTCTCCCTATGACCGGATGTAAAACTCGCTTACATCGACTTTCATATCTCCTTATTCGTTATTGTGCACCAAAAAGGATTAAAACTAAAAAAAAAAATCTAGTCAAAGGTGATTAATAATTTAACTATTATCTCATTTTAAATGTTAAGATAAAATTAAAATTTCCTTAAAACTTAAGTTTACTATTGTGAACACTTAAAAGTAGCGTATTCTTCTTAGCATGTTATTAAAGTTAAATTGATATGTTCCATTTTATGGACCAAATGTCTCATTTTCCACCGTCTAAATTGTTCAAATTGGATCAAAGTCCAATCACTAGTATACACTTTGGGTGAGCTTATTGACTTTGTACGTAATAAGCATTAATACTCAATCATTAATTGAGCAAACAAACATAATCTTTTGAGACTTGAGTGATCAAGTGCAACAGTGACAACCCCCGCCCAAAAAGAAAAAGAAGATACATGGAGCGAATTTGGGTGTAACAAATCTATATTTGGATGAAAACTTTTTTGTCGAGCCACTTGAAATTTTTTCATAAAGAATAAAGGTTGAATGTTGTTTAAACCCATAAGAGCATAAACAATGGTAATATTGGCCACTTGGCAACCATACAAACCCGATGGGACCTAAAATGTGGCGAACAATGGCATAATAGATGCATTTCGAGTTGCCAGTTACCCCTCAGTATGACAAGCCTACATAACATTAAGACACCTCTCCCAAAACCAACCTTACACATCAAAAAAGGTGTGTGTTTTACTTAGTTATGCATTATACGCCTTCTAATTGCATTATTTTGGGGTTCTAGGTTGAGATTGAGGTACCTCGGTCACCCAGATGACAATGCAGAACATTGAGGATTCAAGCACCTTGTTCTCGAGTACACTGTGAAGCATGTTGTCGGATCTATCATGCATCAGTCGACTAAAACTACGAAAGAGATTAACAATTCACCCCCCCCCCCCAAAAAAGAAGCCCAAACTAATGTAATGCATTGCCCATTGCCACTCCTAGTCAGTCAATTCATTGTGGGATAAGTTCTAACTTGTAACGGAGACTGCAATAATAGTTGATCATTTGTGATCTAAAGAGGAGTGGACTTTGAACGTCCCTATATCACAAGATGCTAGAGAGCTACACATGGTGACTTTGTGAGGTGGCGATACTTGCAAAAACAGACCTATGATGATTGATACATCTCTCGAATCTTGAATAAGAAATGCTCTCAACATTGCAATGAGTTCGCAAATCCAACACAAGGTTCCTCACAGGCATCTTAGACAATTGAAACCAAAGAGTACTGAAAAGACAAACACATAACTCGTATTGCGATCTCGTAATCGGTTGTTCTCAAAACACCAGCTAGAAACACGAGGCAATGGCTCCATAATCCAGCAAGAAGAAATTAAGACAATTCCTATGGCCTTTGCATGAATTGTAAGAAACTCTCTAAGCCTAAATAAATAACAATAGGGAACAGAAGACAAAGCCTGAATGACATGAAAGGACAAACAGAAATAAAAAATGGTAATATTGGCCATCATCCAAATAACAAGGAACTTTCAAAATGTTATATACCTTCAATGTCAAAAAATTTGCTCAGATTCTCTACAAACCAACAATGCACAACTCAACATACAAAATCGTCACAATCACAAACAAATTCTAAGTCCATGATCCTCATCAAACCCACTCTATGGGGCGGATACCAGGTTAAAGAACCATCTCAACCAAAAAGGTTAAGCTGATGGTTGAAGGCCCAATAATAGATTTATACTATAACACCCCCAACGTTGGGATAATGGTCAGACTGCCACCAAGCAATCAATGGGAACGAAGCTAGAATGCTTTTAGATCCGTCTCCCGCTCTTCTGCCCGAACGTAGTCTCCTTATTGTAAAACAAATTGAACTCAACATACGTCCCCCTCCTCAACTGTTGCCAAGCCTTATGTTTCTCACCAAAGGGCATGTTCTTCCTCTTTTCTATGATGGTTATATATGCAGGGATCACAGAGTTAGTGTTAGAGTCATTCCTTCACATGGTATCAGAGCATTTCTGAGTAAGAGGTCTCAAGTTCGAATCTCAGCAGCCCCTATATTGATTTATTGCGCAAGGTATAGGGAGTCCTTGCAGCATCCACGCTTAAAGCCCAAATGTCATTCGCGTGAAGGGACGTGTTAGAAGATAAACCTATTCTTGGGCCTTCAACCATCAGCTTAAATTTTTGATTGAGATGGTCTTTGAGCAGTTAGCACATTCAGTAGCAAAATCAAGCAACATTTCCTGATCATACTAATTCAAATCATCAAAAAATATGCCACCCAACCCTCTTCTTTCGCCTCTATGCTTAATGCAAAAATAAGCATCACACCACTTCTTAAACTTTGGATAAAACATGGGATCAATGTGGGAAATGAGGAGAGAGAAGGGTTTTAGGGGTTGGATGTGAGAAATAAGGAGAGATAAATTGAGGGTTTTAGAGGAAATGATAAGGGTTCAGCTGACGATGAAGAAGAAGTGGAAAAGGATGAAGTAAGAATGAGATGGAGAGGTGATGAATGCACAGCATTCGCCATTGATGATGATGGTGGGTTAACAAGGCAAGGGAATGTGGGATCTTTGACAATGAAAATGATGGAATCTATGGGGCGCGGGGAAGGTGTGGAGAGAGAGGATCCAGTCGATGGTGATGAAGTTGTTCTCAAATCTGGTAGATAATAAAAGAGATGAGAAAAATACAAAACCCAAGTTCTGCATGTTGTATTTCAGCCCCTGGTTTTGGGTAATGCTTGCTTTAGTTGTGTAATTTTATAATCCCATTTGGTTAAAGAACTTATGCAAAGTCAAAGACAACTCCAAATTAGACCCGATTAAACTATAAATCGGAGAATTGTGAATCGGTAGAGTTGTTTTCTCAATTCTTGTGTTCTTACACAAGTAAAATCACTTTTTTTTTTCTCTTTTGGAAGTCAACGGGTTGGGTTTTTTTACTTAAAACCTAACCACAAGCTAGATCAAAAGATAAATTTGGCCTCTAAATAGCAAGGGTTAAGTTTGGCCAAAGTATAGAAAACTCAGTCCAAGTCCTAAAAGTGTAGGCCCACATAGGTTATATTAAAATAAAACTATGCTTCTTAAAGCAAAATTGTTCGCACGGAGGGAGAGAGTTAGGGAGACGCAAAGGACAATGTGAAAGAACTTCAATTAAAATCTTAGGTGATAACTTTCAAAAACTTTGTCAATGTAGTTGACAACCACAAAAGCAAAATCGTTTGAGGGTTCAACTAATATAATATATATTTTGATTTCTCATTAACAATGGTAGGATTTTTAATTTGCGACCATACCTCTTCATCTAGGGATGATAAGGAGTTCATGATAAGAAAGGTAGACGATAAGCCTTAAAACATAAAAGGGCACATCATAGATTTCGGCTTAGGAGTTGAGCCACGTCGACTCATTATAACCCTTGATGATTAGGAGGTAGCGCGTCACCCTATGCTTCACCGCCACTCCTACTCTGGATGTGCTTGCAAAAGAACCAGAGCCCCAAGGCCGAAGGTGATCACTGGGGTTGAGCCTCCAATGCTTAACCTAGTGCACAAGAAGGTTAAGGGACGACTTGCACGTAAGGAAGTAGGAATGAATAGTGATCTATTGGGGAGGGGGTTCAAGAGTGGAGACAGGAATCTATGTCATGGAGAAGCGGTCGAGGAAGCCATGTGTGGGGTAGAGCAAGACATGTGTGTCTTTCCACCCTCTAGGCATTCCAGTGGCTTGCTCTCGGTCTTTCGGAGATGGTTATAGTGTACAAGATTCTTTCTCTCTTTTCCCGTGTTTAACAGCATCGGGGTTGAGGACATTTGGTTCCCTCTTACTTGACATATGGGGACTTTGTGCTCCTTGTATAAGGGAAGACGTTCTGACCCTTGGTTCAGGTGCAGGTTTGTGAGACCCTAGGCATGCGGGAGCACCCTACTCAGGGCTTATGTTGGGTTTAACTTCAATCATCTTGACCCGGTTAGAACAACAGGGCTCAACAACACTCATGTTATGAGTTATTAGACCAATTAACTATATATAAACATATACATTGGATGGGACTTCAACACAATCTTCCGATTAACTATATATTAACATATACATAGGGCATGTTCTTTTCGTTGATAAATTGAGGTCGGTAAAATGGCGAAGTCAGTTGAGGTGGGTTGAAATTGGTATTTGTTTGATGAAGTTAGTTAAATTAGGTTGAATTGGTTGAAGTATGTTGAAATTGGTATATTTTTATATGATGGAAGTTGGTTAAAATAGTGAGGATAAAATTTTGAAGAACGTGGGTTGAAGTTAGTATTTTTTATTAAAGTGAGTTGAAGTTTATTGAAGTTGGCAAATTAGAAAAGACCAACGAAAAGAACAGGCCCATAATCTTCCGTTAATAATGAGGGGATTTGATGGATGGTAGTTAGCTCAATTAGTAAAATCGATAAAAATTATTATTAGATATATAGATTTAAATCATACCTATATCAACCTTTAAGTCTCATTCATTAAAAGAAAATAAGATGAATTGGATAAGTAAAACTTACTTTTATTCTTGTATCTTTGTACACCAGATAATACCAGAAGGTACAAAATATGGCAAATGCCGACAGTAGGGCCTCAATTTCCCACGTTGAACACAGTAAAACCAACCCCCCCCCCCCCCCCCCAAAAAAAAAAAAAAAAACCGCCCCAAACAAGAAAACCACGTTTTATTTCCTTTTTCGAATTAAAAAAAAGAAAGAAAAACAAAATCATTGTTAAAAATTAAAAAAAGGATAGAAATTCCGAGTTGAGTTGATCTCGTTTGATCTTCTTCAACCCGGAGATCGGATCACACCCCTGAAAACCCCATCGCCGGCCACACAGACACCCATATGCACAGAGGAGAGAGAAAGAAGAGAGAGGGAATCAGGAGGGGTACGGCTCTTTAGCTCTGTGCCCATTTGATCACTTCACTCGTTCCACCCCCCCCCCCAACTCACCCACCCTCTTCATATCTCTCTTTTTCTGTGTTCTTTCCACGCACAATTTGCATTTTCACAGCTCAATTCTTTCACAATTCCGCATTTTGAAGGGAAGAAGATAGGAAAAAGGAGTACTCACTTGCCACCAGCTTTGATCTATCCCAAAATCTTCATAATCGGTGGTTTCTCATGGTTAGTGTGGACTCACCTTCTTGCACTTTATTGTACAATGCTTGTAGATTTGGAATTAGTTATGGATTGCCCTTTATTTGATTTTTCTGTTTTTTATCTTTTCTGGGTGGTTTTAGTTTCTGATTGGCTTCTTCTTTTTTTCAATTAGCTGCCAACAAAGTTATGTGTTCTATGCAGTGACTATCATATCAAATTTTAGGGGTTAGAGTAATCAATCTTGAATATCCACTGCGAATTTTGCAAGATTTGTTTTTGGTGGAGGGAAGAAGGTGAGAATTCTATGGCACATTGTGAATGAGAATGTCCAGGAACGTTTGGCTTAGTTTTTTATGATGCTGCACAATTTTGGGTCATAATGGGCACCAATGACCGGTGGTTTTTCTCAATGTGTGTGTTCTTCCATGTTGGGAATGATGTTTTGGATAATATAGTACGAGTGGTTTGCATTATTTGGAAGGGTGTTGCTGTTATGGTTTATGGTTTCCATTGCTATGTCAAAGCTGTAAGTTTGGTTTTAATGATATGCACAAATCAATTATAGTATGCCTTTGGTCAATGTGGTGTTTGTTTAGTCTTCATCAGGTAACTGACTGGTAGCGGCAGACTTATATTGATTTCAACTTAACATCATTTGCTTCTTTCCACCTCTGAGATGATCTCCTCCATAGCCTTGCTGTATCTCGGGCTCCTTTTTAATTGACAAGATGTTTGAAGTGATGACCTTATAATTCTCTTTCTTTTTCTTTTGCCAGCACACAGACTTCTTTTCTTCTGTAGTTCTGTTGAACTTTGAGTTTTCAATTGGTGATGCATGAGTTTGATATCATTTTGTTCACAGGGGTTTCAATGCTAGTGATGCGCCGGGACAGTGGTTTGTCTGCTGAAGCTGAGTGTACAATTTGATAGCCAGGTGCATTTAATAGATTCCATGTTTAGAGAGGCAAATGATCATTCCTAAATTTTCAGAAAGAAAGCCATATTTGACAGTATTTCGGATATTTTATCTTCTGCAGCAGATTGTTCATTCATGCGGCCTTCCTCCTCTATCCCTCATAGTCATATATCAGCTGGATTGCTGCCTCCAAAAGATTCTGGCAATAGAATCGGTTTTAGCAGTGCTAGGATGATGAATAACTTGCGATCATCTTCATCTTTACTAGATTTTTCTCAATATCGCCGATTAGATCCTGAAGATGGGGATCACAATGTTGTGATTGATTTCATCCATGACAAACATCCTCATCCATTTCTTAGGGACAGTTCTAGCCCAAGATTTTCAAAGGATAAAGTGCTCCCAGCTTCCCCATTTCTACAGAAGAAATGGAGTAAAATACTGATGAGCCTCCTTTGTCTGCTTTTGATTGGCACACTTGTTTTCATGCTTGGTAAATTTCTGTATTTGATGTGGGTTGGTGGCACTTCAAAGTATTTTGTTGTACTTGATTGTGGAAGTACTGGGACTAGAATATACATATATCAGGCTTCTGTCGCTGACAAGAAAAGTGGCAATCTTCCTATTGTTTTGAGATCATATTCAGGGAGGTTTAAAAAGCCAAAGGGGCAGAGCGGACGTGCTTATAATCGAATGGAGACTGAGCCTGGACTTGATAAATTGGGGCGCAACTCAACTGGCTTGAAAGCAGCAATAAAGCCACTTCTTCAGTGGGCAGAGAAACAGATCCCAAAAGGTTCACACAAGACTACATCTCTTTTCCTTTATGCTACTGCCGGGGTCCGTCGGTTGCCGGCAGCAGATTCAGACTGGATTCTTAATCATGCTTGGTCCATGCTGAAAAATTCCCCTTTCTTGTGTAATAGGGAATGGGTCAAGATTATCAGTGGCATGGAGGAAGCCTACTATGGTTGGATAGCTCTAAATTATGAAACAGGTGTTTTGGGGGCCATGCCAAAGAAGGCTACATTTGGTGCCCTGGATTTGGGCGGTTCATCTCTGCAAGTGACCTTTGAGAGCAAAAAACCAGTTGAAAACAAAACTAGCTTAAACCTGAGCATTGGACCTGTGAACCATCATCTCAGTGCCTACTCTCTCTCGGGATATGGGTTAAATGATGCCTTTGACAAATCGGTTGTTCATCTTCTCAAAGGGATGCCAAAAGTTAGCGAAGAAGATTTAGCTCATGGGAAGGTAGAAATTGGGCACCCTTGCTTGCATGCAGGGTACAAAAGTCAATACACATGCTCTCAGTGTGCTTTTGTGAACCAAGAGGCTGGGAGCCCTCATTTCACAGAGAGAACTCTCAGCAAAGGTGGAAAACCTGGGGTGCCTGTGTGGCTTATTGGTTCCCCAAACTGGGCGGAATGTAGCTCACTTGCAAAGATTGCCGTCAATTTGTCTGAATGGTCGGATCGTAGCCCTGGAATTGATTGTGATTTACAACCTTGTGCTCTTTCTGATGGCCTGCCATATCCTCATGGCCAATTTTTTGCAATGTCTGGTTTCTTTGTTGTCTATCGATTTTTCAACTTGACATCCGATGCAACACTTGATGATGTATTGGAGAAGGGGCATCAGTTTTGTGATAAAACTTGGGAAGTTGCATTTAATAGTGTTCCACCACAGCCCTTCATTGAACAGTATTGCTTTAGGGCGCCATACATTGTTCTATTGTTGAGGGAGGGCTTACACATAACTGACAGTCAGATTACTATTGGTTCTGGTGGTACCACTTGGACACGAGGGGTTGCCCTGGTAGAGGCTGGCAATGCGTTTGCTACTACTGCAGAGCTCCGAGCTCTTGAACTATTCCAAATGAAGATAGATCCTGTTATTCTTTTTGCTATTCTATTGATATCATCATTTTTATTGCTTTGTGCACTCTCATTTGTCAGTAATTGGCTGCCTAGATGTTTCCGCAGGAAACATCTTCCTCTTTCCAGGCGCAATAGTGCGCCATCAGCATTATTGAGGCGTTGGGGCCCCATAACTTCAGGTAAGATCTCGGGCATTCTCCTTTTCTGAATTTGAGAACTTGAGATTGTAAATGAATGACAACTATTAGTCCCCGTTGACACCCCCCCCCCCCTCTTCGGTTCTGCCCATCATGCGAGTTGTTGATGGCTTCCTCTGGGGGGGAAAAAAGAGAAGACTGTTTGAGAAACATTGGATGGCTTGAAAACCTTCTAGTTGGCTAGAAATGCGGGACTGCTGCACCAAAAACCAGGGTTGGGTAGCAGATATGTCCTATAAACAGATGTTTTCCTTTCTGGGCTGCTGAGGGAAGACAATTGCCTTATTAATTTCTTGACTATTGCTTTCTTGCAGCCCTTCACAAAACAAAACAAAAAATTAAAAAAATTCAGTGATTCTAATTGTGATTTAAGGGAGCCTTTGCCCTGCCTTGCGATATGCTTCTTCCCTGAGATGATTGATTCTAATTGTTTTGTGAAAGTTGTTACCTTGAGATGAGTGACCGTTGAACTAATTCTTTGTATCGAAGTCTTAAGTTTCCACTGAACAAATAGATAAAGCAACCTCATGTATAAGAAAATACAATCAATTACTGATCGGGAGGACTTCAATTGTTTGGTTTCAGTTTGAGTTAAGGTTAAAATTGGGTTGTAACTGATTAAATCGTTAGAGTTGTTAAATTATAGGTCAGCAGTGCCAAATCTAATATTGAAGTCAAATTAAATTTGCTTTCTTATGTGAGTTATGTCCATCTCTTAGATTTTTTTTGTCTATGTATCTGACGTGAATAATTGGTTTCTTCAGGGGATGGAAGGACAAAGATGACACTGAGTTCAATGACTGTTGGTGAGAGCAACATTCAGCTCATAGATTCTTCTTTATATCCAACAGGCAAAGCCGGTGTTTTGCATAGTTTTTCATCGGGTAACCTACCACAGCTACAATTGGACAATAATGGCTTGGGATCTGCTTGGACGCCTCGCAGAATTCAGACACGATTGCAAAGCAGACGATCACAATCCCGTGATGATCTGATTTCTTCTCCTGATGCACATACTGTAAAGGTTTAGGTCTATTTAACAAATCCAGGTATGAATTCAATCCTTTATCTTTGGGTAATTGTTACACAATCCAGATTTAGAGCGATGCTCTTAAGCCTTTTATTTTTGTATTACACAACTCAGTCTGAATTTTCCCTTTAAAATTAGTTTATTGATGAAATTTTTTTAAATGGGAGTAGTTAATGGTGTTCTATTTTCTTTTTTCTTTTTTTTTTGGTTGGTTCGTAGAGTATTTCATGCTTCTTATTCATGTGTGCGGAAAACCTGTGTTTTGATTTTGGAGTAGAAAGGCTTATTTTTTGACGGCTGTGTCTTTAATATAGGACCCAATTGGACATATCCTTTATGTGAGTTGGAGGAAAGACTGCTTGCGTGTGACACCAAACCCCCCCCCCCCCCCAAAACAAAAAACAATCATATAATTTCATTCCATATTATCTCACTTAGAGAGAAGCAATCCGACATGGTGATAATCTGTGGTGTTATCGGGGATTTCTATGAATTTTGGGTAGAAAATTAGAGAATCATCTAAATCCCCCTCTGTTTCTAAATTCTTACTGGAACCTTGTGTTCATCAATTTCTGGATGTCTTACTAGATGTTATGTTACTACTTACATGTTTACAGAAATGTATTTCCAAACGTATTAATGGACTGATCATGGACTGAAATTGCTGCTCGGTTCACCTCAAGAAGCAAAATTCATCCTACTGCGGAAGTACAAGCCCCATCTGCCCGAACTAAGTGGCTGTATTTCTCTATTCTATAGCAGATGAGGAAGCAATCAACCAGTGCAACCCATGCATTCAACGCGAGAATGCCTACTAGATAGAGCAACAAATTTTGACATGGTCCTCGAGAATTTTTTGAACAGCTAACACCTCTATTCTGATTCTGTTGATAGTATTGTTTACACTTCTTAAATAGAGGTCAGGTGATCGCTGCAGGTTGCCAATAGCATTTTGTTTTGCTGGTGGCTTTGGTTGGATGAGTGCACAGATTATTGTTTCCGATTATCAGAAAGGGAGGTATATAGCGCTAAGACACATTTTTTTGCCCCCGAAATTTTCCGGGATAGTGGGTGTATTCGTTTGGTCTAGTGATTTATGAAACTTTAGTAGACTTTCGAACTTTGAAGCAATCGATTCAACCAATATGAGGAAATATTACGTAGTATGAAACTATGTGATTTGAAACTGCCAAGTTGGTAATGGATTGCATGAAAGATTGAAAGATGATGTTTGATCTGTCTTACTACGGCAATTCCTTTTCTTTGTCTACTATTTTTGCCCCAGACTTGCGAAATATACCCTTTCAGTGAATAGTGAAAGTGTAGATGGCCTCGCTTTTTGGGGGTGGGGGGGGGGGGAGGAGAAAGGTTGTGAAATCAGTTGCAAATTGGATAGTTAAGTGGAGATATAACATAGGGACCAATGAAACAGTGAATTGATCTCATCAATATTACTAGAAATTGAGTGATGTTTGGTTGAGTATAATGTAATATTACCAATTTTGTAATATAATTGTGATTATATAATTTGTGATAATTGTAGTTACAAATACAACTCGCTATAAAAATAAAAAATAAAAAATAAATAAAAAACCCCCAACTATAAACTTATTGCCATTAAGTTGTTTATATCCAATCTAACATTACCTTTAGATCAAAGCTTGATTACATGTACTTGGTCATCATTCCATTGGTAACAGAGGTCTTGCTTCTCCTAAACAGTCTTGGTTTGTATGAATGGATAAGTCGACAATGTGCCTCCTTCGATCATTTTTTAAGTAAAAAATCCTAAACGATCCCGGATAATATAACCCATTTCGTACATTGGAATCCGTGCGTTAAACTGGAGCAGTAGCCAGTGCCAGTGGCCGTTGCTCCCTGCAATTAAGCTTAAACGCAATCTTTTGCTCAAAGATTATGCCACATACAGGTGATCAAAATCTGATTTGCATGAAAGATATGATCAGTCAAATACAGACAAATGCAGAAACCTCAAAAGTGCCTCCTGCGTCCTGACCACAACGAAGGTGCTTCATACGAACCACACAAAAGGTACACCATGTCACCATCCTTGGCTCCAACTATGAACCACTCAATGACTCAAAGTCTCAAATACAGCACTGAACATGATCTGAACTGTTTTCGATAGTTCTCCCAAGATGCAAAATCCATCCACATACATTGCAACCTTTTTCCCGCTCTCAAGACAAGAACATTTGCTACAACGCAACCAAAACCAAGGGAAAAGATGATACGGAAACAAAAGCGGGTTGTCCTACTCCAAAATAACTTTAGCGTCCTTACATTCTACGAATACAGTTCTTAAAATAAATAAATAAATAAATAAACAAAGGAAAACTCGCATTAGAAAATTCATTCCCAGCAGCAAACAAAAGAAAACTTGCGTTAGAAAATTCATTCCCAGCAGCAGGTCACCCAGAAATCCTTGTTCGTGAATGTGAACTCATGATCAACAGCATAGAAATTTCCCTAGCCCTAAAATCAAGAAGAATGCATTAGCCTTCTATCTGATACTGCTGCAGTAAGAAATTTAGATAAAAAGGGGTTGCCTCCGAAATCTTGTGTTTCAATAGCCTAAACCCATTTGAGCTGAACGTTCAGATGAAAAACTACACCTCTTCCACACGGATCTCATGCCTCGGAATGATTGGTCAATTGAAAATTACAAAATCGCCCAGCTATAAGTCTGCCCCATGAGACTCCACATCACCGCTCGACGAAGAGGACAGCAAACCAAACAACAATGATAACTTACTGGGTGCAGGCTTCTGAAGAGGGGGTTCCTTCACGTTGCAGAGAGCATGATAGTCGTGTTTCAAATGAGGCTTAAGTATCCTTTCCTGAGACGCAAAGCGCACAAAGCAATCAAACATGTCAGAGGTCAGCTCTCAAACATTAGACCACAGGACCCAAAAGGAAAACAGTAGTCACCTTGAAAACCTCGAATGGGCAAAAGTCAGTGTTATCACAACCCTGTTCAGAGAGACGAGCGGCATCTGGTATTAATATGGTCCAGAATAATATAATTATAGAATGTCATAAATTTACATTGCTAAGCAATCGAAAGCTATGGTAGGCTACCAGCCAAATGCAAAAGACAGCCAGACTAATAAAATAAAACAGGATAAATGCCACCAGCGTAAGAAGCTAAAGGAAAAGCCGGGTAAATCCATGTAATCACAGGCGCTTTTGAGATTTTTACTGTCAAGGTTTTAGGTATTTGGCTAATAGATGTTTAGGTTAAAATTATAATTCTAGTACAGTTTTGCCTCACTTCTATAATTTTAGTACAATCTAGCTTCTGTTCTAACTCCTGAGTTCGTAGGATCCCATTTATGGAGACTTTGTTTTCAAATTCATAACTAGAAACTAATACTCTCATGGATCCCACCCAAAGGACTAGAAAAGGATCAACAAGAATGTCCTATGTTTCCTTACATTCTTTGTATGCCTTGAGACACCTTATTAGGCCTATGTTCCTCATTTTATTTGTGCAGAGTGGATGTATTGTCTCTGTTTCCAGCCGAAGCTTACCGGTAAAGGAACTGGATGCTCATTGTGCAATACACGCACATAATATTTGCTCGACTTTTTGGATGGACAACTATGAAGTACAAGCATGTTGTTCCCTCCAAATGGAGCCACAACGCTGCCCCTCCAAGTTCGCTTTTTGGGAGGCTTTGGAGGAAGCTCCAACGGTTCCTCCTTCTGAATGCGATTATAACCTGCAATGTGCAGTGAACAAGACCAATCAGACCTTTAATAACAGAAAGCCAACAGTCATCAAGGCCAAGTGTCAAAATGACGAGGATTGTTGGGTCAAGGGGAAACTTATTCTCACCAGATCCTTCAAGGAAAAGACCAAGAAGACATGAGAATGGAATTACAGTCTCCGCATGAGCAAATCGAAACCTTGCCTTCTCATAACTCCCACTTGGGAGTGATTCTGTATGGCAAATATGAAATTGCTATGAGGTCAAAGCAACCGCTCAAACATCATTTTTCAGAAGTTGCAACATTAGTTCATTGAATATTATTGAATTATACCGACACAGTTCAATGATTTGACACTCATTCCCCTGACATAGGACAGGATATGCAATGAGCAAATCCGGGAATTAAGGGATTAGAACAGCAATTTGAGGGTCTTTTTACAAGAGATATCAGGAAAACAAAAGAAAAACAGTTGACAAATGATAGAATTCTAGGAAATCTACCTAAGAAAACCTAGTAGGGTTTGTGAGAAATCCAATCAAGGCAACCATTCAAATGGCCAAAGAAATCAATAAAATGCCGGATCCTTTTTGATTCAATTCGATTGCCTCTAAACAGCACCTGACTATGGGAGATGCCGCTTCAATGTTTTAAAGATTATTTCATCGAGTCTCTCTATTTTTGGGACAAAGGGATCTTTTGTTACTCTTCTCTTGATCTTTCAAATTTTGTTAATGAAATATATTTATTCTTTTCCTGATTTTTTTTTTTTAAAAAAGCAGCACCTGACTACGCTAATCCAGTCACTATCCCTAGAAAGCCTAGGAAAACAAGATAAGCCTAAATCCTAGGTAACATCTTATCTTCCAAGCAAGATTATCATATAGAATATAGTTATTTAAAAAACAGACTACTAAAAAAAACCCCCTAAATACCAAATTATAAAATAGAAATATTCTCTCTCCAGAAATTCCACTCCTAAAATAACTCTTTTAATGACCTATAAAACAAACCTGATAATCTAGATTACAAAATCCTTATGGATAACAAGCAACAAATAATTCTAAACCATATTCCTTTATTTTTCTTGCCCTAGCTCTTTCTTGTTTGCATTATCTCCTTAAACAAGGTTCAAGTTCGAATCTTCTAAATGTAGAAAAACATGTTAGAGAGCTCTACCGTTAGGGGCCACTAGTTGTTCAACTAGGTTGAAAGAGGACCAAAGACCAAGAAAAGGAATCAATCACTCATTCTTACAGAAGTTTCAAATATTATGTATATAAGCGCAGTAGATAAATAGCTCTTTAAGGCTTTAATATTCCCCATTCCCCCTTTTCCAAGAATTGTCAAGAAAACAAGTCAAGCTACCTGGTTAGATCTGCACATCAAGTCAAATCGTTGACCCAAATTCATATAAAAGGGCATTTTATCGCACGTACAGGGAAAGTTTAGACTGATCCAAATCTTAATCCATAACCTCAAGTCCTCCCTAGGCAGGGTTGGGGGTTCATATGAAGCAGCCTTAACCCCTTAAATTACAGAGAGGCCATTTCTGCTAGAGCCTAGAATTAAAAACCTTGGCTTCCTACTACATACAGAACCAGAGGTAGACAAGATTTTAGTGAAGCATTTTGCATTTTTGCACTATAATTCAGAATTTCCCAAAAGAGAGAATTCCAAAGGTGTCTGAAAAGTGGATATTGGCATTTAGGCTTGTATGCAAAGAAATTTCGAAAGTGTCACATTTGACTACTCCTAAAATTACATTTTTCTAATAAAAAAATAGCTATCACATTGTAGCTTCCCCCTCCCCCCTGCAAATCAAAAGCAAACATCAAATTTATCCAATTACACAGGCCAAATTCATGTTAAAAACGACGTAAACTATGGATCTTGGAAGACTTGGATGGCATCCCAAGACCATAGCTGCCCACCTATCAACATGAATTCATGTATAAGTTCAATAGTTTTATAATAAACTTTAGCTCATGGGAACTGATCAGATCGTCTAGCACATGATGCTGTCAGGAGTGTTGAATGTTTCATGTTTGAACATTGCTTTCTTCGCCCCGCAGATTTTCCTTATAGTAGTACCCAACCAGTCAACCTTCTGAAGACAAAAATGTATGGAAAAACAGCAAAGACCCCAAGTTCAACTGTGAGGTTTAGCCTATCAACCTCATTGCTGATAGTTTTCAACCAATTCATTTGACAAAGGAAAAACAAAGACCAACAAACTCCTAGGTACCTTCCTTAGCCTTGATTGCAAGCTCCATGGACTCAACTACATCTTGTAGCAACGGCAATCCCATACGATAGTTCAGAGATTTTCCATATCCTTTCAATATAAATAGCTCCAAATCATCTGTCCACTCAAGCAAAGCAAGCTACACATCGGTGTATTAGCATTAGCATAGCAGAAGAAAAAAGCCCCATAAGACCTTCACATGTTGAAAGTAAAGCATATGTTATCAAGGATTCATAAAAGATTCACAGTAAACAAAAACAAGAAATGAGTAACAGCATTTGCATATCCATCTGTCCTGTCATGCAGAATTGATAACTGCTAACTGATATAGACAGATTATAAGAACCCTTTACACATGCAAAACAAAGAATGAAATAACAGTGATACCCAATAGGACAGACTGCAAGAGCATATCCATCTTTGCCACGATTAAAAATTCTCAAATATCTGACATATAGTTCCTCACTGTCTGGTTGGAAACATGGGATGCAGTGACGAGTGAGAGTATGAGATATATAACGCAAATGGATTAGTTATTAATTTGGGTAGCATCTCCAGTTCTAAGACTCAATGCATCTTTCAAATTCAACAATAAAAATAATGATGAATAAAAGTGTAGTTTTTGTGAATTCAGCACCAACCATGGAATAAAACCAAACCAAAATACCTCCGTCGAATTAAATAGACCACAAGCTTGATAAGTAATATCTAGCACTGATGCTTCCTGCAATTGCAGAAATAGTATGTCAAACATTATCCTATCCTTTTGTTGCTCGAAAATTGTGTGTAGAGCTAGCACATCGTATTACAGGAATACAACCCATTGTATTACATGAATACAAACCTGCTTGCACAAAAACCAGAGGGAAGAGATATCTTGTCTGGTGAAATTTAATTCATATCTTCTGGACAAGGCAGAAGTAATTTCATCAAAAATAGGCTCCTTTAGCTTCTCAACTGCAGACTCCTCACTTTCCCTGTAGTTCTATGTCATATATAAAGAACAAGGTGAGCAACAAAATGTCAAGCCAAGCCATGAACCAGTACAGACTTCAATATCCCAAACTCTAGTTTAATCTAAAATCTATAGAGATATATGAGGTAAGTATCGAGTGTGCCAGATGTATAAGTCGTCGTCCTGAAAAAGGTACGAATGGGGCCATTTTAGAACAGGAAATTGATCCAAATCCTTGATGCAAGTACACATTAGTTTCGAGGAGGCTAATTCAAATCACCATGTAGGACATAAACTTGTTACAGAACAACAATGTTAACTGCAGTAGTATGAATGAACAAGCATATGCAAGCCATGTCCAAACTCCAACATCAGCATAAGCATTAACCAAATGGGAACTAAACAAGACATAGTGTTGTACCAGCAGGCAGGAAGAGATTTGCAGCTCTTGGTTTTCATATATTACCCCTTGTAAATTTCATCCAAATAAAATTTCATTTCTAATAGACAATAAAGACTACAAAACAAATGGCTTTCACTACTGGAAAGTCGAACACATTATGTAAGGAAGTTTAAAGTAGACATAGCTTTATTGAGTGATGTATGAGTGCTTGGATAAAAATGCCACTGAATTATCTGAAAAACTAAAAAATGCCACCAATTTTATTCGAGCTAATTGGTGCCACAAATTTAACAAAAAAAAAAAAAATGCCATTGTGTCAAGATATTACCGGCCTTTGCATGTTCTAATATGTTTTTGAATTATTTTTCATCAAATTTTGTGAAATGGGAAAGAAAAAGGAAAACTAAAAAAATATTTCCATATTTTAATAAGATAACCCATTCACACATTTCCTTTCATCTCTTCTTCCTCCTCAAATTGAGCACTTAGGGTTCCATGTTAAAACCATAGCAAGATCGATTGACTTTAAATTAGCCCCAAAGTTGTAAAATTGATTTGATAAATGCACTCCTCACACAAAATCGACCCTTCAAGAACCATAATTTGCTATTTTGCAAATCCATTTTGCATTTTAAATGCCCAAAAACTTACCTTCATAGATTGCTCATCAATTGTTACTTCCAAATGCATCCAGACAATTCCGCTTACTTTCCTTCTTCTTTATCAACCACTGCTTGTAAATCCCAATATAGGGTTTGCTTAAATTAATATAAGAGAGGGGAGGGGGTGAGCAGAGAGAGAGTATGTGTGAGTTTTGGGTTCTGAATCAAGAAGAGAAGAGAGAGAGAGTATGTGTGAGTTGGAGTTTCTAAATCAAGCCGATGGAGGAAAGAGATATAGATAGAGGCGGGAAATAGAGACCCATATGCACAATTTCAGCAGTTTTTTCTTCTTTTAAATTCATCCAACCCCTCATATATGGGTTTTTACCAGTTAATGCAATTTTTTTTAATGCCTTACCTGCTATTGCCGGTCACTGTGGCATCTATTTGCTTCATAAACAAATTTAGTGGCACCAATTAGCCCCAAAAAAACTTGGTGGCATTTTTTACTTTTTAAGATAGTTAAGTGGTACTTTCATCCAAGCACTCAGTGATGGACATAGGAAAATAAAAATTGGTCCCCAATATCCTTCTTAAGAGGACTCAGATGTTATTTCAGGACTGCACAAAGGTTGGCTAAACATGCATCTGCTTGAATTTGGAGGTTCTCCAAAAAATTTGCATCTCATCATGCTTCATGTCAGGATTACTCCTTTTGGGAAATAAGAAGGGAAAGAAACCACTTTCTTATGCTAATACTAACAAAAAAAAAGGGATCAATTGGGCCCCACATAATGCATGTTGTCAGGCAGATGTTTTTAGGGTGATATTTTATAATAATGGGGGTGACTAATAGTACAAGGGGTAACTTTTATTAAAATCATCCAAAAAGAATTACACCCTAGAATGAACTACTCTGCCCCAAAAGCTTTAAAAAGTCACTCATCCAAGTGCCTATCTCACCATATTTTTATGTAAGACCGTTTCACCCAAGAATTTATACAAAAATAAGATGCACCATAGTATAACGTACAAATACTCATAGAGATGATTGCTTGCGATAATTTGCTGTTACTGGTTTACATGCAAAATAATCTGTAATACAGCATTGACAAGCATGTGTTGGAAAATGAAATCGAGTCAAGTACTTTGCAAAATAATGCTTCAGAATGCCCTCTATATGCCCTATAATAAAGATTCCATGTATTGGAAACAAAGAAAGCACCGCTTGAACCCAAATTTCATAGATGCAAGCACCAATCAATCATGCAAGCAGTATGCCCACCTTATAATTCTGGCAGGTATCATGAAACCGCAATAATATATCACTCGCGCGACTTTCAGTGGTAACAGCAAATGCCCGATGTTTCCCTGGTCCAAGGCTTCCTCTCCCACTAAACAGGCCCATTGCAAATGCCACAGCACTAGCAGATGCTCGAGGGACCTATGGCATGTATAAATAATAAATAATTAGATCATTAGATAACACAGTAACAACAAAATCTAGTTGAAGAAAATAGGTAACCGAATCCTCAGAATTGATAACTTGATTTCCTTCAGTCTCGCTGCCTCTGAGGATATGAGTGAGAAAGACTAGAGGGGGACCAAGTCACTACCTGAGTTGCTTTGATGGCATATACATCAGGGTGATACTCATCACCTAATAGATTTGGATATGTTTCTCGAATTCTGATTCCCAGGTCATACAATTCGACCTCTCCCTTGACAATCAATTCACCGCCCTTCACTTTTCCTTTCCAGGGAGACGTCCATCCCAACAACCAACCAGGTACTTTATCTAGTGAAACATTGCGTTCTTTTGCATCTGCTATGAGTGCGTGCAGGGAAGTAGCTAGTTTATCCATTTCCCTCATTCGCTTCTTAGTAGGCGCTCGCGTTCCATGTCTTGCCTATGAACTTAATAAAATTAGACTCGACAAAGATCGGAACTACAAGCATCAATAACTAACAAAGAACTAAAAAGTCCAACAATACAATAAGCCTCATCGCAAGTTAACCCACACTACAAAAAGGCATGCTTAAAAATAGCAACAAAATGGCTGAAACAGAAACCTATGCTAACATCCCAAATAAAAAATAAAAAATAAATCTTAATTTACAAAGACCTTCACAACTCAAAACAATGTGTCTTGACTCTAGACCATGAAGTCCAACTCTCCAGGTCCAGGTACTAGCTGTATTAGGCCACAGTTCAGTTTTCAGCATGTAAAATCCAACTGGAATTTTGTACTGTCAATGCAAAGCAATTTTATATTTTTTTTATTTAAAAAAAAAAGAAAAAGAGACAGAGCAAATTCTTTTTAGCCATATGTTGCCTAAATCTTCTAAGAAGTTATCCTAATTGGACCACTGGGCTTCTATTACCTGAATGCATACTGTGCTCAGATCCAAATCAATTGCCAGCAGGTCAAATAACTCACTAGCTTATACGCATTTAACTCCATAAGGGGTTCCATTTGAGACTAATCACTTAATTTCCAACAATCTGACACACAATCATATTGTATTTCAATGGCAACAATTTCATCAAAATGTTCCCTTGTTCTTTTTTGGCAATAATTTTCATCAACTAGGAACCCACTGTATGAATTTCCAGTTAGCAAAAATCATCTAGAGCAGCAAACTCAGAAATTACCACAAGATTTAGATGGATAGGTGTACAACCATCAGGTATATGCGCCGGCACATACGAAATATCCACAATATCCTTCACAACACCGTATCTGCACGCCAATTTCATTCACATCAACAACCAACACATCAAAATTAGGGCAAAATCACACTTACGAACACGAAATGGAAAAATCAAGCACAATCAATTTAAGAAAAAAAAAAGAACGAACCTGGAAACAGTCGAGAGATGCTGACGAACATCGAATGATTCATGGTCGATTGAGTGAGCATAGAAAGAAGAAAACAATAGAAGAAGAAGAATAGCCAACATAGCTTGCACAGCAGGAAAATGGCGAACAGTAGTCAGCATTCTCCAACCTTCCGCTTGTTTCTCTCTCCTCTTTGCATGATGCGCCGGTTTTATACTTTATACTACTGTGGAGAACAAAGGGGGAAGGGACGAGTATACTTCGGTTTCAGGGAAAGGGCAGAACTGGAGAAGTAAAAAATTAAACGAAATTAACGGAGCGACAGCGCAACGGCGTACGTTTGTGGCTGTAGAACGTGGATCGAAACGGGATTTGGGCCACTGCGTCACTAGCCACTCGAGGCCCTTTAGCAATAGCAGGCCTACGGAGTTCCAAAGAGCAACCTCTTGAGTAGATTTATGATGCATTGGAGTTACATACGGGATATATGCTAATTGAACCACTGTTTCACTGCCCCTTGTTCTGCATCTCCCTTCGTACCCTGTTCTGCAACATCTCACCTCTGCCACTTGTGCCACGTGGTAAGCCATTGTGAAAACTGTGTGTCCATCATTTGCATGCTGCGAGAAGCTTCGTACGCACCTCCTAAGACCCTCATTCCCACCAACATACAAAAAGCTATGTTCGCTATTTCCCTTGAACATCATCATCACATCCATATCCCCTTCTATCAACATTAACAATCGTTTATTGTATTTTAAACTATACCACAGTTTTGGCTCCACCAAATCACCACCAACATTGTCCTTCACTATTCTTCCAAATTCCTCTGCCCCTGTTTTCCCTTCACCCACATACATTTCTTTGACCCTTCATCGCATGTTACTTTCCCATCTCTGCCGTCCTCCAACACCCCCCATAACATACACAACAAGTTCTCCCCCACCCCTAGCCTCTCCTACGCCAGCACCATCTACATCCATTTTAAGTTTATGTTCTAACAACCACTTCCTTCAATGCCTTCTCTTATCACTATGTCCCATCAACGTTTGTAATATCTCTGCATTCGCCCTGCATGTCAAACGTTATAACCACTTTGTTAGCTCAAATAACCGTGCCTCATTTACTACACATAGGTTGCTTAGATAGTCCCCAGCACTACGGCCCTCAATTTACCTGATTTATAAAAAATGTCTACTATGGTACACACTGGACGTAAACCAAAATTCCAAGTTCTCCCTCTTTGGTCTTCCACTAATATGATGTACCAGACATAAAAACACCAACATATTTAACAACAACTTGTGTTGTTAGGATACAATCGCCTATCCCATTAGTTTTCCGGTAACAATGTCTTTGTCATATATAATTCTATATATACTTTGCCATGTTACCACAACTGTCTTTATGAATGCCTCCCATCTTACTATTATGATATACTATGCTCACCAAATTTACATACAATTTTCATTACTCAACAGCTACAATGTCATTACTCTGATAAATAATCAAGAATATAACGGTATATGTATATACTCTAACAATATGGTAAACAATCAAGAATACGATGGTATACGTAGATACCCTAACAATAAACATTCTCAACATCCGCATGAATGACAGTTGCCTCATGCCACTAGCCATTACTTTGAAATTTACGACCAACTACCACATACCTGTTGTTTACCCAGATTGTTGTTGTATATCCGTCTTCAACTATTCCCCTTCCTTTTATCGTTAGCTTCACTGGTCACCATCAACTGCAACAGACACATGCAACTCCGCGATGACCTCCACCTATTCCTCCGTAGCTAGAACAATTAAGGAGCCTACCTCACCCAATTTTTCTCATCCAAAGCCATGTCTGTAATGAAAGCACTTAAATTCTACCTTGAGACTAACCTAGTACAAAGGTCAAGAGAGGAGGAAGAGGAGCAACTGAGATAGATAGAGAGAGAAACAAACGAACGATTTAACCTAGTGAGTTCATACACGCAAAGAAAAAAAGCAATGCCCAAGTGAAGAAATGTTAAACTAAACTAACCTCAAACTATCCAATTATTACTTAAAGACGACAAGGTACTTCAACTCTTATTTACTTTTTCATCCAAAAGCAACACTAATTTGTTGAAGGGAACAAAATTAAATGTGTCGCGCTCTAATTGAAAATAAATCCTCTTGTAATTTTCCATTCCCAAATTACATCATCGATGTTGGGCGATGACATCAACGGGTTATCTCTTTTAAAAAAAAAAAAAAAGGGCAAATGAACAGAAGGGAAAACAAAACACAAGAGGAAAAAGCCGACATAGCTTGCTCTGGCAAATGCAATTGTCTTCGACCAGTTGATTTGGGTGGGGCTTTTGCTGAAGCTCATGCCCTCCATTTTCACTCGCCAAAACCTCCTCAACTCTAAGCAAAACCCTTACTGACCCTAACCATGAAATTTCTTCACAAATCACACAATTCTCATTTCTCTCTCATGATCTGATGCTCAGTCAGTGATCTACATTGTCACATTGTTGATCAAGCGAATAAAGATCAGCGAAGATGATGGTCGATTTGGGAGCGTTTTCCGACGAGAAATTCGACGCGAAGAAATGGATAAACGCCGCCGTGCAAGCGCGTCATCCACAGGATCCATTGGAGAAGCACTTGGTGGATCTGGAGATGAAGCTTCAGATGATGGCGGAGGAGATCTCCGCTTCTCTTGAAGAACAAAGCGCCGCCGCCATTCTCCGTGTTCCACGTGCCACTCGCGATGTCATCCGCCTACGCGACGACGCCGTTTCACTTCGATCAAACGTCTCCTCTATCCTCAACAAGCTCAAGCAGGTAAGAAGAATATGGCATTTGATTTCGGAGTTTCTCGGAACCTAATTTGATAATAATTTATGATTTTTTTCACATAATTGATAGCTATTGAAGTGTCAAGTATGATTTTTAGAATGCCCGCTACATGGAAGTAATGGTTTAAGTTATGTTTCACTATATAAGATGATTATGGTAAATATTGCTTTAAGGTATTTGAATATGTGGTCAAATACTTATACTGCCAAAAATTTTGAGTTTGCTTTGGTCTGATTGCGTTTTTGTTTGTTGATACGGTGAAAATGGATATCAATATTGGCAAGGACATGGAGGAAATGTGAAAATTTTAATCCCTGTATCGGGCTTTTATAGTGAGTGATATGTATTTAGCTTACTCTGTAGCTGGCTTGCCTCGAGACTAGTCTAGCAAATGCACATGATTAATGATATGTCTGAAGTGGGAAAGTGTTCTCATTGTTTCTAGGGTACATCTTGGCTTCATAATGCTGACTGAGATTAAGTAGGGAGAAGATAAGTTTAGGGAGTTCTCAAGGCTCAGTTATGGTCTTGTCTAAAGGGAAAGGGTTATATCTGGAGCGCATGGACCGTTCACTTTAGCTTCTAGGGCTGATGGGGAATTATGGTTCTTGAAAGCGGATTTGACATTCAATTTAGGCCAGAAATTTTAGGCTCTCATTGATGTTGCGTGTGTATTTTTGGGTCCTTGTAGAGCAGGCTATGATAAACTGAAACTGACGGATTTGAAAACTAGGAGAGATTTGAGATGTGACTTTCTTTAACATTGAGAACCCTGCTAAATAGCAGGTCATTTGGACGAGACTATATAATCAAAGCGAGCGTGTGATATACCCCAATACTATGCCTGTCATTAAGAAGCATGAATGCTGCAGGATTCAAGTTACTGTAGAAGATTAAGAGACATTTTATATATTTTTTTGGGACCTTTAGCGCTCTTAAACTGAGCATCCCAGTCTGCTGATGGCTTGATCCTGTGGTTGTTGGCTATGATGAAAATGGAGATCAATATAGTCAAGGACAAGGAGAAAATGTGAAAATTACTCCGTTTTACTTGATATATTGGACTCCTATTCAAAGTGATACGTATTTGCTCTCTTTCTGATACCGTCATCAGTGGCTAACAAGTTAGAATATATTCAAAGGAAATTCCTTTGGTGCGCCTTGGTCATGATTTTAAGTATCATTCAGTGAGATGGAATATTGTTAAGCTTCCCATGCTTGACGGAGGGTTAGGTGTTGGGAGTCTTGAAGGTCTTTAATGAGGCTTTGCTTGGCAAATGGTTATGAAGATCCATGAATGAGAAGACCAACCATTGGAGGAGGGTGATTTGCACTAAATGTAGTGAAAAGGGGTTATCCTTCTATGCCTAATGGCCTTATGGGCTAAGCCTCTGGAAGTTCATTTGTAAAGGCTGGGAAAAATTTTATCCCCACTTTCGTTTTGGGGTTGGTGTTTGATCTACCATCTGTTTTTGACATGATCATTGGTGCGAAGATGCTCCTTTGACTTTTGCCCTCTCTTCATGCTCTTGCCTCGAATAAAGGCACTAGTTATTCTGAGCCCGTGTCCGACTCTTTATGTTTGATCCCTTGTTTTTATTCGGGTTGCTTTTGTTGATGAGGCCACTCTTGTTAGCTTTCTCACTAGCTTAATAGGATTTCCCTACAGGGATCTTTCTTTTGATTCGGTTAAATGGGATCTTAATTCTAAGAGGATTTTCACAGTTAAGTCTTATTACATGAAGCTTTTTTCTTTGCCTTTTCTCCCTTACAGCTGCTTTTAGCTTATTTGGAGATTGGTGACTCCGTTTAATGTCCTTTTTTTTGTGTGGTTTGGGAATCTTCACGTGGGAGTATTTTGACTTAACGATAATTTGCAAAAAAGGGTAAGATTTTGGTGAATAGGTGCTTTATGTGCAAAGAGGAAGGGGAATTACTATATCACGTGATACTTCATTGTTCTTTGGCGAGAGCTCTTTGGGAGCTAGCTTTTAGTTGTTTGGGGATCTCTTAGGTCGCATGTAGCTCCATTAGGAATCTGCGCGGGAAGGCTTCGTTGGTAGGAAGCCTAAGAAGAAGAATGCTCTTTTAATACCACATGTGATTTTTTAGAGCATTTGGCATGAAAGAAACAGGAGAGTCTTTGAGGGTGTGGAGATGTCTCTTCAGCGCTTCAAGGATAATTTCATCCAGACTCTGTATTTTTGGGACAAGGAGAACTTTTGTTATTTTTCTTTTGATCTTGCTGAATTTGTGGATGGTTTCCATATTGGATGTGTATAGCCTTGTTAGGATGCTAGCTTTGCATCCAACCTTTTAATCTTGATTTATATAACACATTTTTCTTTAAAAAAAATAGTGCATTCTGTAGCTGGCTAGCTGTGAGATTAGTCTACCAAATTCACATGTTAATGATGTGTCTGAAGTGGGAAAGTGTTCGCATTGTTTACTGGGGCCATCTTGAATTCATGATGCTGACGGAGATTGACTTATGGTCCTACCTCATGTCATCTTTTGGAATAGTTGGAGAGAGAGAAACAGAAGAGTTTTTGAAAGCATAGAAACCCCTCTTCAACGTTTGAAAGAGAATTTCATCAAGATTCTCTACTTTTGGAAGAATGGGAAGTTTAGCTCTTCCTCTATTGATCTGGCTGATTGTGTGGATAGTTTATATTTAGGTTGTATATAGTGTTTTGTATGATGCTCACTGTGTAGCTGAGTTTCTGATATTTCTATATTAATATATTACCTTTTCCTTATCCCAAAAAAAAAAAAGGAAGGCTGACTTATGGGTATATCTAGAGCCCATGACCCATCGCTTTAGCTTCAAGGGCTGCTGGGGAATTGTGGATTTTGGACGCAGATTTGACATTTGATGGTTCCATTTAGGCCAATAATTTTTAGGCACTTAATAATGTTGCATATGTAATTTTGGGTCTGTATAGAGCAGTTTATGATAAATTAAAATTAGAGGATATGAAAACTAGAAGAAATTTGAGATG
This sequence comes from Selenicereus undatus, assembly GCA_017589665.1. Taxonomy (NCBI): domain Eukaryota; kingdom Viridiplantae; phylum Streptophyta; class Magnoliopsida; order Caryophyllales; family Cactaceae; genus Selenicereus; species Selenicereus undatus. The sequence continues at coordinate 107,883,517 of JACYFF010031958.1, forward strand.
TGACTTAACATCAAATACCCTGGTGAATAGCAGGTGGTTTTGATGAGATATATAATCAAAGCGAGTGTGTAACATACCCTATTACTATGCTTATCATGAGTTTCCAATCAACACAAAGAACCTATGAAGCATGGATTCTGTAAGATTCAAGTGATTTTAGAAGATTATGGGGCATTTTGTAGAGCCCCCCCCCCCCCCCCCGGCACCCTTAAACTGTGCATCCCAATCTGCTGACAGCTTAGGCGTGAAGTGTGGGATTCCCTGACATCTGAAACGACTCTTTGTAATGCAGATTTCTGTTTATCTGGCAAAGGAACTAAATTTGTTTTTAAAGTATATGCAATTATACCTCAGTAGCTAAAATTATGCCTGACAAATTCATAGCTGAATTTCGTATATTTAAAGGGTCATTTGTGTTAGATATGCATGGGCTTGATATAAGTGGTTTAGGATTCCTTCTCCTTTTGTGTGCTCGAACTTGGTCTTCTCCCTTCTTGCTGATACAAGAGATTCGTGTAAACTTTGGTGATAGATATGTTTCTCTTCCTTCTATCTGGGTTTTCTATGAATTAGAAATACCACTGGCATCAATTAATGGAAATGTGTTTTTTTGGCTTTAATCATCTTCAGGCGGAAGGTTCTGCTGCGGCATCTATTGCAGCCCTTGCTAAAGTTGATACTGTCAAGCATAGGATGGAGGCCGCATATGAGACATTGCAGGTTACATAATCTCCCCTTGGTTTAATGGCGATATGGTTTGCTGGCTTGAAAAGGGCTCAGTTCATAATTAGGCAAGTTTCATGTGTTATATAGGATGCTGCTGGGCTAACTCAAATGAGCTCAACCGTGGAGGATGTTTTTGCCAGTGGCGATCTTCCTCGTGCTGCAGAAACCTTAGCCAATATGAGGCATTGCTTGTCCGCAGTAGGGGAGGTGTGATCTGCCACCAATTTATTGTGTGCTGACTGCTCAGTAATGCAATAATGCATTGACAAAAAAAATTGTGTGTGCTTAGTCTGCTGAGTCATAGAATATATTTTCTTTCAGGTTGCTGAATTTGCCAACGTGCGGAAGCAACTTGAGGTCTTAGAGGATAGGCTGGACGCAATGGTGCAGCCTCGTCTAACAGATGCCCTGTCCAACCGCAAAGTAATGTACTTTTGAAAATCCTGTTTATTTGATCTGGAATTATTTATTTCCTTCTCTTTTCTCTACTCTTTTTTGGGGGTGGAGGCAGGGGGATTAGTAACTGGTAAGATACATGCTTTAGTGGCCCTCTTGACATGGATTGTATCCAGACTCTGCTCATAAATAATAGAATTCAAACCCCCCACCAGGAATAAAATGCCATACTTGGTGGTGACCGCACAAATGCCGTGAATTGGCTAAACAATCAGCTCCGCTTCTGGATTCTCATTAGACATGAGTAATATCTCTTGACAACAGTGTAAATACTCATGCATATCTCTTATCATGGCCAAAATTTGTGGGATACTCTAACCTTGCCGTTCATGTGGTGCAGCCTTAGTACTACTTTCAATGCACCACAAACAGTGGCACCTGGTATCAACAGCAGTCCGAGGATCATTTGACGTCCCCGTTGCCTGTGCAACTAAGCATAAGATGCTCCTAGATTAACGAACTTGCAATAGTTAGTTTTGTAGACCTTGCCCATAGAATGTATCCACCAGCAGCAATATTAGTACCACCAATACTTTGATGTAATCAAAATTTACAGCTCGCTTATCCAGTGCATCAACTGTTCTTTGCTAATTATATTGTTATGTGAAATTCTGCTAGTTGTTCATATCATGTTTTGATAATCTTGGTTTGTTTTAATGTACAGGTTGATGTTGCTCAAGAGATGCGAGGAATCCTTGTGCGAATAGGTAGATTTAAGTCCCTTGAAGTTTACTACACGAGGGTTCACCTGAAGCCCATGAAGCAATTATGGGATGAATTTGAATCCAGGCAGCGAGCCAATAAGCTGGCTGCTGATAGAAGTGATGGGGAAAGGCTGGCAAGTGCATCTGAGTTTCAATCAAGTTCTTCAGCCATTTCATTCTCCAGTTGGCTGCCAAGTTTCTATGATGAACTGCTACTGTATCTTGAACAAGAGTGGAAATGGTAGGTTCAGAGTAGTCACTGCTAGATGATCTTTTTATTATTTTTTTTAAAATTAAGTATTGATGATGTGGACTAAAGCAAAATGCTTCACTAAACTATCGTCAACTTCTTTTTTCAGGGAATTATAGGGACCCAGCGCCATTTTAATCAGGGCCTTATATAAACCACCTCTCTGTAACTTAGTTCTAAGGATAAGAATGCATAGTTGACCTTCTACTCCCTTCTACATCCTATTCTAAGAGGGATTCCATTATAGTGGTTTGCTATGGTTAGGTAGTATGCCATCGGTCAATTTCTTGGGGCGGTGTCTGCTAGAATTCAATTTCTTGTTCAATTTCCGTTAGGGGGGTAAACAGAAACTATAATTACGAGTGAGTCATACCTTAACGCTATTTATCTTCCCATTTGGGCCAATTCTTGACTGCAATCTAAACCTAGAATCGGAGACTAGATCAAATTAATGCCAACTTAGTAGTGAACTGTTGTTAGCATCCTTGGTTTGCTGCGTAGTTGAGCCATGCTGACTAGTGAACTATTCGGAAAGCATTAGGAAAGGCTGTTTGCTTGCTTTCTTTTTGTTGATTTGATCTTCCTTTTGAGGCACCGTTATCTCTGGATGAAAAATAGTTTTATTTTCTCTTCCTCATTAAAGCAGACGGCAGACCTTTCTATTTTGATTTCATTGTTTCTATGAGTAATTTCCGAAAAAAGGTATGTATCTGAATGATGCGCAATTTTCATTTCTAGATTGTAGAAGGTGGCAATTTGGGGGTGTGTTGTTTCCTTTATTTGTCATAAATTACAGTTCACTTGGGTGTGTTGCTAGTAGAAATCCTTAAATAATACTTGACCATCAATTTCTTATTTCCCACAGTATTATCTCAGGAGTGATGGCTTCTGACTATGACAATAATCTGAAAGTACAGATTAGATCCTTCAGTGACTGGATCCGGACTTTGCTAGCACCGATTGTTTTTGGGCTGCTTTGTTGTTTAGTTTAGTTGATCTCCCCCCCCCCCCCCAAAAAAAAGAATAATTATTTCTCCTAGGTGGCCATTCTTATGCTTTGCTTTTGCCCTTCGTTTTAATCAATTAAATTATTCTGTTCTCTCAAGGAATAATCTAATCTGTGACTTTGCAGGTGCATGATTGCTTTTCCTGATGATTACAAAGCACTAGTTCCAAAGCTGTTAACCGAGATTATGTCGACTGTGAATACAAGTTTCGTTTCCCGTGTCAACCTTGCAAGTGGAGAAGCTGTTCCTGAGACCAAAGCATTGGCTAAAGGTTACTTTGGATAATTTGTGGTTGGCTTTACTTAGTGATGCTTGCCCAACTTTTTTCTCTCACAGAATTGGGCACATATGCCTCAGTGCTGCTATTTCTTTTCGTGCAGAGGGAGTTTGTTTTTAAGAAAAAGCTATTCCCTATTACGCGTTAACTGATGGTTGCCAATGACCTTTATGCTGCCCTTATCGTGTTATCATTCCATGCTTCAGTAACTATCATGTGTTAACTAATATAATTGATATATTAATTCTATAGTTTGTCATTTGGTAGACTCAAACAATTTCAATTTCCTTGTTTTGGGAAATGATAGGGTTGGGAAAGCTCTCTGTAGTGTAAACATGTCTTTACTGTTTAGTTGTGATGAGACTTCCACAGATATGAATAACTGGATGTCCCTTTTATCTGTTAGGCAAGATTAATTGTGTGTTTCCCCATGAAATTGAGCTTCGTGCTTTTGGTTTTATGACTTAAATTGCCTTTTTCAGTACCTAAATGTGAAAAGGGCCCCTGAACCTTTGACATCTGAAGCATTTTAGAGCTGTTACATCTATTGCACCCTTGATCAGGGTATGTTCTTTTTTGTGCAAAATTTGTACGTTCTGTTCCATTACAGGATAATGAAATCCATAGAAACTTGTAGGAAATGAAATAAGCATTTAAAATGTGTGAGAAATAAAATAAGAGTGCATAAGGATGATCTACTGGGCCATTTTGTGACCACTATATTCAAAGCTTGGGGGAAAAAGTTTGCCTCAATGACTCTTTCAGCCATTCAAACAGGGGTTGTAATCAAAATTACGAAATTGTGTATATTCTGTTTCAAATGCATTGCAATTCAGTGTTCTTTGTGAAGATAACTATTATACGCCATCTGTTTTGCTGACTTTTTCTAAAAATTAGCTGACTTATGGGTGCTCTGCCATTAGAAAGTAGAAACCATGGTGGAGTTGTCGTTGTCAGAAAAAGAAAAAAACAATAATGTGCATACTTCTGCCATTGTATTTGTACCTCCCATCCAACTTTCTCGCTATTAATACCCATTTTAGTTGTTTGGAGCTGTTTAAGGACCATAGACTTGCGTTTCATGGTGTATGACGAGCAAAATTAAACGGTGATATCTGCTCCTTGTTTTTGACCTTGTGTGGTGCAAAGCAGAAGTGTTCATCATATGATATGACTTTTCATTGTTGTCTTTCTTAGTAGAAATTTCGTCTCTTTGCTATGAAAGAAGGATTTTGCCCAGTGCTGTCTGGCATAATCTCTATATTACTTAATATCTCCAGGTATCTTGGAAATGTCATCTGGGGATGTAGCAAAGGGTACGAAGATTGATGCTAAGCATATCGATGCGTTGATTGAGCTGCATAACATGACAAATACTTTTGCAAGAAATATTCAGCATCTGTTCTCAGAATCTGAAATTCAAGTGTTACTTGATGTGCTGAAGGCAGTTTACTCTCCTTATGAGACGTTTAAACAGAGGTAAAGGCCATCAGCACGTGACTGCAAATTCATACTTGACCATGGATGTGTATATGCATTGTTATGTATGTGCGTATTTGTCAAAAACAGCTTGGTTCCACCTTTGATTTCTTTAAACAAGTCTATATCCTGCATTTAACTTTTTGCCTTGATGAATGACCTAGGTGATCTGTGCACTCGCCCATACACATACTAAAGCATCGAGTATCCTACAGGGGTGTCATGACGGACAACATTTTTCCGAAACTTGTTGTTTACTTTTGGTCCAAAAAGGGTCGACTGTCTATACCCATGTCTGTGAGTCAAGTGTCCGATAGGGGTACTTCTGGCAAATATGAAGAATCCAAGTTAGGTAGTAGGTGATAGTGTTCCAAATTCATAGGATTGCTGTCTAAGTTTATAATCTTGATGATGCTTTTTTTTTTCTTTTTTACTGGGCTTTTCTGTTCAAGTGAAATACTGAAGTGCGCACCGTGAGTTTACTATCTATCTAATGGATATGTTGAAATCTATGGTGCAGATATGGCCAAATGGAGCGTGTCATCCTTGCTTCGGAAATTGGGAAGCTAGATCTTAGAGGAGCTGTTGCTCGTGGCGTGGGAGCCCAGGGAATAGAACTGAGTGAAACCGTTCGAAGGATGGAGGAATCCATTCCTCAAGTCATTGTCCTTCTTGAAGCTGCAATCGAGAGGTGCATCAACTTTACTGGTGGGTCTGAAGCAGATGAACTAGTTCTTGCACTGGATGACATTATGTTGCAGTATTTGTCTACCCTTAATGAGACTTTGAAATCGTTAAGAACTGTATGTGGCGTGGATAGCTCGTCTGATGGTATTGGATCCAAGAGGGACTCGGGATTAGACAAGAAAGAAGGTCATAAAAGAGTTGACCTGATTTCCAATGAGGAAGAGTGGTCCATTGTGCAAGGTGCATTGCAGATTCTTACTGTTGCTGACTGTTTAACAAGTCGATCCTCAGTGTTTGAAGCTTCTGTGAGGGCCACTCTTGCTAGATTGAGCACAAGTTTGTCTCTACCAGTGCTTAATCCAAGGCTGGACCAAAATCAGAGACAATTGTCTAGTGATGATGGAGATGTGAACAAAGCTATTGGAAGAGCAACATTGGACATGGCCACCGTGCGGTTAGTTGATGCTCCTGAAAAGGCTCGAAAGTTATTTAACCTTCTGGAGCAGGCAAGTATAGTTTTTGTTGAGCTTTCCAAAATTTGCTCTGTTATTGTGATAATCTTATTTCCCTTTTGTTTGTAAACCTTGAGACCCGGATTAATCCTAGCTGCACAAAAGGAGTGATTCAGTATATGTTATAGCAAATCAAGTCTGGGGGTGAAACAGAGGATATTAGAAATAAATGTTTGAAGAGCTAAGGAATCAGTCATGCTCTGGCCCTCAAAAATTTTTATGAAATTGTTGTGTGAGCTTCTAATTTTATTTTCTGTTTCTTATCAAGTTGCTCTAATTTTGTCTGACCTGCATGTCTGTGGAAGTCATGCTTGATAAATTCTAAACCAAAGATATTAGGCTCATGTGCAGATTTGTCAGCTCAACCGGCTTTGGCATATGGAAAGCCTACTAATTGGCGGTTGGAAATACAATAGCAAAATAGATATGAATACATTACATGGAAAATATCTCTAAGAAGCACAATGCATATGTAGTACTAGAAACTGCCCCCTCCTATTTGTTGTCCTTTTTCTGTTTTGGGGTTGTGAAGAATGTACTTGGTCATGAATTTTTGTTCTCTTTCCATTGCCATCCACGATGCCTTTGGATAATGAAAATTATATTGTGATGCGCTTGTTGTGCTTTTTATGTTTTTGGGCTGTGAAGAAGGTACTCGATCATGAATTTTTGTTCTCTTTCCGTTACCTTCCGCAATTCCTTGGGATAATGAAGATTTTGTTGTGATGTGCTCTATACTTTATGCATATCTTCAAGCTTTGGCTAAGGGAACTACTTGTCATTGTTGTGCAGTCTAAAGACCCTCGGTTTCATGCACTTCCGCTTGCATCCCAAAGAGTTTCTGCATTTGCTGAAACTGTCAACGAGCTTGTGTATGATGTCCTCATATCAAAAGTACGGCAGCGTCTCAGTGATGTGTCTCGTTTGCCAATCTGGTCGTCTGTGGAGGAGCCTAGTGCTTTCCCTCTTCCAAGCTTCAGTGCTTACCCTCAACCATATGTAACTGGAGTTGGGGAATATCTTCTTACTTTGCCTCAACAATTGGAACCCCTTGCAGAAGGTATTTCCAGTGACGACGCCAATGCTGATGAAGCCCAGTTCTTTGCTACTGAGTGGATGTTTAAGGTGACATCCTGCTTCCCATACTTCTGCATATTCAGCAACAGCTCTCCCATATTCATTTCCTCCCGTCTCATCCACCTCCATAATTATTTGAAAAGATCACTGACTTTTTGCTCATCAGCTTTGATGAGATAATCATGATGCATGCTCTCTGCAATTCCTTTTAAGGTTAAGGTTACTCACCCCCCCCCCAGGGGGTGTGTACAAAACCCCACCATAGGTGATATAACGGTTCATTTTGGTTTTAATATTGCTCAAGTTTTATGACATTTTTCTTGGCTTTACATCTTAAAGGTTGCAGAGGGTGCCACAGCGATATACATGGAGCAGTTGCGGGGAATTCAGTACATAAGTGATCGGGGAGCTCAGCAGCTGTCAGTTGATATAGAGTACTTGAGTAACGTCCTATCTGCTTTATCAGTGCCTATTCCCCTGGTACTCTCCACATTCCATACATGCCTTTCTACCCCAAGAGATCATTTAAAAGATCTGATCAGATCTGACTCTGGCAACCAGCTTGACCCCCCGACTGCCAACCTTGTTTGCAAGATGCGGCGTGTGAATCTAGACCAGTGATTTTTGTGCCAATAGGGAAGATCTTCACCTCATGGGTTTCCTTCACATGCTCTTAAAAGTGCTACCTGGATTGTGTATTCATGCAATCCACCAGCATGGATATGCTGTACTTGGCGACATGGCTGGTTCCAGGTTCTTACAGTCGGAGGGATCTACTACTTGGACAGAACAGCCTTATTTGTTTGAATAGTTGCCACATTTCGCTTTATTATGTATAGAGGACAGTTTTGCTATCTTTTGGGCATGCCAATGTGCAACAAGTGCTTGATCCTGGTTCAGGGTATACATCACTTCATGTATTGTAGCTTCGAGATTTACTACCATCTATTAGTGGGCTAAAGGGAAAAATTACAGTCCGGCACAATGAAAATTGCGAGTTCATTCGGGATAGATTGGAAAGGTTTTTCAGTTGGGTATGATTTGGTGATTTTGTTACTTCCAGAAACCAGTTTTTATTGAATGTTTGTAATTTTGACTTAAGACAAACTGTAACTCAGTAGGGTGATTATCAAACCCATTTATTAAAACAAGGCCTCATTGCAAGATGGACAACAACCACATCTAAACACCCCCCCCCCCCCAAGGCCCCAACCAACAAGGAAACTACAGTACTCAAGGGCGGATCTTGCCTTACCAACGTTTGGGGATATCCATATGCGGGCAGTTTTGCTCCTTTCAACAACCACAACATGTTTATTTGTCAAAATTCCGGTTGAAAAAAATGAAGTGCCTTGATTGAAGTTAGGCTTCCTGAAGTTACGGCCACATTGGTGAGGTAAAGCTCAGTGCGAGACACTCGCTATACCCAGAAGTTGGCGACTCTGCGGTCACCTACCATTTGGATCATCGCGTCTGAGTCTGGGTGATGCAATTCATTTGTTGAGAGATGTTGCTTCTCCAAAGTCTCGTCAATGTCTTCAGGCTTTATCTCTCCAGCCATGGCCTTCTGGGTAATGCTTTTACGGCTTGAAGTGTGCCCAATTTGTGTCCATAGCTTAATGCAAGATCCAACTCTAGGTCTGAATTATTCTTTTTTCTCGTCTACTCGCCGTGTTACCCCTGTAAAGACTTCAAAGGGTTGTCTTCTCTCTAAGTAACAGTCATTTTCAGACCTTTGCTCTTTATTTTTTATCTTTTAAGCATCTGTTACTAGAGTCAAGCTACTTTTATCAATAGAGGATTATTGGGTTAGAGCTCTTTCTTTTTCATTCGCAAGGCCCAAATTCAAGATTTTATTTAAAGAGAATAAGCATTAAACAATTTAAACTTTATTTAAAGAGTGTTGATATTTTTTCTTGTGGCAAGAGTATCTTCTCTTTAACATATTTTAATTGTGATGTTCTTATCATTACTATCAATAAAAAACTCATGAAATTTCTCATACATTGCATAGATCCTGAACACTAGTTATAATTTATAACAAACACACACAGGCCATACTCTATTAATGTGTGTCCTCCTGTTCATAGTCTGCTAGGGTTGTGTAACACAAACGATTCATTAGATAGACAACTTAAATATAAATTATTTTCAGAAAACAATGTGCAAGCTATAAACACATTCATCCTAGAATAAAATTTTATGCAATCATTTTATCCAAAAACTTAGTTTCTAAAAAAGGAGGCAACTCGGTGCACAAACATCGCGCATATACACAGGGTCCAAGAAAGGGTCGCACTACAGTAACACAACGATGGCTCATTCAAAAGTTTTTAAACTTTGGAAATCATATTCACCCAATAACTTTTTCTTTCGCAATGTTCTTTTGTCGTTGCCCAAGCATAATACCACTAACACCATATTCGTCCGCGCCTTTGGCCATCACTCTCTATTTGGGCGACCACTCAGGTTGATTCCTTAGGGTCTTGCTTCTCTTCTATTCGTCTGTGAATATGATGCGTTAAACTTCTTAATTGTCATTGAGCTCGCAAACCCTTATTTTGGATCTCTTTCAAGGGCATTGCCCTTGCCCACCACACCTTTGTGAAGAATTAATTGCATTTTAATTGTTTGTACGTTGTTTCCTTTTGATTTTTTTAAAAAGAACATCGACTTCTAAAGGTGTTGTTGACAACCCAGCCTCGTCCGTCGTTAGGTTTAACATTTAACTCTTATTAGTCTCTCTCCTTCTCCAAGACCCCCAAAAAAGGGAGAAGAGTGGCGAAGTATCTTATTTGGGTCATACCCAAGTTAAAACTATCGAGCGCTCAATATGGATGCCATGTCGTGCTTCGCAATTTTGTTGAAAAAGAAAGTGTACATTTTTGGCCCAGTCCAAAAGGAAGGCATGGTCGACGTAGGTACCTGAGGCTGAATGAAGAGTAAGCAATGTCGGTGGTTAGCACGAGTGGGATGCCAGGGATGGTCGATCACTTGATGTTTTTGTTATGCAGTGTACACATTGTTTCATGCTTTTGATTTGTTGTGCAATGTTGACATCTTCTTATAGCCTGTTTCGAGTTAGCTAGCCATGCTCCACCTTCAGTAATGGCTCCAACAGCCAGTGGTGGATCCATGCTTCGGGATCCTCGTGCCACTGCAGCGGAAGCCAATGCTTTTTGAAGTTTTATGTCATATTGGATGGCGGCATGGCGCCAACCTGTTTGCATTTGCTTCTTTCTTTTGTTTTTGAAATTGTATATTTATCGAAATGAGTCTTTCCTCAATAAAAGAAAACAAATTATACATTACAAGGTCCAATCGTGGACAATAATAGCTATATAGGTAAGAACATTTATATTTACATCTTCCCGAATCTCGTACAAGAGGGGTCCACATTTAAATGAGTTGTTGTAAGGTGCAACCGCAAATTAGCCACCACTAGGAACTAGTATATGGCCCAATCTAATGGGGTTAAAATTTTAGATAGTGACTAATAGTTGTTATTAGTGAAGAATCTCTTAGCCATTTAGGCTTTGAAAATGGCATATTTGTTTTTCTCCATACTCCATACTAGGTCAGGTTGGTGGTGCGTAGAGAATTTTTATGTCATTTTGCCGTGTATTTATATATTTATATATCAATCTTCCATTTATCTATGCAATGGAAGTGACTTATTAACCGTGGTCTCTCCTTTTAAATGCAGCGTCCCAGCAGCTCTAAAAGCAACCTAAACAAATGCTTCGTTCATCTGGACATGTTGAACAAATGCCTAAGGGACTACGGACCAATACTTATGACTGCCTAAGTTGATGTTGTTGGCTCCCTAATTGGTAGAAAATTTGGAGCTAAGAACCTTGTCAATTTAGGTCAACTCATTTAATAAACGAGTTAATTTTATATTAAACTTGAAAATTTAAAAACTTGTTAACAGAATGTCCAAATCGTGTTGTATGCAGGTTAAAATTGGCTCAGTTTGTGTTTTTGTCAATAATTTCAAATTAGATTCAGATTGTATTATCGTGCTGGAATAAAACCTCCACAACTGTAGTAGAAACAAAGGTGTCTAAATTGGTGGGTTGGGTGGATGCCAGTATGTATAGATTGTGCAAGTCTTACCTTTCATACATTAATGCAATTCACTCAATTTTAGGCCCTTTGTGTCGTATTCATTGTAAAAATCTCTATTTATACAGTCCTACTATATTGTCAAAATTTTCTTTTCCAAGGACCTACTAATATTTTCATTGGTTGAAAAATTATCCAATAATATAAACTATATTTATTTGCTTATTTTGATGTATCTTTATATTATAAATGCTAGAATGTGTAAGTGGATGAGTGTTGAGGAAATAGAAAATGCTAACATGGGAGTAAATTTAGGGTCTATGTTACTTTACAACCGTTGGATGAAAATCTTAAACAATCTTAGCCCTTGGATTTATCTCAACAACCGCTTCAATAGATAGCATGGACAATAACCTCTCTCTCTTCACTGGCCACATTGGGTCTCATGTTCGATTCCCCCGTCCCTCATTGTATTGTACTATTTGCTAGGCACATTAGGTCTCAGGTTCGATTCCCCCATCCCTCATTATATTGTATTGCCCATTGTAGCTCCTACGGACCAAAACGTTTTAAATTTCCGTCATTATTGTTATTATTAATATTTTGTATTTTTCAATACAAATATAAATTTGAGCATGTATTATTAGAGATAATAGAATAATAAATACGATTTTCATGATTATTTTTATTATTGCTATTGTTGTTGTTGTCATCATTATCGCTATCGTCGTTGTTATCTTTTCGTTTGAATTTGATAACATAGTTAATATTAATAATGATAATCAAATTATCAAAGAGAAATCAAGAGATTATAATAGATATAAAAAATTTTATTAGTTCATTATTATAAAATACATTCATATTTTAGAAGTTTTAACTTAATGAAACGAAATTATAATTACTGAACAAGTCATAAAACCTTATATGACACCTTATTATTAACACATAATATAATATACACAATTATAAAGAAATAATAGATATTTTTTGATTTCCATTATTATTATTATTATTATTATTATTATTATTATTATTATTATTAT
>JACYFF010031958.1:107895812-107959373 GCA_017589665.1 Selenicereus undatus
ATTATTATTATTATTATTATTATTATTATTATTATTATTATTATTATTATTATTATTATTATTATTATTATTATTACTTTGTATTTTTCGATACAAATATAAATTTGAGCATGTATTATTAGAGATAATAGAAAAATAAATATGATTTCCATGATTATTTCCACTATTACTATTGTTGTTATTATCGTCATCGTCGTTGTCGGCGATTTTATCTTTCTCCTTGAATTTGATAACATGGTCAATATTAATTATGATAATCTAATTATCAAAGAGAGATTAAGGGATTATAATGGATATAAAAGTTTTTATTATTTCATTATTAGAGAATAAGTTCATGTTTTATAAGTTTTAACTTAAGGAAACCAAATTGTAATTATAACAAGCCGTAAAACCTTAGGTAACACCTTATTATTAACACATAATATAATATACAAATTTATATAGAAATAATAAACATTTTTTATTTCCATGATTATTATTAATATTATTTCGTCTTTTTCGATACAAATATACATTTGAGCATGTATTGTTAGAGATAATATAAATATAAATATGATTTCTATGATTATTTCTATTCTTACTATTGTTGTTGCTGTCATTGTAGTTATCATCGCTGTTATCTTTTTCTTTGAATTCGATAACATAGTCAATATTAATTATGATCATATAGATGTAAGGGTTGTGCTGAAAAATTACATATTGTAAGCATGATATAACATATTGCAAGGGTTGAATGTGAAATATAAAAAAAAATTAAAAATAAAACACAATCATCATATTAGGCCCGTGAAGCTGAATTTCTGTCACATTTAATATGATCTATTTAACAGAAGGAAATAAACGAACTATTTTTCTTTTTGTTTCAAAGCATACATATCTTACAATTAAATTTAATTCATTTAAATCTTAAACATATAATTAATTTTTTAACATTTCAAATAAATTGACCAAAATCTAATCTATTTAACGCACAAGAAAAATTGAAATCATTTTCATTTTCTTTTAAACCATACAAATCCAATAAACAAATTCTCTTCATAAAACACCTAAAATTATAATTAATCTTTTACGGTTTAAAATAAAATACCCCAAATCGCCATAACACTTCAAACTAAGAAATATCTCAACCTACAAATCTGAACTCAACCCATCTCTTGGAAGACAACATACGGGCATGGGAAGTTTATATCAAAACCCATGAAACTATTCAGTTGACATGAAAACCAAATGTACAAAGTATTAGCGCCCCCTAATGGGCCACTTTAAATAGCCAAAAAAGTTATGTATTAGCATAAATATAATGTTCAAATTATTTTTGTTGAAAGACAAATTTTATTTCTGTTACATGTACAACTGAAAGTAAACCGACTTCAAAATAGTTTCTACCTAAATTCACTAGACAATTAGCCACTTCATAAATTTTTGCCCAACAACAAGAAGAGAAGGTGGATTTTTCATCATTGGCATCATAGATTGACTTATCATCACCCAATTTAGCGTGCTTTGTGACAAATTCACTATCTACTGTCTCCATCATACTTATATAGACTTTTGCCACGATCATATACTTTTTAATTATTAATCTAATTAGTTATGCACAAAGTTGCTATATACTTAACTTTTTCATTGAATTTTTCCTTTATCTCCTCTAAATTATAATATTAATCATGTCTAGCATAACTATTTGTTTATTATTTTAATAACATATCTACATAATGTCTATTTGAATATACTCCGAGCAAATCACGGACCCAAACTAGTTTTCAAAATTTAACTACCAATATAGAACGGAGAAAGTACAACATTCAATGGTCAAACCCAACCCGTTTGGCCCACTAATTGCTGGGAACACAATTACATTAAACATCTGTTATGGGAACACTATAACTTGAAACATAGTTTATTTAGTGAGTTGGGTATTCTGGTTATTTTGCGTTTCATAGAGCTCAAATCTTATTATACATAATGATGGTTCTTTTGATTTGTGAGTTGGGTATTCTACTTATTGGACTCCAAGCTTCATTCAAGAACCGCTAGAGTCACTTGCCAAAACGCCTGTCACACTGCTGAAACCAACGCAAGGCATCGATGAAATGAGGCTCGCCAAAGTCAGGGCCATAAACATTGGTGAAGTAGAACTCAGCGTGAGACAATTGCCAGACTAAGAAGTTGCTCACTCTTTGATCACCTCCTGTTCGGATCATTAGATCCGGGTATGGGTGCCGTAACCCATGGGTTAAAAGATGTTCGTTCACCAAAGCTTCATCAATGTTTTCAAGCTTGATCTCTCCGGCCATGGCCTTCTGTGTAATCCTTCTGATAGCTTGGACTATGTCCCATTTCCCCCCATAACTTACTGCAAGGTTCAACTCTAGTATCGAATTGTTCTTTGTTCCTTCTTCCACCTGTTTTATTACCTCTTGTAAAGGCTTTGGAAGCCTTGGCTTTTCTCCAATAACCGTCACTTTTATGCCTTTCCTGTGTTTTTCGTGCATATATGGAACATTACAAAATTAACTTCAACGAATAACAACCGAGCAATCATCAATTTGTACCCGTGCTTTTGCACAGAGCATCATATCAATAAAAGTACTTATCTATCTAGGACCTGTTTCAGGAATGGAAGTCGGTTATAGGCTTGTTACGTTCTAGGCCCATGGTGAGCCCCTTAGCTCAACTCCCTCAATAATCCCATCCCAAATGCAGCTTGGACTTGTTGGACCATTTTGAACAACCTATGAAATGATGCAACTCAAAACATTCTAGTTTTATTTCCATAATTTGTTTTTTGAAAACAAAATATGGGATTCAAATCTATCTACTTAATGGGTCTAAATTGGCTCCAAGCTAGCTTAGGTGGTGATCATGATCTAAGGTGCTATCAAAATTTTAGAAAATCTCAATAAACACAAAAGAACTATATAACACCTTTGGAGGTAGTCTAGTACCAGAATGATTGATGTTTAAAAGAAAGATTTAAAAGAAAGATTTCAGTTTGATTCTTCCTAAATTATATGCACGCATAAGATTTACTCATCTAAAAAAATACGCAAAGTAGTCTAGTCGAGCTTAGCCATCAAGGAGAAGGCTTAACTAATTGGAATGAGTCTAGTTGAGCTTAGCACAAGTACCCACCTTGCAAAATCCTCTAGACCTTCCTCTAAATATCTTTGGAATTGTCCCAATAAATTATCATTAGCTTCCTGCACAAGGAGTCATGTATATGTCATAATCCATGCAAGGAAATTCCATACTACTATCCAGAGGAGTGACACTATATATGATTAATCCAAATAGGTTCCATTGATTTTGCAGTTATTTCTGTTGAGTAAAGTCTCGAGTTTAAAAGTTTACACTGAGAGATTTCTAACAATATTTTTCGGCCGAATTTAGGAAATCATAGATTAAATAATAGTAATCTAGAGTAAATAGTAAATTAGTGATTACTTTGGAACGTTTCCAGTTTTCAGTGGAGAAAATGAAGCAAGAGAGAGCAGCAACTCCCCATTTAATGCAAGGGTCAGTAAGGTTGAGCTGCCCTTGGCAGAAGGGCCCATAGTCGAGCTCTTTGCCATGGGCATCGGCCCACCTTCTATTCCCATCTAAGATCACTGCCACGTGTCTTGGCATCGATTCTCGGCGGAGGCCCACCTGTAGAAACGGGTCGGGTTGATCCCTTGTAATGGCTAGAAGGTCATCATTGGAGCTTCGACTTTGAGAGCTTTTAGTTGTGAAGTGTGAGGAGGGTTGCGACTGCATGGTCCAACGAGCTGGATTTTTGGGCCCTATTACTGAAGCAGAACGACGTGTAAAAGAGAGAAATAGTGAACTATATACACTCAATCTAACCATTCTCTTTCGTTTGTGGTGGTTATCATGCCCTCTTCCTTTTACGCTTATGTCTATTTATAGAGACAGGAAGAGTTGCGCATTAGTTGGGACTCTAACCAAAGAATGACTTGGATGGGACAAGGCCGAGTGAATTCAATCCGAATCCTTAGTCCCGTCTTGTGATCCATCGGTCTGTAAGCTAATTCTGGATTGGACCGGTAGATTAGATGGATGAATAATTGAAAAGGAAAAAGATCATGTTGGTCTTTTAAGATAGTTTTTTCTTAGGTAGGAAGGTTACGCAGTGTTACTTAGCTTGACAGCTTTTTAGAGTTCAGTGAGATTATAAAGGTTCATGACCATGTGAAGTTATACTATGCAATTTGAGGGATTTGTTTATGATTTTATAAAGTGATTTTAAGGTGAGATACAGTTGCTAGAATAGTAATCATAAGTGAATCTATCTATATTGTTTATTATTTTTAAAAATCAAATTAAATTAAGATATATCTAAAAAATTCTAATGTGTGGATGATGAAGAGTATAACCGTAGGGAGCCGCTATGCAATCAAAAGTTTAATTGTGGGTATCGCTTAGTTCAATTAATAAAGTATTTGAACGTTGTTAACTAAAAACCTACATTCGAATCTCACCTATATCGAATCTCTACGCTTCATTCCCACATACCCCCCAAAAAAAAAAAAAACAGTTTTACTGGCTTTCCTGAACATTTCGGTAGTTGGGGCCGGGTGAAGTGTAACTGTAGCGGCTTCGTCCACTTGGGTCAGAGGTGAAGCTATCCAACGCTCTTCCCCCCAACAATATCAAGACACCGAAGTCACGTGAATCGGATTATTGCCAATTTGCCCTTCTGCCTTTGTGCTTTTGTTAGATATTTCGTTTTCCTTTTTTTCTTTTATGACAATAGTTTAGATACTACATTAGTGATATTTGATATTGGACAGAATCTGTACTAAATTCAATGAATTTTTCTTCTTTGCTGTAAATAATATTTCCAATAATATTTATTTTATAATTTATATAGTCTAAATACTATTGAAGTATTGATACATACAAATGAACAAAGAGTAAACATTTTTCGGGGGAGGTAATAAGTACAACATCTAAACACTAGGTAGTCATTGTGTCAAGAGATTTGTTCATGTTGTCATCAGCTAAGATACTAGAACGGCTATAAGTTCATTATGAAGTGAAAAGAGTTGATACTTTTACTATACGAAGGTATAAGAAAGTCAACCTCAACTAACCAATCAGCCACCACATTTCCTTTCGGTAAATGTGCTGAACTTGAAACCTAGTTGTCTAATGGAGAAGAAGTTGGACGCCTTAAACTAGAGCATGAAGTTGTCAGGGCGCATACCGACTTCACCCTGATTAAGTAACCATCTTGTTATCTCTCTCAATGATAAAATTTTTAAACCCTTATTGGACGAGCATGTAGATTCCTAATCTCATGGTTGTAGCCTCCGCAATTAAAATAGCAATATCTCATACGTAAGATGCACATGTTGATAGAAATTTGCTCATGTAATCCCATATAATGAATTCTGTTGCTGCTCCTTAATTAGTCTTGGGCCCATCAAAATTGATTTTGATGCACGCTGACATTGCTGGATGCCACTTGATGTGATCTTATTATCTCAAAAAGATGAGTGAACGTAGCTACCTCTTATATATATTTGTCTTCCTCTAATTCTTGATATACATTCAATGTACCCTTTGGGAATCGTTCTCCAAAAAGAGCTGCACATGCTATGCGGTAACTTTTATGTAGGGAATATATTTTTTAAAGAAAGGTCTCTAATAATAAAATACGTATTATGAGGTGATCTTGCTCACCAAAAAGGCCCTCCTTTTATAATATGTCATCGATATGGGTGTCAGTTAGTTCAATTGATAAAGTTTCAGAGATTTATTATCAAATATTTGGGTTCAAATTCTTCGTACATCGATCTTTATGTCTCATTCAGAGCCATCAAAAAAAGTCCTCGATTAATATAATGTTTATTGTCATTAAATGTTTGAAAATGCCATGATCTTGGATGGATCGCTTGTCAAAAGGAAGCTACTAGGCATGAACAACAAGATAGGACAATAAATAACCCAGCTACAAATTCGTCTAGTCTCACAAAATGTTTCGTGAAACTAGCCATCTCAAACACATGTGTAATTTCAAATAGGGAATTCGTAGGCTTGTTATTGAATATTTTAAGTTAGCTATTATTGGGACTCTGCATGGGTGAAGTACTTCACCTACTGTCAGAGTTGAGAAAGGCAGAGGGGGGTGTTTGGCAAATAGCTTCTTAACCAAAATTAGCTGTTTGACCAAGTAAGAAAATTAATCTGCGTGTTTGGTGAAAGAATTTGTAAGAAAAACTTTTTGGGTCAAAAAAGCTAATTCCATGAGCTTTTTGGAAGAACTTTTTGAAGAATTAGCTTTTGTCTCACAACTTTATCAGAAATAGCTAATTTTACCAAACAGTTTTTCAACAAGCAGCTAATGCAAACAGCTAACAGCTAACAGCTAATAGAAACAGTTAACAGCTAACAGCTAACAACTAACAACTGTTTGCCAAACATGACCAAAATCTTATTTTGGATGGCTGAGACCAAATCCCATGCATTCTCATTGCAATTTGGGATGTCCGTCATTTTGGTGTGACCGTGTGAGTGTTTACTGCAAGATAGATAAGATTTGAATTCAAGCATTTAGTGAAGACAAAGGCTAGCTAAATCAACACATATCTACACAGGTTTTTTCTCATATTGCAATTGCTACGTTCTCCCAAAGTTACGTTGTGTAATTTTATGCTAGGATCCCTACATAATCCTCTCACTGTATTGCTTCTGACAACTCATCTCTCAATTTCATTGATTTGTGCTGATGAGAAAGACTGTTTTATTCTCTTTCATGGGCTCAATAATGGATTACCTAATAAGGGGTGACGCACGCTAGAAAGTTGGTTTACAATGATTTCATGTCACAAGAAATTTAGTGGGTGTCAATTTGCTTAGTTAGTAAAGTCTTTAAAAATTATTGCTAAAGATTCGGGTTAGAATCGCGCTTACAACAGCCTTTACGCCTCACATGCATCCCCCCCCCCCCACCAAAATAGCTGTAAGGGACTCATCAGTCACTTCGATAAATTAGCTTCATAATTTACTTGGCAAAGATGTACAACTCTCATGGACTTAGAGGCAAGCAACTTGGGTAAGCTCTAATCTGAATTGAATTATAATGAACATCTGAAGTACTCAAATAAGTTAGGTCAAACCGAGGAAAGTTCGTTTTAGGTACCCCTTAACTTTGTCAACAAAATTATTGAGATGCATAACGTAACCGACGGTGAATTAAAGTTAAACCAAATCAATTAGCTTTTCCGATTGTCCTTCATGTTCATAGACAAATTTCAAGTATATTGATTTCGTTCTAAATTGTTCAAGATTAGTGATCAGATGAGCCATTTTTCTTGTGATTGTTAAAAGAATTGTCAACAAAATTATTGAGATGCATAACGTAACCTACAGTCAATTAAAGTTAAATCAAATCAATTATCTTTTCGGGTTGTCTTTCATGTCCAAAGACAAATTCCAAGTATATTGATTTAGTTCTAAGTCGTTCAAGATTAGTGATCAAATGAGTCATTTTTCTTGTGATTATTAAAACAGTTCTTCCAAAGGTCTCGATATACGTCATACATGATTCTTTGATACTGGGACGAGCACAGTTGCCAAAATCACACGCTCATCCACCCGCAAGAAGCCAAGCCAAGAAAATGTCTCCCCCTGTCTTCCAATCCCTTTCAACAGAATCAACAAAGGGCTCATCGATCTGGTCGTTTTCATATGCATCAAGCACGCTAATAAGAAGAGGAGACCTTTTTGTTGTGGGGGGGGGGGGGTACCCACCATCACCCCACAAAAATTTGGGGGGAAAAAACCCTCACCTTAGATCCTACCAAATAGCATGGACGGCAGACACAGATTACATAGAAATTACTCCCTCTGTTTCATATTCATAGTTAATTTTAGAAAAATACGGAAGTAAGTATTTAGTGCATTTACGCAGTTAAAATGAGTTTTCAAACAATAAAAAACAATGTTAAGTTCTTAAATAAACTAACGTTAACATATATATAGAATTGGAGAAGTACGTTATTTTGACAATAAATATGGGACAGAGAATGAGAGAAGTAGATTATACTTTCAAAAGTACAATGCATTACCACCCCCTCACCTAAGTTCCCCTCTTTACAAACTTAAAGCTCATATTTTTGACATTCGCTGTCCGTAAATTTCATGCTTTCGAACCTAAGATGTTTTTTTTTTCCTTAGAGCTTTCCCAGTGGTTGCCTCGCATGGGAAAGGTGGGGCCTGCGTGGAAGATGCATGCCAAGAAGAAGCTGGCAGCAAGGAGAATTGAAGGGGGGACACGCGTGTCACCACGCCCATGCGGTCCCCCTCTCTTGGCAGTTTTGGTGAATTTTTCCTTTTTTTTTCTTTTTCTTTTTTTTTGAAGTAATATATAATTTTTATATGATTAAAAAAATAAATTGTGTATTATAAAGTGGGTCCATGACAAATATTTTTATTGGATGATTAAAATTGAGTTCCATTTGTTTGAGAAGTGATGAAATGCAAGTTCTAAAATTATGGAACTTTTATTGATGTGACAGGCTAGAGCTCCAAAAACTAAAACTCTACTGTAAAGGCTCTTAAATTCACTGGCAAAACTGAAAACTAATTGTCCCCAATTAAGTCTACTTTTATTGCAGGAAGTACAACGCATTGAAATCCCGAGAGTTCAATCTAAAAACTATAAATTATATGCCAGGACAACAAAAACGCAGCATTATTCTGAAGAGAACCCATTGCATATGATATCTCCAGCACTCTGACGAAAGAATTAAATACATCAAATCAAAGAACTAAGTCTCAAGAGGAGAAAAGTGGCTAATTTCCATTTCCTCTAAACAAGGACAACAAGATCATCAAAAGAACACTGACAAAGACACCCAATGCTCGCAATTATAATCTATAATCATCTTGCTCAATGCTTCGCGTCTTCTTCCTCGCAGAATTTGGTGTATTGACCTGCATCCATCAAGGTCTTGAGCGCTGCGGAGTTGCTCATTTCCACCTTAATGATCCAACCCTTTTCATAAGGGCTAGAATTTATCAGACCCGGGGAGCCATCGAGCTCTTTGTTGACATGGGTCACTGTCCCAGAAACAGGAGAGTTAACATCACTGGTGGCTTTGACACTCTCAACTGCCCCAAAGGCGCTGCCCTGAGAGACGGCTGTTCCCCCTTCTGGCAATTCGACATAGACTACATCGCCTAAATGGTCTTGGGCATGGTCTGTTATGCCTACGGTGGCTGAATTCCCCTCGACTTTTACCCACTCGTGAGAGTCGGTGTACTTAAGATCCTGTATAACTGCAGATTAGAATGGATGAGAATATAACATCAAATTAAATCAATAACCTAAAGCACGAAGTAAACAAGGTGCGCAGAAGTCAAACATATGCAGCCTCAACGCCGAAATGCAAATCAAGCAGATGGCGCACAAAAAATTTTCTAGAATGTTGGCATCGGATAGACCATCAGCCTCAACTAGAACAGGATTGAGTTGGAGGTTGTTTAAACGAACAGCAGTACAGCTATTCATTCTGAGATAACAGGATTAGTTATCCCATCAATATGCAGCTCAAAGCAACATAGCAATACACATACAAGAAACCAAGATTCAGAGGATTTACACCCAAAAAAAAATAAAAATAAAATTGAAATAGTGAATGCAAGCAAAACTAGACTCTGAAGCAGTATGAAACCATGTACATTTGAACCTACTGGATTTTCGGTAATTCTTTGCCCACAGGTCTCTGACGCTTGCAATCACCTCACCTGGGACACAAATTTAGCTCGAAGTTGTCCCCATAGACCTTCCCCTATGAAAGTGAGTTGACTTGAGTGGTCATCTCAATACATCTTGGCAAAATTGCATAACCTTATGGCAAGAGGAACATCGGCATAATATAAGCTCAATTTGAGATGAAACAGAACTCATTGAGTCACCACAAGGGTAAGCTCAGAATGCCTCATGAATATGATCCACAAGACAAGCACGTGCTGCATCAACATAAACCACCTTCCCACTTCTACCTTCTAACCCTGACAATTGTTCATTACATGCACATATTCTCTAAAGAAAGGATTAAAGTTCTCGGCATACATGACTTACTAGCACTGTCCTTTAAGGTGCATCATGATAGATCCCAAAGGTAGTTGAGGATCTTTAAATATCCCCACTCCCTTTTTACTTCAAACTTCTAATTATAACTTCAGACTACATCTTTTCAGCTTCCCATTCAAAAATGATTCACTTAAGACCAAACACGGATTTTCTGTTCAGAACAAGAAGTCCACAATTCATACAGGACAAACCAGATATCCAACTCTCTCAAGCTTAGAAAGGATACCTATGAAATCCTCTCATTAAGTGTTCAGGACTTTGCTTCAGTCCTGTGAGCATTAACAAACAGATCATACTGATGATCACTTTCATAAGTTTTTCCCCTTGGAGGAAGGGGCCAGGAGGGCTTGGATTCTAAGTATTTCTAATAAGCTTGATGCCCAAGGAACCCCTTATTCCTCACAAATCATAAGCTAAGACATCTTACCATACAACAGACTCCCAGTTATTACAACCATGCTGCTTTTTCCCCTATTGTAGAAGAACCATACCCACAGGGTAAAGAGAACTCACACGCGGAACCAGTGCGAAATTTAAAATGTCTTGAGACCCTTATCGAACCACTATGCTTCCTCCGCACGTGTTGTAGACAATCATTTGGCCAAAATCAGATATGACATGATAAACATAATGGATTTCAAGCATCCATCAAAGGGAAAGCCATTGTTCATATTGGGCTCGCTTTGGTTTGACAGATGAAAGCAGAGGAAAAATGGATGAGTTGCTTGGATTGATAAGTTCAGCTCCATCAATGGCATATTGGCATCATTGTTAGAATAGATATTATTTGCGCCGTATTGTTTTCATTTCCAAAGAAGTGAAACAGCTCCTAAGCCCAACCCGCAAATACAAGCGGCTGAAATCAAGTGAACTCGGGAATCAACTAACCCATCACATCATAAATGAAGAATCGACTAGGGCTTTGCATTACCAATAACCAGGTTTGACAACAACATGCACCATATTCATCAAACCTGAACTACAAGCACAATCATGAACCCGTTCATCGTTGTGCATATCTTCGAGCAAAAAAGGTAAACTCGATTGGACAAATCACACCAAGTTCATGAAAAATGAAGAAGCCAAAACCAAACACAATGCACTGAGCTGCATCTCAAACAGATAGGATCAGTTACTTATCATGGAATTGTACCCAACACAATCTACCAAATTGAAATTCCTATAAGTACTTAAATCCGATGCTGCTTTCCAAGGATCATAGCTAGACAAGCAATGAGATCATACTGGTAAATTTGCATTTGTTCTTTTAATCGCTCAGCTGACGAAAACAATGTCAAAATTACTTTGAAGCCTGGACATTCCTGACAAAATCAAATTACCAAAAATCTTATCAGATCTAACAGATGTATCCTTTGATTTTGTTAAGGAAACAACTCAAACAAAAGCTTAGTTGATCATTGATGGTCTAGGAAGGTGCTACTAATCATCCAAGACGTCCTCTTTCACAATCACAACCGCCATTTGGGTTTCAAAGTTGATGCAACGTAAGCTCCTCTCATGCCTTTAGCAGTAATTCAATTTGCTCAAATTCAAAACTCAAGCTTTGTTTTGCACTCTGAATATTCATACTTAATCCACAACCAAAACCAACCGACAAAATTACAAACCCAAAAAAAACGATCAAGTATACAGCATTTCATCAAACACCCAGATGAGATCTAATCATATAGAGTTCAAATTGCACCATTCACTCATGATATTCAATTAACATGTAAAAGTATAAATCAAATGAATACATATATCAATAAATGATCTGGGTATTGATTTTTTTCACATCTTTTCTTACCTGTTGCATAACCTCGGAGGTGAAGTGAGGACCTGAGCTGTGAGGCGGCCCTGGATGCCCATAACCTTAGAGCCATATTCACTATAGATGTTCTCTATTTTGCCCTACTCTGTCTAAATTCTAATATGCGGCGCTCTGATGTCAGTGCGGGCGAATATGATGAAAAATAATCAGAATACAATAGACGTAAAATTTTTAGGAAAAATCCAGACATTCTCACAAAAACAAAGAAAAAAACATAAGCTACAGTTTTTCGGAAACAACCAAGTGCCAGATCGATCTGTCAACAAACCCACTAAAGTTTTCCAACTCCTCGATCGCAGAGTAATTTTGATTGGTTTTTTTTTGGGGGGGGGGGGGGGGCGCGAGCTAAAAGGATTTATCTACGTGGGATGTAATTATGTAAATAAAAAATTTTGATAAAAACTTTCAAAGATTTTAATCAAGTTAGTTGACACTCAAAATTTTAGTTAATTTTACTTGATGAAAGAAGCTGATTGAAACACTTTCAAAAAAAGATAAAAGTACATAAATGGAAGTGTAAATGTAAAATGTCAATTATTGCAGGAGGTCTCACAAACTATTTCTATAAAATTGACCATTTTTTTAATAATAAGTTGGTGTAATTTGAATTAACATGCCTCAAATAATTGTCCTATGCATTACTGAAAGTATTAATAACTTGTTACATTTTATCGATGAACAAGTTGGTGAAATTTCAATTAGTCGAACATTCTCAAACCGATACTCTAGACCTTACTAACATATTGACAGCTCTCTAGATGAAGAATAACTGGCTAATTGAAAAGAAATACTTGCTTCAGAAACCCTTAAACTTATTTGACAGTTGACACTAATAAATGATACTATTCCTAGAATTGGACTCAAGCACAGCAAGACAGATTAGATTCAACTCAACTTAGTTACGTTTCCCCATATTAGCATGCATGCAGTTGCTTATGTTGACTCCTCTTGATTTCTTGGATTTGCATGCTAAATCATAAACAAGGGGATATGCTTCTTATGAATCATGATCACGACCTCAAAGAAAACTTTTATAAATCTATAATTTTTTTGACAATAATTTGAAGTAGGATAGTGTGCCTTAAAGTTGGTATTGGGAAAAATCAACAATGTTAATTAAGAAAATTTCAGGAAATATTAACAGCTTGTTACATTTTGTAGGTAAAGAAGTTCGTGAGATTTCAGTTAAGTATGCTCAAATCATTGTTCTGGTCCTTCTGGACTTTACGATGACTGATAGATATATCCCTATAATTTGTCCGAGTGCTCAATCTGTACCAATGCTAAAATGGGTCATATTCTTCCTTAGCAGTTTGCACAGGAAAATGTGATCAGACTGAGATACCAATTCCAATTATTCAGTTACAACACTAGATTACTTGAACAGAGCTGTGAGCAACAGCTCTTCAGCATTTACAAAAAATTACAAATACAGAGAATATCAACTCAGTTAAGCACAACAGGAGGCCTGTCAACGCTGCGAAATTCATCTTTCTCCAAATCGTGCACAATCATCTGAGAAGGCAAAAAATTAACAGCAGAATGTTAATACATGAGCCAAGGAAATTCGAGAGGTTCCTCTGTTGTGAATTGTCTACTGGCCAAACAATTAACGCTCCATTAAGAAATTGTGAACTATATATTGGAAGCTCAACCTGCAGGGGCAAGTTTGCAGAACCAAACAGGGCCTCAAAGATTACACTACATAAGAGCAGCCATTGCGACAAAATCATCAGTTCCAAAGAGATGCAACATGCTCAGGTTAAGAATTACCTAGCGGTGATACTTCTACAATCATGCAAAAAAGTTCAAATCTATAATTTGGTCCTACTTTACATCTCCTAATCATGTAACAGGCTAGAGATCTAATAGAAATTACCCTTGAAGTTCAAGTTGCTAGCTCAAGGGAAAGGATGGCCCCAATTTAGGAGACATTGTGCTGTTAAGATGACTGTTAATTGAACTTGTCAATCTGCAACTTTCATATCATATGCCTACTAGCATACAATATACTTCAGCAAGATACAATAAATAGCATAACATTACTACTTACCGTGAAAAACTGTGAGAATCACTTCGGCTTCGCTGTGACAGTTCTCTGAACGGTGGAAACTCCGTCAACAAACTTAGTCCGGAATATGACATTCGCATTGTTGAACATCCCTTCTTTAAGGGAAACCACAATGAACTGGTATACGTAAAAGAGGGAAGATATCAGGTTGACTTAATGTCAAGTTAGATATTGAAATGCTAAGTTAGACATTGAAATGGGGTAAAATCTAGAGGAGAAGCAACATAATATGAAAAAAAACATCTCCAAGCCTCATCATAGCCACGATAACCAATGTTCCATTCAAATTTTTATGTTTCAGGTTTTGACAAGTTATATGACAGAGGAAGTGTGATGTCATATGAAAAAGAAAATAGTATTACCACCTCATGAAAGAAGTCATGGATTAGTCAGAACCCCCCCCCCCCAAACAAAAAGAAGGGAAAAAGGCTGCACAGAAGATTAGCATGACTGCATGAGAAATCCTAGCTGGGAAAACCATTAGGAAAATTTATGCTAGAACGCCAAGCTTGTGTGTGCATATAATTTTTCACCGCCTACAAAAAATGGACATAAATTTCTTTTCAAATTGGCTCATAGGTAAGAAAAGGCAAATCAGATTCAGTTTTCCAGGATAACCAAGACATAAAATCAGAAAGGCATAGCAACAGAGGGGGTGAGCACTTCCCTCAGTGAAGTACATAATAAACGATCAAGACACAACAGCTGCCATATGAAACCATGCTCCTAAGAAATATGTCCTAGAAATTCAGGTGAAAACGATGAACATTGAACAAGTACAGAGCTGATGTAAAGAGTATGGAACCTGAGAGTGGGGGAAGTGTGTTTTGATCATCCTTCCAATATTTTGGGTGTGGCTCAAATCAAGAGCAGCATCAACCTAACAAAAAAGCAGGGAAACAAATTCAGTCAGAAGAAGGCCTAATAGGAATAGGATAGCACAAGTCCAGCAAATAAATCTTACAAAGAGTCAAAGACTACACAAAGGCAACATAGATCAAATAACCAAAGTAATTGAATTCGAGATACTGAAAAACAGGAGCAAGATTTTTGCAGACAGAAGGCCCGTAAGATTTTACAATTGATAATTACTCAAAGCATATAAACTTCAGTCTTCAGATGGCACAAAATATCGTGTAATACACATCAAACAGCTCACAGACACAAGCAAGATGACATCTAGATCAACCATAGATTTAGTTGGAAGTTTTTTTTACCTCATCAAGTATGTACAGTGGAGCAGGTTTGAACAGAAGTAACGCCAATATCAAAGACAATGCAAGCAAAGATCTTTGCCCTCCACTTAGTTCTGATAATGACTGTTTCCAAACTCCCCCAAACGCAACACGAACCTCAAGGCCATCTAAAAAGCTGCCACCTTCGGGAGGCTCCAACTTTGCTGTTGTTCCTGGCAATAATGTCGAGAAGATGGACCCAAAGTCGCTGATGATGCAATCCGAAATTTTAATTAGCGCTAACAGAGTCTTCATCCACAAGCTTGGGAAAAAGCAGCTAGATAATGATTTTTTCAGGACTCGAGCATCTTTCTTTCCTTTGGGGGGGGGGGGGGGCGTATACGCCAGGATGTGCTGAAAGGTTTGCAAAACCGAAGGAGGAGGGGGGTACTCACTTGTTCACTTTCACCCATGTGACTTTCAGGGTCTCCTTCTTCTTCTCATCAAGCTCTTCAATAACCTTCTTGATCTTTGCTTTATCATTCTGTGCAAAAAGAAAAGCAGTGCGAGTGCAATTTGTTATCAGATCATCCACATGATATTGTAGCAATCCATCAACAACAAAATCCTACCTCAATAATATTCTTCTTTGATATCAAATCGTTGTACTCATCCTCTGCTTTCTCAAACATTGCCATCACCTTTTTGTTCACCCTTTTCTCTAGACTAAGGAAGCAAAAGAAAAGAAGCATTATTGCATGAGAAACTGAAAAATTAAAATCTGGCATTGACAAAGCCACCAAGAATAAGCAAATAAAAAAATATGAAACAAACAGAAACAAAGATTTATGTACTCTACTTTGACTGTTCAGCCTGTAGTCTCTCAAGTTCCTCCCTAGCCTTACGAGGGTCACGAGATGCAAAATCATAATCACTTCCACTCCTTCCAAACAGCTGCTTCTCAGATGCTATCCAGGCATGTTTCTCAATTAACCTGTCCACCTTCAAAGAACAATCCTTCTGCTCCTCCTCCATCCTTCTCACCTAAGACATAAATAAAAGGTGGATGATATGATCTGACACATAAAAAAATCATGATTACGTAGGACAAATCTATTTCAACAAATTCATATAAAAGAAGGATACACAAAGACCAGGCAAACATGTATGCATTACACGGAATAAAAATTGTCAACAATGTCATGAGCATTACAAACTCAAACGGTATGTGCACTACTGCCAGTACAGAGTGTTCACATACAGTAGACGTAGCATGCCACAGAAGGTGATGAGATCAGTCAAAATTAGCATGCTGCAGAAGGTAGACAGATTAGTCAAACATCAACCCAAGAGATACAAATATAAAGCAAATCAAACCAAGCCTTTGCCTCAGATGTATGTAGCTTTACAACAGCAATAGAATCTTAGTTATTGTTTGATTCGATGTAAACAACCCAGTAATGCAAACAAGATTGTAATTGTGTTTCCATTGTTTTGTTTGTTTGTAACAAAGTATTGTAAATAAAAACCAGCTTGTAACTATGATTACTATAAATTCTGTAATCATGATTGCCTTACAAGGTTGATTGCATTACAATACACTCAACCACACACCACATTAGAGATGCTCTTTCCATTGAACCCTAGAATTACAAGGTATTGATTGCCAAGTACTTCAAAATAAAAATTAAAAATTAAAAAAAAAAAACAGATATTTTGTTTTAGTCCACTATTAACAAAGCCACGAATCGCAATATACCTCATTCTCCAACTTCTTCCTTTCAATGTTTGCTTCACTTATCTTGTTCTGGAGTTTTTGCTGCTCCTTTAGAATGCGACTAATTTGAGCATCGCATTCCTTCATCTTTGAACGAGCTGAATTAAGATCTGATTGAGCTTTATCATGACTTTCCTTTATTGAAGCCACCTGCATTATATGAATTGAGAAGGTGCGAAACAAACAGAAAAAGTTATACAATACAGTTGTGTATGTAAAGAATGCAGTAACCTTGAGTTTCTGTTCCTCAACGTCAGAGGCCAAACTTTCAATTTGACTCTGAAGAGAATCAAGTTGGCTCTCTAAGGAAACACGTTCTTGAACAACAGCCTCCATTTCCATTATAAGCTTTTCTCTTTGATTTTCATGTCCCTATAAACATTTTTAGGAAAAAGAAAAAGCATGCCCATGTGAGATCGTTTTACAGCTTATGCTATGACTCAGTCACTGTAAAACAGCGTAAAGAGTGATGATCAGGTATAACCATAGGCGATTCTAGGCATGATGCCGTTGATCACCACCAAGTAGAAATGTAAAACATACAATTACTGATGGATCTGATACTACAGGCTATTCACCAGGAGAAAAAAAAGATTACTTTTTCTTTTTTTAATAAGATTATTTCTTGCCTTGTTGGGCAATGGGCACAGGCAAATTACAGTCATGGTGAATCCACTGACCATGAAGCAGAACAGAGTAAATGAGCATCTATTGCATGAGTTCAGCCGACAAACATGAGTTCAACAAATTTATTTAAAGACTTGAAAAACTAACTATAGCAGCCTTAGTTGGGCAGGATATGACTTGTGAGCAGCTGAACACAGAAAAAATAACTCTCAAAATCAGGCTTCAAGCCTCCCCAACCAACCCCCCCCCCCAAAAAAAGAGAGAGAGAGAGGAGGTGGGGGAAGAAAAAAGAGGCTAACACACCCCCCCAAAAAAAAACAAAAACAAAAACATAAACAGGAAAAAAAGGAAGGAACCCAATATGAATTAAATAAAGTTTTAAGCATCCTGAAAAGTGAAAACCTTCCTCTCATGGAGCAAAAGCTGCAGTGAACTGTGTGGCATGATACTTATTATGGGCAAGTTATGCTCTCGAATGCCCCCCCCCCAAAAGAGAAAAAGCTATCCAATAGAAGCGCATTTAATTAAACAAGCACTAATACTGCAATGCTAACAATTGCTAATCATTTTTTAGCAAATATATCAGCCAAATAACCCACCTTGAGCTCCTTTGATGATGATTGCATTTGAGACTTTAATCCCTTGATCTTTTTCTCCAAATCTTTGAGCCTGGTATCCCTACTTCTATTGTGATCTGTAATTGATTTCTCAAGAGAGGAAACCTTCTTGACACAGTTTTCATATGCTACTTGCTTCTCTTTCAAACTAGACTTTGCATCTGCAAGATCCTGCTCAATCTTCTTTAGCAATTCTCCTAGCTGCAGTGCACACCATAAACATAATTCACCAGCGATACTGGGAGATAATAGATATCTCAACATGCCAGAACATGCCAGACATAAAAGCAAAAGCATCACTGATTCACTGATAAGTGATAACCACCTTGTGATGCTCATTTTGTTCGGCACGGCCTCGGAATAATTCGAGTTCATATTCCTTCAGTTTCATCTGGTTGTTCAGTTCTGAAAACTTTTTCTGAAGGGGAAGAAGTTCACGTATCTGCACAAGTAACATAGACTAAAATCAAACAGATCTTTAGCACAAACTATAGCGGATGGTAGTGCAAGGATGTTGGCCTTTGAGAGATAGAGGACAGCAAAAATTAACAATGTTTGGATCATAAACGGTCGGATCATAAACGGAAGCAGCAAGATCCAACTATTGCCAAGAACCAATTTTTTTAGATTTGTCAGTAGGAAAAAACCACAATAGCAGAAGCCGGAAAGCATGAGATTGTCTATGTCAATGTTCATTACAAGAATTTAACTGATAGAGTTGGTTTCTCATGACTTGAAATGACAAATTGAGCTCAGCTCAGCTCAACAAAGCCCAGAACCAAAGTCTGTTCAGGAAACAAGCTTTCTTATATGATGCACATAACCCTAAGAAGGAAGCCAATTTTCCAAGTGAACAGAAAGAAAGTATGCTAGTTACGTTTCAAATAACTTTCAATAGCTTGAAACCGTCTGAAAAATATGGCCATATTTGGCACCTTATTTTGGCCCTGTTTGGCAAACAGTTGTTAGCTATTAGTTGTTAGTTGTTTGTATTAGTTGTTAGCTGTTAGCTATTTGAGTTAGCTATTTATATTAACTGTTTCAATTAGCTGTTTGTTGAAAAACGATTTGGTAAAATTAGTTGTTTCTGGTAAAGCTGTGAGATAAAAAGCCAATTCTTCCAAAAAGCCTACAGAATTAGCTTTTTCAAATTAGCTTTTTGGACCTAAAAAACTCTTATAAAAAGTCTTTAACACCCAAATTAGCTTTATTACTTTGTCAAATAGCTAAACTTGGTCAAAAAAGCTCTTTTTTGCCAAAAAGCTCTTCAAAAAGGTGTTTGCCAAACACCCCCTTTATATATTAAACTACAAATAGCACATCACATTTTGATTGCAAATCTCCAAACCAGTTTACCCTTCCCATCCCTTGGAAGAGCAAAACTAACCTCCGCATCTATTGCAGATAATCTCTTCTGATGAGTAGAAAGGCTTGATTCAGCCTCTGCCAAAGCACGAAGCTGTCTGAGCAATTCACCACCACCCCTGCAACATCAAAACCGCCTGTTCAAACTGCAAGTTACACTAAGTAACAAGAGCAATAATAAACTCCTGGTGTCATTAATTGCCAAATATGATATCCAAGGCATCAGAAGTTCACTATCTGGGTACCCGAGAAATAGTTATGCATACAAGAGTAACGAAGAAAGTTAACTGATATATTGTTAGAATTTGCAAAACATTCACATGAAATGTCCTAGTCGTAAGGCTTATTTTCATTTACCAACTATCTTTTCGAACTTTCATTTTCATCACCTACGGTTTCGCATAAGTCCTACAAAGTCAAAAACTCAAAACTAGTACATGAGAAGGAACAAAACTGCAACCCCATACAGAAAGATTAAAAAATAGAAAATTTTCCCTTGTATGTGGTACTTTTATGGATTTTTCTCCCAATGTAACATATTTTCTACGTAGGGCTAGGGCAAAAATTCAGACACAAAAAAGACAAATTGCAAGCTTAGGATTTCTTTTAGTTTTAAATGTAATTTATGAAGACTTTGAAAAAGCAACATTTATGCCTTATGGTTTTAAATAATATATGGTTTAATTTGAAAGAGAAAACATAACTATGTACCGTAATGTAGACTGTAGTGGTGAAGTTTCACTCCTCCACAAGATGATTTCAGAGAAAATGAATCAGATTAGCCAAATACCTGCGACTACCACCAGTCAAGAGACCACTTGGCTGAAATATGTCTCCTTCAAGAGTGACACATGGCTCCCTAATGTCAATGTTTCCTTCTTTATTAAAGGCAACCTGTGGAAGCATCAAATTGACATTAACCCAGACAACAAACCATTCACAATTCATCACACACATTTACAGATGTGAAACATCACATTACTTACATAAGCGCTCAGTCATCTTTATCACAAGCAACATATCCAGCAAAGGCCAACCATTCAAAATAGTAGTCACTAGTCAATTAATATTCAGGTTATGTCTCTAGAGATTACGGGACATCTGAAACCATCTGACAGACCAGGGCACCAAGTATTTGCAGCTT
The DNA here is from genome assembly GCA_017589665.1 of Selenicereus undatus. NCBI lineage: Eukaryota > Viridiplantae > Streptophyta > Magnoliopsida > Caryophyllales > Cactaceae > Selenicereus > Selenicereus undatus. Next base: position 107,916,528 of record JACYFF010031958.1, read on the forward strand.
GAAAAACGAAAGAACTTCATTTAAAACGTTTTCTCTTTCCTGGTAAATGGTCTCCGCATTGACCAGATTACAATTATCCAATCATATTAAATTCAGCTTCTTTTTCTTCATGCCCTCCCCCAACCCTGGTCAATAACCGTTCTTTGATGTGTTAAAAGATACAAGGGAACTAGAATGGGGGGGCGCAAGTTTCACCTACTGCCAGCGAGTGTAGCATGCTTATTGTGAAACGCATATGAAGTATCTATCGCTGAAGGAGTTGTCAAGCCAGTAGGGAAAAGGTCACACTGAAAGGAGTGCTCACAATGCTTTGTTACGGGAGACAAGGAAACCCGAAAGGGTCAGGATGGAGAAGCTAAGAAGCTAGAACCCTGCTGGCATGCTGTATCATTCAAAGATACCTAGCTCAAAAAATGTATTCAACCAAGAGAATAACCACAAACTGACCTTCACTGCAGCTTCCCTGGTCTTGCAAACAAAGGTGGACCCAAAAACATACTCCATGGCATTCTGCAAAGAGCATCAGTTTTTAAAATGGAGCTTTCAAAAGGAACTTCAAGAAATTGTATGCTAAACAGAGAGATAAGATATTGTTCAAACAGTATGAAGCTAAGAGTCATAAGAAACTGAAAAGGGAGATAAACCAGCCACTCTCCACTGGATTTACAATGTACGCAAACAGAACCAACAAATCAACATAATGCAAAAATTGAAAGATCAGATATATTTAGAGAACTACAATATTGATTTGTTAGTGGTTCTGACGAATCGTAAAGAATATTACAAATGGAGGCAACCCACCAAGTGGAAGAGGTGACATCAATTGAGATGGAGACATAGTCACTGGAGCACAGTAGAAGCATACCTTCAATTCTTTGTCATATTCCACCAACGACAGTGCAAGCTTTGCATTCTCTTTCCCAACCTGAAGAAGCAGAGCACCAATGTAATCAATACAAAGATAGATCATTACCAATTGGCACGTAGAGCTTGTTACAATAACAAAAATTGGGAGTAAACCATGTTAGCAGCGGCTCGCTGTTTCTCAGGAGGTATAACATGAGATTGAATTTTGTTCAGAGGAATGATGGTAACCCTCCTTCGAAGATCACCATTTTGCAAAAGCTGTTTACCGGTGTTTTCTGAGTCAACAACAACATTATACAACCTACCACCAGCCACAACCTGCACCAGGAACATGTTTTCTGGATTGTAAATAGACAACCAAAGAAAGAAGCATGAATACTGATAAATAGCAAGAGAGACAGACAAACAGACGGATACAAACTCAGACAGACAGATAATTTAAGACAAACAGCGAATTTGATACCTCTAATGCAGTCATTGTGGATTCATCTTTTACTTTGATGAGTTTTGCAACAACACCTTTTACAGTAGACCTATCGAAATTCCTTGTAGGGTCACGGAAAGTGAACTCAACATTTGCCAACTGTCCTGAAAGGACTCTTAGTTTATCTTTAAGTTTCTGCACCTCCTCAAGCTCAGCTGCACGCTCCTGAGAGATAATGGCGGCAAAGATGAATACAAAAAATATTGGGAAGATCAAATTTTTAAAAATTAGTCACATCCAACTTGGGAGCATCCACACTATGTGGTAGTATTGTTATGGTGTCCAGCCTATTATTAAGGGCATAATAGCAGCGCAGACAAACCTGATGCAGAGTTTCCATGCGACGATTATGATCTTCTTTGAACGAGAGGGAGTCTAACGCCTTCTTGACCGTTTCCACTTCCTTTTTCCTAGCATTTAGTTCATTTTCAACAGCAGTAGCTTCATCACGCTTTGACATGAATTGAGCTTTTTTCTCTTTGAACTCCTTCTCACCATGGCTTATTTGCGTCTTGAGTTGTCTCAGCTCTATTTCCGCATTCCCCACGGCTACTTTCGCATCAGCTAGCTGGTCCTCAAGGCATTTCTCTTCATTCTGACTACTCTTCCCAGCCAGTACACCCTGCTCAAATTATTCAGTGTCAACAAACAAAATCTGGTTGCATATTCATTTGTCCAAGTCACCTGGTTGTCAGAATAAATGGCTGACAACCAATCCTCTACCTGGTATTCTTTTTCATTATTCTCCAAATCCTTCGAGAGTTCCTGTGCTCTCTTTCTGAGATCAGCTGCCCCATCTTCAGCCTTTTTGACAGCAGCAGCCCTCTCCTCCACAGACTGCTTTAATTCTTCAATGTTTTTTGCGATCTTAGGAGTTTTAAACGATGTGTTAGTATCAATATGCTGTTACAGAAGCATTAGCAAACACCAGTTCAACACAAATATGCTTACCTTATCGGCATTCTTTCTCTCACTTCTGAGAGTATCCTCTTTATTCTTCAGAACAGATGTCTCCTTTACAAGATCATGAGCTAAAGAATCCACTTGCTGCTGCAATGTCTTCATTTCACCACCCATGCTTGCTTCCTTCTCTGCCGTCAATTCAGACACTTTGACATCCATTTCTTGAAGCTCTGCCTTCATTGCAAGGGCATTACTATCAATCTCACTTATATTAGACTTTATTTGGTCCACCTCACGAACTGCACTATCTTTGATCCTCTCTGCTTCTACATACTCATAAGCAATGCAGAACCTTTTAAGCCTGTCTAGCTCAGCATTCCCATTAGCCCATTGCATATACTGCATTCTTTCTTTCCTCAGCTTCTCCAAAGCAGGAAGGATTTCCTGATCAAGAAGCTTATCGATCTCATCTACTTTACTCTGCTTTTTCTCAAGCGTTTTTAAGGCATTTTCTTTCTTTGTCTCATACATCCTAGTTCCAGCAGCCTCTTCAAGCATGGACAATATTTCTGGAGGCTTCATATTTAGAACTTTTGTGATGCGTCCTTGCATAATAAGAAAATGTGGATTATTCACATTGAGTTGGACTGAGTGGAAGAGATTTTGAACCCGGCTAGGTTGAGCAAGGTGTCCATTAATCAGATATTTGTTCCTCCCGCCAACTACAATCTGCAGAAGATGACAATAAGTAGTACAGCAGAGGGTTTTTTTTTCCCAAAATGGAACAAAAAGCATCTGTTATTCATGACCATGTGAAGAGGCAAAACTGAAAAATGACTGAGGAATTCAGCATCAAACTGTAATGTTGGAGATATTGTCCAGAAACCAAGAGAGCTTACCGAGAAGCATCTACAACATAGGTACTACTTTGATGCAGCTTTTGGCAAATCCTTGTATGTGTGTGCAGATATAGTAACTACAAAGATTCATTTTCTTGATGTCCATTTTTTTTGGAATGAAAGCCAATTGATATTATAGAATACATCAACCGTGACACAAAAGAGCATTTCTGCTAATATTAGAAGCCATTATATTAGTAAACATCTTATGCACATGCAGCATGCAAGAGATGGGAACCTGGGAAGACTTGTCTTTAATTACCACAAACCTGAACATCATAGCATGCAAGAGATTGTACATTGGAAAGCAGCCCATTTTCATATTTTAGCTATGGATCTATAAACATGAACCTTCGACTCCAAGGGGAAGATCCCCACACGCGATATTCTAAATGCATTTCCACCCATGGGAAGACCTCCATCTACCTGTTATCAGATAGTTCTAACCGATAAATGTTTGCTTGGTGACTTAGTTGACGTCTCACCTTATTTTTTTCCTTTTATTTGCTAGTTCATCTTGCTAAGCAAAAGGCTATAATCAGGAATCAGCCTAATCATCCATGCAAAAATACCTATTTTCTCTTAGTTTCTTCCATGGAGCATAGACTTATGTGCTCAAATTTAAAGACACCTGCAAGGTAAATGAGTCTAGTTCTGTGGCATAAAGGAAGCCAATCATATTATGGCAGAAATACCATCAAAGTCTGCAGCTGAGTAGCCGAACCAAATAGCGGTATAAGTTTTTCTTTAATTTGCTTTGAGAGTTTGGTGGCTACCATCGTGCTTAAAGAATCCAATTTCGCCCCTTTCTTTTTCTATTTTCCTTTGATTCATATATCCACGAAGTAAAAAACCAATAATTAATTATGATTCAATTTCAATTTCTAACCAAGTATTCAAATTTCAAGTTTTTTCAACTTCATTACCATCGCCTTAGAGCTCAAGTGACACTATCTCCACTCAGATTGCAAAAACCCACTAACTAGCAGCTCAGAATCAAAGCTAACATCTACAATTCAATCTATGATTTAGAAATCGAGCTATAATTAATGATGGTTCAACCTCAATTTCTATCCAGTATTCAAATTTCAAATTTTTCAACTTGATTTTCATGGGCTTTTAGTCCAAGTAACACTATCTCCACTCAAATATCAGAAACCCAGATATCCAGCAGCTCAAAGTAAAAAAACCAACATCTACAACTCGAAGAACAAATAAAAGGGGCAAAAAAAGGTCAGAAATTTTCAAATTAAAGCTCACAAACCTGACGAGTGACTGTAATTTCAGGGCTATCTTCATACCCTAGAGGGCTTCTGCTTCGATCTGCGTTGTCGAAAATTATGGAAACAGTTGCTTTGGTAATCCCAGCTTGGCCTTGCTTGTAGACCAGCTCCTGAAGATTGGAAGCCCTAACTTGGCTCAGATTCGTGATACCCAAAACGAAGCAAATGGAGTCTAGAATGTTCGATTTGCCCGACCCGTTTAGCCCGGTGATTGCATTGAAGTACGGATCAAAGCCCGGGATTACTGTCCTCGTGGCGTACGATTTGAACCCTTCTAAGCAGATCTCTTTGATGTGCATTTTTGCTTGGTGGGTATCTTCAGATAGAATTTCTAGGGTTTGGGGGAATTTTTCTGGGGTTTAAATTAAATATATATGTGATTAGAGGAAGTTTGCTGAAATTTGAGGTTGCGTTGGTTGAAATTTGAAGCACATCGCCTTCTTGGGGAGGACAAGCTGGGAAACAGGACGAAGAAATGAAGATGTCACAGAAGGGAGAGCGACGCTGGAATTTCAGAAGCGGGAAAATGTAGTCCCCAGCCGCTCCTCCAATTTTGAAATCAATGCATGCCTGGTCGCGCCTGTTCTTTTGGTGGGCAAACTACTAAGACCATTCCCAGCAAAGTTTCAATTTTTAGAACTTTAACCTACCACGTCAATAAAAGTTCTATAATTTTAAAACTTGTATTTCAATACTTCTCCGATAAATGAAACTCAATTTTAATCATCCAATAAAAATATTTATCATGAACTCACTTTATAACACACAACCTATTTTTTTAATCATATAAAAATTATATATTACTTCAAAATAATAGAAAAAACAAAGAAAAATGTTTTTAAAATGTAAACAGTGACACGCGGGGAGGCACACACAGGAGTGCTGCCCCGCGTGTCACACGCATTTTCACATTGCTGCCATAGCAAGTTTGGCATGGGGAAGACACGCGGACCCCACCAATGCCTCGCGTGTCAACCATTGCCAATTGCCTAAGAGCAGTCCCAATGGTGAGCCACCGGTGGATCTACCACTGTCACATCATTTCTCTCTTTAATGTTTTAGCTCACAATCATCACTTTCTTCAATGCAAGGCTCACCACTTTGGCTCATCAAATAAAATAATATCTATGGATCCCACATCAAACCATATTTAATTATTTTTGTTTTTATGTTTTGTTTTGTTATTTAGCTTTATTATTTATATGGAAAATAATTTGTACATAATAATTTCGAAACTCAATTATTTGAGGACGCATTTTTTTTTAAGGAGTATGAAATTTAAAAAATATTGGACATGCTTGAATGTAACAATTTAAAAAATACTTATTGTGTTGTTTTGTTATTTAACTTTAATATTTATGTGGAAAATAATTTACACATAATAATTAAATAATACAATTATTTAAAGATGCATAATATTTTATTTGTAAAAAAATAGTATGAATATAAAAAAAAGTTACACGTGCTTGAATGCACCAAGCAAAAAATATTTTTTGTTTTGTTTTCCTATGTAGGTATATTATTCATGTGGAAGATAATTTGTACATAATAAGTTAATAACAAAGGATCATTAATTAAAAAAAATTAGACATGGTTGAATATAAAGATTACAATAGGTCAATGATTAAAAAAAAGATACATTGATTGATGAAAAAAACATTACAATAGGTGAACAATAAAAAAATATATATATACAATATGACGATAATTTAATTGTCTTGTTCGTCGCAGACCCGAATTTCGCTTCCATATCTCTTCAATCAAGTCCACTTGGAGAGTTGCATGTGTGTCGGAGTTGCGAATTTGGCATGACCGTTGAAAGTACGTATCATAGCATGGATGGTGAGTGTTGTTAACAATTGGTTCCGGGACAGTTCCCTCTGCAACAACGTCGTAGTCAAATGCAAGCTCGTAGTTTTCCCGTTCGTCCTCAACAATTATGTTATAGAGTATTACACATGCTCTCATAATAATACCAATTTCTCTTTGATCCATCAATCGAACGGGGCCTCGTACAATGGCAAATCGAGCTTGTAACACACCGAAGGCTCGTTCGACGTCCTTCCTAACTGGCTCCTGACGTTCTGTGAATAGTTTATTCTTCGACCCTTGGGGAAGAGGGATAGTCTTAACAAATGTCGCCCACTTCGGATAAATTCCATATGAAAGGTAATATCCTATATTATATTGATGTCAATTGACGACATACTCACATTTCGGAGCCTGACCAGTATACAACTCTTGAAAAACCGGTGAGCGGTCAATGACATTTATGTCATTGAGACTTCTAGGCAACCCGAAGAATGCATGTCATATCTAAATGTCGTATGATACAACGACTTCAAGAATAATAGTTGGCACCTTATAAACTTGCTTGTGAAATGATGCCTTCCAAGCCGTATGACAATTCTTCCATTCCCAGTGCATGCAATCTATGCTTCCCAGCATACCGGAAAAGTCACGGGCTTTAGCAACCTGTAGTAAACGGTCAATATCAACTTGATTGGGTTTTCTCAAATACTCTTCCCCGAAAACCTCAATGATGCCTAAAGCGAACTTCTTCATGCATTCCATTGTGGTACTTGCACCAATCTTCAAGTACTCATCAACGCAGTCAGCCGCTATACCATAGGCAAGCATTTGCATGGCTGCGGTACACTTGGTTAATGGCGTCAACGCACATTTTCCGCCCCCATCATATCTAACCTGAAAGCACTTTGAATGATGGCTAAGTGCTTCCACAATCCGGAGAAATAAGTGCCTCCGCATTCAAAATCTACGACGAAAATGATGATCATTGTACAGTAAATCTTCGACGAAGTAATCTTTGTATAAGCGGTTGTGGGTAGCTTCTCTATCCCTCTTAATAAATCTCTTCCTTACCCGATGCGTAGATGCCGAAAGCGTCAACTCTCTTGCTGGTTCAATAAGTTGGAAAAGGACCACCATATCTTGTTGAAGTTGTTGTTTGTGTTGGAGAAAGGCGCCCATTACCATGATATCAGTATATGATGAAGATGAGGAGGATGAATCATCCTCACAAAGCAGCTTCTCCACATTGAAATCATCTATTACAAGTATCTTGTGCAAGATAATTATGTACAAAAGTGTTAAAGTATAAAAGAGTAATAATTTGATTAGACAACCAAGACATACCAATTTCTTGTGTTAATATCATAAGATGATTACACCAAATCATATATAATACAATACACGGTACAATAAAGTTACATACTACAATATTCGAACTTCATTTGAGCAACATTGTTCTTCTAATCTATGTATTGATGGGGGGGGGAGACATATTACTGATATGATGATGATTGTCGTGATCTCATTCTCAGGATACGTGCTCTTCTTTCCTCATAATACGCTGCTTGTTCAGGACTCAGCATTGAGGTGTCCATCATCATTATTCTATCATCTTGGGCCCTCGGCTTCTCTTCCCTCATCATCATCTTTTGTGTTTTTTCTTTTGTTGCTAGTGTGATATAATCTTTCAACATTTCATTCATATCACTACTGTTACTGCTCATGTTCTGCAACTTAGCTGTGAGTAAATCATAATTTGTAGTATCTGCCTTTTGCTCTAGCCTTCTCTTCGCTGTTTTTCTCCCCTTGGGTCTTTCACTCCCACCGGCGCCTTCCTTTCCCGCCTCTTCGGTGTCGGGATGGGACATTTTGGAGGATCTTGAGCCTGACTTGGTTCAGTCACATACAGCACTCCATTTTGGTTGGTCTTTGTGTAGCTCGTACCAGTGCTCGAGATCGAGCTTCTTGTCGGTACGTTCTTTGTACAACTTATGTGATGCCTCCAGAATCATAACCTTATTCCATCCACTTTGGTTGATACGCTCAACCTCCAACATAACACCCGCCCATTTACTGATGAGCGGAGAGCATCGACCCCATTGGCCATTCAACATCTTCCAAGAACGAGGCGAGGCTCCTCGTGGACGGTGCTCGTTGAAATTGGAGGCCACCCTAGCCCATAAGTCAGACTTCTTCTGATAATTCCCGACAACGGCGTCTGCGCCTACGTTAATCCAAGCACGTATTAGCCGTTGATCCTCTTTAACCGTCCACTTATTTGCACCCATACTTGAACCCCCCTGCAGTTCCTCCACATCCCCTTCAGTACTCAGGTAAATATCGGTATCAAAATTTCTTGCCCCGACCATTACCCCGGTTGGCGTAGATGAATGTGTAGAGTTACTCCCTGCAAACAAGTAATTCGTGGTGGTGTGTGGTGGAGGATAGTAGGGAGGGTAATATGGGTACTCACTGTGATGCACATTGTGTGGATTATAATGTGGTGGGGGTGATAAGGTGGAGGATAGTTACGGGGGTTTTGACATGAGCTACCACTTGGATTCCTGAAGTGGGGTTGTTGGGGGTAATATGGTTGATACATGTGTTGGTTGTAGTTAGGCAGTGGGTATGACGGGTAAGACACTTGGGGATTACCTGGGGTAATAGGAGTGGTACTATTCGCCATAATTTGGGGTGAATCGTCTCCTTCAAGTAAACTAGTAAATGACAGGTGGATGTTAGGATCCATAATCGAGATAAAATAACGACTTATAAATTAATTAATTGTATTAATTAAAATGTTAGCGTCTTTTATACATCTAACATAAAAACATAATAAATTTTAGCTAACCTGCCAAATATATAAGTTTCCTATAATTCCGAAAGAATTCATCGTGCCATTCCAATTCAATTATTTCCCTTCATTTTTTGTGTCGCTATTTGCAACACATTTCAAATTAGTAAATGCAATGTCATTAACAAACCATATCAGGACATGATGACTACTTTCATGATTGACTATCATATTCAATTTAATTTTACTTCTTTAATTTTACAAACATGTCAACAATTTACAAAACTAAATTATTCAACCATATTCATTGTTTTAGCTACTAACATACATACTACCGCTTAACAAAATTTTCCGACATCTTTATAATTATCCATAGTACCATATCAACATTCCAACTCTACAAATGTTATTTTTATCTTTTCCAATTTGTGAAACATTTGCAATTACGAATGCCAAGACTTAAAAACATGTTCACATATTTTAATTCATTTAATTTTACAACGTAAATTTTACTAATATGCCTAATCATATTTTACCAAGTTACAACATAAAATTTTACCAAGTTACTAATTACTCATATGATAAAGTAACCATAATTACTAACCGTAATTATGTACTAATCAATTCACATTATCATGTCACTAACGGTACATTTATACTCTAACTCGTGAAAACATAAATAATTAAATTTAACCACCTTGTCCGTTATTTAAATGTAACCATATTCATTATTTCCACTTAATGTAATTGTCCGACACTTTTAAAATTATCCATACTAACATGTCATCATTCCAACTCTATAAATTTCGTTTATATATGTTTCAATTTATGAAATATGTGCAATTACTAATGCCAAGACTTAAAAACATTTGAAATTACTCATTCCAACTCCATCAATGTTATTTATTTATTTTTCCAAATTGCATGACATTTGAAATTACTAATGCGTAGACTTAATAAAAACACACTCACATATTTTTATTCATTTTAATGTTACTACTACAAATTTACTGACATGCCTAATCATAATTTAATTGAAAATTATACGAAGTTACTAAAAACGTCGTCACGTGATGTTTATTTAATCACATTCATATTATCATATAAAATATTCACATATTCTATACATATAACAAGTGAAAACATAATATATTTTAACTTAAATGCCAAATAAAGTCAAATGTAATCATATTAATTATTTTATACACTAACATAAAAAAGTAACTCATAACATAATTTTCAATTACTAAATTCATTTACAAAGCATTTCACGTTATTCATGTCAACACTTATAAATAACCAAATCATATTCACATAACAAAAATTCTTAATAGTTACTTATTTTAATAACATATAAACTAACATATAAGAAAACAAATTTTCTCAATACTATTAAAAAAATTGAGACTCACAATGTTCTTCACTTCTTTTTTGGTTGAGAGCACCTCCAACTTTTCTACAAAATAATAACAAGATATTATAAATATAACTACAATATTTAAAATTATAAAAGAAAGTATTTAATGGAATAGAAATTACAAACACTTACAATTGCTTCACTTTTAGATGAAATTACTCACAAACACAACAACGTTGTTCAGAATTTTTTTGATGGATATTGAAATTTGTGTCTGTTCATTTTGCATAAAATGACTCATATTTATAGCAACCATACATGAACAAAAAAAGCAAAAAAAAAATTCACCTGTTTTTGAGCAGTTGGGAAATGTCTGAGCAAGAAAGAAATAATTGAAACCCAAATTTCCCCCAAGTGACAGTTGGCAACGGTTACTTCATCAGAGCATTGCATGGCACAGCGGAGCATTTTCTTTTTTTTAAACCAAGCAAAAGAAAAAAAAAAGGGGTCAAACGCATCTGAACGACGTCATTTTGACTTAGAAAACGCCAACAAAAAATAAGGGCAAGCAGCCAGCGCTTGCAAGCCTCCCGACGAGCCGAGTGACTTCGGCCCGTTGCTGCGCTGTCTCACGGGCCTGGAAAATGAGTTGGCGAGCCAATGGGCTGCCCTTAACAGCACAACAGCGGGCCGAAGTCACTCAGCTAGATAGCACAGCAACAGGCCAAAGTCACTCAGCTCGTCGGGAGGCTTGCAAACGCGGGCCGCTCGCCCATTTTTTTTGGCATTTTCGGAGTCAAAACGGCGTCGTTCAAACGCGTTTGACCCTGTTTTTTTTTTTTTTTACTTTTGCTTGGTTTAAAAAAAAAAAAGAAAATGCTCTATTGTGCCATGCAATGCTCTGATGAAGTAGTCGTTGCCAACGGTCACTTGGGGAAAATTTGGGTTTCAATTATTTCTTGTTGCTCAGACATTTCCCAACGGCTCAAAAACAGGTGAATTTTTTTGAGCAATCCCAATGGTGAGCCAAAAATTTGGCTGGGGGCCTACCACTACCACATAATTTCTCTTTCCAATTTTTTAGCTCACAATCCCCACTATCTCCAATACAAGACCTGCCACTTTGGCTCACCAAATAAAATAATATCTATGGACTCCAAACCAAATCATATTTAATTAGTTTTGTTTTTATGTTTTGTTTTGTTATTTAGCTTTATTATTTATATGGGAAATAATTTGTACATAATAATTTCGAAACTCAATTATTTGAAGACGCATTTTTATTTTAAAAAAAGGAGTTTGAAATTAAAAAAATATTAGACATGCTTGAATGTAACAATTTAAAAAATAATTTTTGTTTTGTTTTGTTATTTAGTTTTATTATTTATGTGGAAAATAATTTACACATAATAATTAAATAATACAATTATTTAAAGATGCATAATATTTTATTTTTAAAAAAATAGTATGAATATAAAAAAAAGTTGCTCATAAATTTTTTGAGAGAAGTTGATATTTTTGTGTGTTAAATTCACACAAAATAATACCTATTTATAGCAAACATACTTCAACAAAAAAAATAAATACACTTACCCTTCAAAAAGAGCCGTTGGCAACGGCGATATCCAGTAATCCATGCCCATAGTAGCTTTTTCCTCTTTTTTTTTTTAAAGTCAGGCTGTCAAAAAAAAAAAGGGGTCAACGGGTCAAAACAACGTTGTTTTGACCCGCATGAGGGCCAAAAAAAGTTAGGCTCGGGCCGCCCTTGATTGTGAGCGGCTCGCCGAGACTTCGGCCGCGGGCTTCACTGCGCGCCCACGAGACCATTGCACGGCCGCCCTCCTCTTTCTCCCTCCCGTGAGACTGCCATTGGAAATGCTTTAAGAACATAACTAATGGTGAACCTATTTTTTGACTCATCAGTTGAGGTTTATCACTGTTACATCATCTTTCTCTTCAATTTTTTGGCTCATAATACTCACTCTCTTCAATAGAAGACTCACCATTTTAGCTCAACAAATAAAATAATATCCAAGAACCCCACACCTAACTATATTTAATTAATTTAGTTTTTGTGTTTTGGTTTCTTATTTGACTTTATTGTTTTTGTGAAAAGTAATTTACACAGATACAAGTAATATCTTTCATTAATACATAGTAGTGTATAAATAAAAAGGTCTCTCACAAAAAACAAAAAGGTTTAGATTGCTATGTAATAATTTCCATTAATACAAGTAATAATTTCCATTATCTTTTCCTTTACCAAAAAAAAATCCCAATCACGTTACCACCCCTCCCCCCATTCGGCTGCTTTCTCTCTCATCCCTTCATCTTCTTCACCTCATCTTCTTTCCCCCACTCCTTCCATGGCTTTCTCCATTTTTTTCTCAAATTAAAGAGACCCAATTCATCTTAATAATAAAAAAAAATAAGCTTTTTTATTTTTTCGGGGTTCATGAACGGTCAGAAAAAAATAAAGATAGAACTTGGGGGAGGGTCGCTCGCCCCTTTCTCGCGAACGCGTCGATGGTTGGAGACCGGGAGAGCCCACTCGCCCGTGGTCTGAATTTTTGGCCCGTGAGACATCCATTTGAGGTGCTCTAAACTGTGGATGTGGCATAAAAAGAAATAAAACATAGTGAGAATGAATGAAATGGGGTAGAAATACATGAATTTGGAGGGGGGGGGGGAAGAATGAGTACAATAAAGTGAGTAAGAGTAGAATTGATTGGGAATAAATTGAATGAATTGTGAGAGAAATTAAATATATAATTATTGATATCAAGATGTGGGAAATAATGAGATGGAGTGGGAAAGAATGGTATTTATCTTTAAGAGTTGAATAGTAGTGAAAGCCAACATTTTCCCATGAAAAGAACAGGCCTAGTAGGGGTGGGGCAACTAATTGTGATCTTGGAATACGTCATGGTAAGAGCTTATATAATGCCGAGTTATTGCTTTGCCTCACAAGTGGGGATTTATCTCTTCACATCATCCCATACACTTAATTTTTGGCTCTTAACCCTTAACCTTCATAATGTAAGATTCACATGTTTGTCTCACCAAAGAAAATAATGCTTGTAGAGTCAACCAATAAATATATTTAATTACTTAGTACTCTTTGTTTTTTTTATTATTTGTGTGAAAAAAGGTTGTAGAAAATAATTTGTATGTTTCTGGCAAGGAAAATAATTGATCTATAATAGCAAAAATTAATAGAGGGAAAAAAAATAAAACGCCGATAGAAAGATGTTCTAAAATATAACTGTGATTCAAAGAGTGTGTACATACATATATAGGTTGACTTCATTAAGGTCATGTGACTTTCACCAATCACCATTTAAGAGCATTGACGCATCATACACTGCCCCTTAGACACTCTCGACACTTATCAAAATTAACAGTTTCCGCTCTTTACTATTATTTATGGTGTATAGACGTAGCTAATTGTAACACCCTACCATTTATCACTTGCCACTTATCTACAATTATCCATGACAATCTAGTGTTAATATATATATATATATATATATATATATATATATATGTGTGTGTGTGTGTGTGTGTGTGTGTGTGTATATATATATACATACATATATATACACATATGTGTGTGTATCTATATCTATGTATAGAGAGAGGGGGGGGGAGAGAGACACACATACATATATATGTGTGTGTACATAGACACATACAGATACATATATATCTATACCTGAAAAATGTAAGTTTTAACTATTTTTTCTGCTTGGATTATAGCACATTAAAACAAAATGTATCTCTAAACTTCATCTGTTATGTTTCGATGGAACAATAGGTAATTTATGGTTTTCAAATATTGGGTCTAACGAAACCAATGTTTGTTTAATTTTACAATTGAGATGTAAGATTGTTACATCAGACCCTCCATACCCTACCCCATGACAAAATTTCCAGGGTATTGATTTTGGATTTGTGTTTGTGTGTGCGTGTGTGGGCGCGTGTGTGCATGTATGTATGTATATGGTGTGAGTTCCACTTTATGCGGGTTGTGTGTGTGTCTATATATCCATTGAGAGCTGCTAGTGAAAACAGGAACTAGGAATTATTGATCTAAGTTGTTCATTATCAATCTAAAGGAGAAAGTCGATGAGAAAAAAAGAGGTCTACGCTGCTTTCATTAATAGTGGAACAGACGAAGAGGTGGAGGATAGTATAGTTAGATATAAATCAACAAAAAAGGTAATCAAGAAAGGTGTTGATGTAACTAAGAGCATGCCTTATGATATGTTATATCAAAAACTAGAGACTACAAAAGGTGAGAATGAGGTTTTTAAGCTGTCAATGGCTAGAGAAATACGAACTAGAGATTTAGGCAACGTGTGGTGCATTAAAGATGAAGATGGTAAGATGTTGGTTGAGGAGGCAGAAATCAAGGAAAGATGACAAATGTACTTTTCCAGGATCTTCAACGGTGAAACGTTGGAGGATTTTCGGAGTAGGGAACGAGATACCAGGGAGAGGCAATATGGCCCTCGATTTTGCGAACATATCAGCAGATGTGAGTTTAGAGAGGCTCTAAGGATGTCGAATGGGAAGGCCCACATACCAAACCAAAAATCGGCGGAAGTGTGAAAATGTATGGGTGAAAAAAGATTAAAGTTGCTAATTGAAGTTTTCAATGTTATTTTTAGGACTGCTATAATGCTTATGGAATAGAGGTTTAGTACAACCATCAAACTGTACAAGAATGAAAGTGATATTCAGGAGTATAATAATTATAAATGTATAAAGCTGCCCAGGCACACTATGAAGTTATTGGAAGTGATGATTGAAAGAATATTGCGGAGAGATACTTTGATATGAGAAAATTAGTTTAGTTTAATGTATAGCAGATCAACCACAAAGGCAATTTGTATCCTTAGAAGGCTCATGGAAATATACAGGGATAAGAAAGAAGATCTTTACATGGTATTCATAAATTTGGAAAAAGCATATGATAGAGTTTTACATAAAGTATTACAGAGATGCCTGGAGAAAAAATGAGTGTCGATTGCATATACTCGAGTTATTAAGGATACGTGTGAGGGAGGTAAAATGGTTGTTAGGACGTTGTGATGGGTTACCAATGACTTTTTTGTTGTTACAGGTCTTCATCGGGTTCCACCATAAGCCCATTTCTTTTCAATGTGATTATGAATGAACTCATGAAGGGGATTCAAAATGAGTTACTGTGGTGTATGTTATTTGTGAATGACAATGTCCTTATTAATGAGACCATATATAGAGTTAACAATAACTTAGAGTGATAGAGATATACACTTAAATATAGAGGTTTTAGATTAAGCAGGTCGAAAATCGAATACCTACATTGTGGTTCTAGTGGAAGAGAAGAATTGGGGGGGGGGGGGTCACCATCGATTGGTCGACAATACCAAAGGTTGAGAAGTTTAAATATTTGTACTCGATCATTCATCAGAAAGGGGATGCTGATGTGGACATTAACTAGTGTATAAAAGTCAGTTGGCAAAAATGGGAGAATGCATTTTTAGTTATTTTTCATTTTTTTGTATGTCGTGTTTGTTTGCATGTAGTACTTCGTATGGGAAGAGAATACTATGTGATGTTGTACTTATGTTGTATATCGTTACTGTCACATGCTTTATTAGTATTGCTTAGTCGTTTGCCTGATGCTTATCTTTAGCTTTATCTTTAAAGTGTTTTCATAAAGCCTTTTTTGGGGGGGGGGGGGTCATTGGAATCAGCCTTTATATACGGTCATATGTATTTGTAGGGGTAAGATTGCATACTCTAGATTTTCATACACCATACGAAAAGTGGGACTTACACGGAGAGATGTTATATATATGCGTGTGTGTGTGTGTGTGTGCATGTAAGTATATATGCATGTGTGTATTTTAAAAAAATTACGTTTTTACTTGAGTTATATATACATGCATGAAAACCTAGCTTGGAAAAGAATAGAAGTAGCGTTCTTTCGAGCTAAAACAATTAAAGCTTAGGCCAACGGTAAGCAGGAGAAGCAAAATATCACATAGTTTCAAAGTTGAAACATCATATAAGATATGCGAATTTTAGGGGTTTAATAATTTGGAGAAACCTAAATTCAGCTTAAAATGAATTTTGAATAACAATAGTAGAGAAGATGCAGAATTTTAAATTTAAACAAAAATTACGAGTATATCTTCTTTCTAAAAAACAAAAAAAAAATCAGATGGTTTTGAATAATCGAATTAGACACGATTTTACAAATCCACCCGTTGTTTCTAAAAGGGCAGTTCGATCATAGGCTATGAAGCCATTAAAGCGTTAGCCAAACAAAAGTACAAAACCCCCTTGAATAATAGCTGCATTTTGTCTGGGAAACCTGCGTTCACTTCACTTGTTTCTCACGTGACCGACTCTCGCACTACTTCAATCGGTCTCTCTGTCTGTGAATGTGCGCGCACTGTTTGGAATCCCTTTCGAATCCGAAATACCAGATCCGAGCGTTCGAAAAACAGATCAATTCGTCACAGAAACGATCAATTGTTTCCAGATTCACAAATTCAGTACCCGCCATCAATTTTGTGCCATTCTTCGTGCTTCATTGCTTCTCCTTCCCCATTCCATTTGCCTCGCCGGGGCGCCGCCGTCTGCCGAGTGCTGCCGTCTGCCGTCGTCCGTTGCCTGAATCGCAGGTAAGCCGCGCCCTCTTCATCACCTCTTTCTTTCCTTTTTTTTGTTGGGCTTCACTTCTTGAATTAGGCATGGATTTCGGTTTATTGCTCTAGACGTTGAATTATTAGTCGTGGGTTTCGATTCATTGTTCCAGATCTTGAATCCATCTTGAGTTTTTCGACTGCTTTTTCCTGATTCGCTATTTCGAATCTTTTTTTTTTGGTTATCCTTCTTGTGCTGAAGGTTTGTGTTGGTTGTGGTAAATTCTTTTTTTTCGATTTTTTTTAAGGTTTATGATAAGCTCGGGGTGTAAAGGTCCCAACTTTACATTCCAGAGACTCTGATTTTGTGGGGCTGTGGAGCATATTTGAGAACCTTGAAGAGTTTGCTTGATTAGCTTAATTGAACATCTCAATCAACCCCCCCCCCCCAACCTTCCTACATTACAAGTCATAAAATAATGCTTAACTAATAAAAAAAAGTAAAAAAATATTAATTATAAATAAATATAATGAATTTGAGTACCCAAATTGTTGTGAAATAAGTTGTTGGAACTTCATTTTTGACAAAGTCAATATAATAAAAATTAAAGCAGTAATTTATAATTGTATATAACATTTCTAAAATAAAAACCAGTTTGATTTCATTCTATAACTGCTCGCCAAACAGTAAGGACTGGAACCTAATTCCATTTCAGTTTTCACCAAACAACTAAGTTTAGGATTCAAGTTCCATACCCAACCCCTCAGGGTTCAAGTTCTGACCCCATTCAATTCCCCCTTTTTTACCAAACAGGGCTAAAGAGATTGGCAATTATTGGCAGTGGGAGGGCTATTAAGTTCAGTTTTGATATCAAAAACTGCTGTCTTCCTCTTTTCTGTTAATTGATTCAGAAATCTAATTCTAACTATAACAAACTCTTTCTGATTGGAGATTTGGGTCATATGTATTAATTTCCTTTCATTGGAATTTACAAGCAATAAACTCTTTAGTTAAGGAATCTGGCGATGGAATGTACTTCTTATATTTTAAAATGACAATTCAATGTCGCTTCAAGAATCTTGTTCATAGATTGCATATTTTAGCCATGAGATTGGACTGTATTCTATTGGAGTACAAACAAATTTTATTTGAAGATAATAAATTGTAATATTTGACCACTCATGTAATACATACAGATATTACTGTAAGCCTTTATATCAATGGTTTCAAAAGCTGAGTGAGCAGGTTTGTAGGTATATTGCTATATCTCTGATTTGGCTAATTATAATACGTAGTGTTCTGGGGGCACTGTACGTAATTCAGGAATACCCTTATGGCATGGGTTGTTGCGACACAGGGTACCAGGAGCGGGGAAGTCTGGCCGCTGGGAGGTCTTAGTTTTGTTCCCTTATGGCATGGGTTGTTGGAATACAGGATATTGCCGAATCATTGAACTTCTGCATGTGCTATGTGAATTGGTTATGTAGCTTAGCTTAAACCTATCATGAGTTGACAATGGTTTGGCAATCAATTGTTTTATCAGCTGGAGCCTGGAGTATGGGCTGTCATCAGAGACAAATGAATTTTAAGCCCATGGGGGGGCAAAGAGTTGGACAGAATATCAACTATGACATCTTGAATTTAACGAATATTGATGGACATGAAATGTCAAGCGAGCCTGAAATGAATGATTTTGAGCTGAATTGTAATTGAATAGAAGTTACCTGCTTTATGTGCTCCATCCGTGGGGGTGGGGGTGGGGGGTAAGGCATCACAAGTGACTGAATAACTTATCGGACTATTTTCTGCTGATTCACATTGGAACTTACAGAGTTCACATTCGACCTTCCAAAACTTATCAAGTTATACATTATGCACCTTCTGTCCAAACGCCTAAGTTTTGATGGGTCTTTCCTAACTCCTAAGTTACACATTATGCACCTTCTGTTTTGAAACAATTGCTGCTACCTTAGGTGTGATGATTTTTGGATAAAATGCCCTGATGTAGAAGTCCAAATTCAAGAACAAAGTACTCTCCTGTTCAGATTTGACCACCTGAAGTATGAAAAGCACACATACCTGGAAAATGTTATCAAAATGGAGCTGTAGCTGATGTGTTTTCACATTTGCTTATATTAAGTATAGCCGTTTTCTACCTTCGCATTAAGTATGAAGCAGTTTCTGCAGGTATCTACTATTAACTTTTGTGATTACAATTGGAATTTCTGCAATATTTTAATGTTACTATTAGAAGCGGGCACTAAGAATACAAAATATGGTCTCATTCAGAAAGGTTGATATCAGATAGAGGGGTTACACTTCTAGGAGAATTGCATTGTCTTTTTCGGAACAGCGGAAGAGAAGGGCTGTTACAGTGAGCAAGCCAGAGATAATAAGAGAAACCTAACTGCAAAAAGCCAATGGATTTTCAATCACAGCACAAGCATTTCACGTCTTAATTTGTGGATTACAGCGAAAGCAAAAATAACCTAATTTCAGTGTTCTGGTTAGATTAACAGGCTTGATCTCTGGCTCATTGGGATGAGATTTAGGATTTTATCTTATACTTTTATTCTTTTGATTGTTTGTTCTCAGTTCAACAGTTTTTCCTTTGTCATTCTAATGGGTAGATATTACTTCTCCGTACTTGTATTTCTGAGTTTCATCTTCATTGGATAAGTTGCATTGTCAAGCTTGGGGACAGATCTAGGTGCATCATTTGGAAATATAGCCGGAGATGTGTATTTTATCCTACTTTTGTATGTTGATACCTCGTGTGATATGTGTATGGACAATCAATCCTTCAAAATATGAACTTATGAGGCTACTTACATCTAGATATCCCCTTTATTATAGCACATATTTGCTTTTGCTAGAAGCGTGCCCCCCCTATAAACAGTTTCTAACATTATGGTGACTAATTGAGTAAATGATAGAATCCTGACAATTATGGGGTGAGAGAATAATTAATGCAATATGTTCTTTGTTGTATAGGAAACTCATGTAAACTTTTAATTCTTTCAGATGCCTGGTGATGTTGAGAATCCAAAACCTAGCGAGACAAATAAAAGTGCAAGTACAGGCACATCATCTGCTTCAGAAATTGAAGTGACATGGTACAGCACCTTACTTCAGCAGGCATCGATCTATGGAGTGGCTGCTGGATATTGTCTGTCGGCTTCTTTACTTTCTATCATTAACAAATGGGCTGTCATGAAATTTCCATATCCTGGTGCGCTCACTGCATTGCAGTATTTCACTAGTGCAGCTGGTGTTTTCGTTTGCGGATGGCTGAAGTTGGTAGAACATGACCCGCTTGACCTCATGACTATGTGGCGATTCCTTCCGGCAGCGATAATCTTCTACCTCTCTCTTTTCACCAACAGTGAGCTTCTTCTTCATGCCAATGTGGATACCTTCATTGTCTTCCGCTCTGCAGTTCCCATTTTTGTGGCAATTGGAGAAACCCTATTTTTGCACCAGCCGTGGCCTTCACTCAAGACATGGGCTTCACTCGCCACCATATTTGGCGGAAGTGTTATTTACGTGCTGACAGATTATCAATTCACAGTGATGGCTTACACCTGGGCTTGTGCTTACCTTGTTAGCATGACCATTGATTTTGTTTACATAAAACACGTGGTTATGACCATTGGTTTAAATACATGGGGCTTAGTCTTGTACAACAATCTGGAGGCTCTGCTACTCTTTCCTTTGGAGCTGCTCATAATGGGGGAGTTAAAGAAGATAGAGCATGAGATAGCTGATGAGTCAGACTGGCATTCTTTCAGTGTCATTTTGCCAGTAGGGCTATCATGCTTATTCGGACTCTCGATCTCCTTCTTTGGTTTCTCGTGTCGAAAGGCTATCTCTGCCACTGGTTTTACAGTTCTCGGAATAGTGAACAAATTATTAACAGTGGTTATCAACCTTGTCATCTGGGATAAGCATTCAACATTTATAGGAACAGTGGGGCTTCTGGTCTGTATGCTGGGTGGAGTCTTGTACCAGCAGTCCACAAGCAATAAACCAAAGCCTGTGAAAGCTGCCGAGCAACAAGAAAGCAATGAAGAGGTACAGAAACTACTGGAGATGCAAACCAGCAAAGAAAGCGATAATGCCTTGCAGAATCAGGGGGGACAAATAAAATGAATTCTTTGTAAGGAAATGTTGTGTTGTTATCAAATGAGTAATCAGTCTCTGCCCAGTAAGAAGGAACGGAAGCCGACCTGCAAAAACTAGAATGGATGGTCAGGTAAAGAGCCAAGCCCTCTGGGATCCATTCTTCTGTTCCCTTGGTATTGTGATTTGTGAGCTGGGCATTTGCCAGAGAAAATGCAAGCCTGAAAATTTCCTCTTTCCATGTCTAATTCTTGTGCTTAATTAGTTGAGCATCAGCTCCAATTGATGCTGTGAATGTTGCCTGTCCTTGTTTTTTGATGGCAAATTGATTTTGACTGTGGAAGTTCTATTTGTTTGTTTAATACCCTTGGTGAATCCTTTGTGAGAAGAATATATTGAAAGTAAACATGTGCTATACAGGTACATACTTGCCTGATCATTTGATAACTCATCTTGGTTTACAATTTTGCCTTTTTGGGATGCAAGAAAAATTCCATTATATTCAGGCGTTCTAATATGGGTTCGATATTTTTGGGAGGGGAGGATATTGCCACTGTTTGGATTTGGATTGTGGAGAACTGATGCTGAAAGTTCCAGCGTAATGAATTTTTATTGCTCATAAACTACATAATTATAGCCTATTGACCTCTCCTCCCCCCCCCCCGCGCCCCAAATAATAAAAATGAAAATCTCTGTTTTACATGTGTGTGTGTGTATGTAGAGAGAGATGATGTATCCAGTGAAAAGTGGAGAAGTCTAGATGTGGGCTCTTGCTTTATCATCTAAGGCTGAGGTTTCAGTCGCGACCACTATTTCACCAATACTAACGACAGCCACCACAACAGTCACCGGTGGTCGTGGAACCTTGAACAGGGGTCACTGTCGACCGGCGACTGCTGTTGTGGGCACCTTTAGTCTGGGAACAACCTATTATGGGTTTCTGTAATTCCCGCCTATCGACAACTTTCGGTGGCATTATGAGAACCCTAGAATGGAAAGGGGAAATGCTGGGGCATATCAACCCTGTTGGGGGCAGGGTTTCAACTATCTAGCGACATCAGTTGTCATTGCCAGTTGTTATGGCAGTTGACGGCGCTAGAGTTTTTGGGTTTGGTGCGAGCACAATGTGGGTTGGGGCCTTTTTTTCTTGTTTGGATTAATCACAACCTTTGGATGATGGATCTAGGGTTCACGAAGCAACTTCTCATCTCTCATTCTAACCCCACTTTTCATTTGATATGCTCTCTCTCTCTCCCCCTCTCTACAACAACAACAACAACAAACTTCCAATGTGGGTCCCGCTTTCGCGGGGTATGGGGAGATCCAGCTGTAGACAATCTTACCTCTACTGGTATTCCTATCCATAGAGAGGTTGATTCCATAAGACCCACAAAATAGTTTTGTGAAAAAGGTTTGAAGGGAAAACGATTGTAAAAACCATTTATCGAGTAAGAGAAAGAGAAAGAGGAAAAGAAAAGGTTTCGGATAGCAAATGAGACGTATGTGTGGGTGGGGGGGGGGGGAGGGGATTATTACATATTTCCAAGAGCATGTACTTTCATTGCCACATATGTATTTTTTTTCTATGTTTATTTGTCATATAAGCGATTATTAATATATAGTTTGTTTAAGTGATTTTCAGGAGTATATATATGCTTGGGTGTATGAAATAAGCTTGGGAATTAGTGAGGGATGAGAAGTTGCTTTGTGAGCCCCACTTCTCACTTGATAACATTCTCTCTCTATATACATTGTTGGTGTGAGGAAAACCTCTATTATATAGAAGCATGCTTGCTAGGGCTTTGATCCCTTTTTGAAGAGAGAATACGTGAGCCTCTATCTTTAGCTTGTGTAGGCCTATTAAAATTGAAGTTTTACAATTTAAAAAGTTGTTGCTCTTTGTATATATTTTTTTCCTCTTGTGAGTTAGATTAGGCATCAGATACATATAACATACGACCAATGTAATTTTCCTATGAGATTGCTTATTTGCACAAATTGGTTGTATGTAAAATGCAACTGTTTTGTGGGTCCTTAGGAATCAACTTCTCTATGGATCGGAATACCAGTAGGGGTAAGGTTGCCTACAGCTGGATCTCCCCAGAACCCGCGAAAGCAGGACCCACACTGGGAGTTGTTGTTATTGTTATTGATTGTATGTAGAATGCATTTTTGTATATTACATGATTTACATCCCGCGACAACGGGGTCGTTCATCACAGATTCCGTCTGCTTTCTGGCGATTGGGAGTTAGGCTAATCTTAAAGATTCACGGAAGACAGTTAATATGAAGAGCTACCAATTTGCACAGATTGGCGATTCTTAGAGCCTACTCCATTGAATATTTCATGTTTGGATAGCCTTGGCTGGCCTTAGCGCTTCAGGTTAGTTTTGTTAAGTCATTCATTAATCATTACTCCTATTGAAGAGGATCCGTATTACAACCTACCCTACTTGATTCATACGACAAACACGACAACATTTAACCCATATATTTGCCCAGTTGGGGGAGATTTGTGATCAAAGGCAGAGCAAGATGGTGTTTCCACGGGATAGAGCAAAGTAAAGCATTTCAGCTAAATTGACTAACAAAGCACAATGAAACTTGAACAAGCACCGAACTCAGGTTTTCTGGCTAAAACAGCTAAACATAGGGTCTCAAATCTAAGTTAAGACAGCTCCCGAAGGCATATATTTTTTGACCTAAATCATCCAAACTTCTAAACTACACAGCGAAATCTCAAGGATATCGACAGAGATCACCGCTGATCAGACTCCTCATGCAACAGCAGCATCTGCTCCATGAAGTAGCATCTGGTCGAAATGCCATACTCCTGAACGTAAAACATGACAATTGCATTAGTTTTCAAGGAAAAGATCAGAGGTAAAAAAAATAAAATAAAAAATCTTGAATAGATCTGTTCCTGGAAGGAAGCAAGTGAATGAAGGCATACCATGTCCCTGGCCTACTCTCCTCAGCTGAGCAACATATTCTGAGATTTTCTTTATTGCTTCCACCTGCATGATGGTAGTGAATGGATTCAAATGATGTCGTGTAACTTAAGGATGTTAAAAAGACATTGATGCATGTACCAACCATTAAAGCATACGATGAATATTGGGAATACCTGCTCATTCAAGAACTCGCCTTCAATGAATTCCTGCATTTGCACATCATTGTTTTTCTCGGCAATCTGTCGCACACAGGAGCAATGCATTTTTCAGAATAATTATATGACCTTTGTCAAACATTCAAACACCTACTTGAATATATCTTGAAACCTCTACTCAAAAAGCAGTGAGTTACATTGTTCAGATGCACCAAAATGAATAATTAGAAACAACAGAACAATCGAGTGGTTGTCTATGATGCTTACATGATGGAGGTTCAACAGTTTTTCATTGGTAAGCTTCTCCAAAGACAAGGCAAGTTCCATAGCTGCACGAAATCAGGGATTAATCAGCATTGAGGAGTGCAGGACTAAGCAGGAGAATGGGCCTCAAGCATATTAGCATTGTAACACACAAAAGGATAGTAAGACCCATATCCTGACACTGAACACCGGTAGTTGAGAAAAGGACCGAAGGGCATGACTGAGTCTATTGGCCAAAGAGAGGCAGTGGCCGTACACTACTCTTAATCAAATATCCCCACATGTGTCATGATAGCAGCGCTCTTTAAAAAAATACACAAACACCGCAACTACATGGCTCGCCAAGAAGGGAAACTGAAACGAGATAAACACTAGGCAGGGGAAGTATCAAGATTACAGGATCCTGCAGATAGCATGCATAAACATGATGTGTGGAGCTAGTTGGCATTCAATATAATTACAGATCCACATCTCATCAAGAAAGCAAATAAAAATAGACGCAATCTTGCACGATCTAAAACAATAATACAGTAATAGTTTCAACAAGAAGACACACCATGCAAAGCATCTCCTTTCTCAGCATGATCAAAGTCGGAGAGAGGCATCAGTATGGATTGCAATTTCACTTTCCCACCACGCTTGTTCTGAAATTGAACATAGCAAATAGCAATACTCCATCAGATTCAATTGCCTATTAGCAACTAGCACAAATTGAACCCTGTTGCTCATGAGCTCTCTGAAATAATACCTGGTATTCCATAAATTTCTCAGCGTGCTCTCTTTCTTCTTCACTTGATTCCTTGAAGAATCTGACCGTTCAAAACCACGATTTTGTCCAAGTATTAATCCATTACTACTAAAAAAAAAAATTAAAAAGATTTGAGGAATTAAGGGATTGTATGATTTATTTACTTTGCAAGACCCTTGAGAGCCACATTGTCCCTGTCAAAGTAGGCATACATGGCGTGATACACGTAGGAAACGTTGTATTCCACACTGCAGAGCCCACCATCAATAAGGAATGTTATGATCAAATCATCAAATAACAGTTAACCAAGTCACACAAATAAACGAGTTAAAACCTGGAAATAACCAAATTTCGGAAAATAAAAAAGAAATTGACAAATAAAAGGAACTAATTCCTAATTGCATGTCAATTGTTGGAAAGAAAGCCTAATTGCACGTCAAGTCTTTTGAAAAGAGAACATCAAATCAAAACGAACAAAATCCTAAACGAAAGCCTAATTGCACGTCAATTCTTTTGAAAAGAGAACATCAAATCAAAACGAACAAAATCCTAAACGCATGTCGGCTCCATCGCCAAGGTCACGACTGCACAAGCACATCCTTGGTAAGTCAGCGCGGAAAAAAGTGAAAATGCGATTGAAATTGAACACAAGAAAAACTAAAATTGTGCCATTTCCGCAAAGTCCAACAATGAGGAACCAAAAATTCAACCAACGTAAACAGTGTCGGGAAAAAATAGCATGCAAAAAGAAAACGAAGAGAAGAGAGAGAGAGAGAGAGAGAGAGAGAGAACTTGATTTGCTCATTAATGGCGGCCTCACAGTCATCAGAATACTTTTGGCGAGCGAGAGAAAGCTGAGGAACAGTCGGAACCATGGAGAGCTCCTTCTTGACCTCCTCAAACGGCTCAAAGATGACGCCGGTCAACGTCTGGACGTTCGATTCCGGAAAGCAAGCCGAAATAACGAGTCTCTGGGAGTTCTTCGCCGACGAAGATGATCGGAGAACAGAGGAGGTGGAGAAACTGACAGAATTCGCCGATTGGAAGGCGGTGAGCGAGGAAACGTTGGTGGTGTCGCCATTGTTGGCGAGGATAGAGAAAGAAGGAGAAGCTCTTAGCAGCATAGTGGTTGATCTTGATATCGTCAACAATGGCTGATGAATGAAGAGAGAGAGGAGACCGTAACTGTGCCGAGAGAGAAGCACGGGATAGGATGAAAGCAAAGGAGGATGAGAGAGAGTATAAATGGAGGTGGGGCTGTGCAGTGGCTTAGGTATGGAAGAGGAGCCGTTGGATTGTGGACAGGTGGACGGTATGACGTTCCAAGCGCGTGTCTTGCTCGTGCTGATGATTCTTCTCAATCTGGGAAGATATTTTCGGCAAGACTTTCTCTCGCAGCGTTTTTTTCACAAAAAGGAAACAAGAACAGAAAGTAGCGGATTGGCTAATTTGTTGGCAGTCAGTTAATCAAGCGGGCAAATAAAATGTGAAGATAATAAATTGAAAAAATCAAATTTGAATTAAATTCGAAATTTTTCGGGAGGGAAATTTGTGGTGCCCACGTCTCACTAAGTGACGTCTATAGTATGTCGTACTCGCGCCCGGCATCTGATTCTGTGAGACGTATTAGGTGATACCAGTTCTTATTCTTGTTGTGTACATTATCTAGTGGTTTCATTAAAAATTATAAAAATATTTTTTTTATTTACTAAAAATCTTTATTTATTATGCCGTTTTTAGTTATTTTACATAAATATGCTACTTTAACAGTTACATTTACCAAACATATATTTATTTCAAATCGCTAGTTGAATAGCTAACCACTAACCACTGGTGGGTCATAATTAATCGATAGTAAAGCTATTAACAGTGAGTAAAACAGTTAGCCATTACTAAAATAACTAATTTTACCGGACACGCCCAAAATGCCTTTAATTATAATGGGTAAAGAGTTTTTAAAATGCATTGAAACTTGAAGTAAATTACATATGTGTTGCAAGAACCTCTTTTAACTTGCACAATAATTTGATATATAGGATTGTTGAAATTCAAATTTAATTCCCCTTTTCATACCTGGAGAAATAGATTTTCATCGCAAAAAAATATTTACAATACCTTTGTAATTTTCAGTAGCTCACTAAAATTCGCATTTTTTTTCACTCTATTTTCAAAATATAATATTTAAATTAATTAATTCGATGAACAAAATTTTTAGAAGTTGTCATTGTTTATCAAATTTAAACTCTACCAGTCATCAATTCATCATCAGATCACTCATTGTTATGGCTTTATTTAAATTCCTTGCCATGATGGCCCTAAAAATAAAATATGGGAATAGAGTTACGTGCTGTCAGATATTGTTCACATTCCATGGCTGATCTCTTCCATTGAGCCCAATTCCATGGATGATAGCCCTGACTTGGCCCACTGGCATTGAATTCATGGGTCCAAAAAAGCCGACTGGATACGATGTAAAAATCATTGGTTTAGAGATTAATGGGCTGCTCAGCCCAGGGGAGTGCAAAACGATTGGGGAATTGGAGGCCCAGGCCCAAATGTTTTTCAGTGAATTTTGAGTGAATGCAACTTGGATGCAAATGTTGTCGCCTCATCTCACAGATTGGTCTACGTGTGGCTTATTTTGGGCCTCGCTAGTGTAGAGACTAGAACAAACAAATCCATTTGACTTTATTAACATACGTATGAAATGTCTTGGGTCCATTACCCCACGAGTTGATACAACTCTAAATTGTAATTGGCCTGTTCTTTTTGTTGAACAATAGAAATGAGAAGAGGGAAGGATGGAAAAGAAATGATATTTTTTGAAAGGAGTTGGGAAAAAAGAAATTAGTTGGAAAATTTATATTTTTAGTGAGAAAAAGGCGAAGAAATGAAAAAGAATGGAAATAGAAAGAAGTGGAATTAGGTGAGAATAAACATAAGGGAATAGAACAAAGCGCTGAGAAATTCATATTCCCCAACATGAGAATGAACGGAAAAGAATGGAAAGAGTTGAGAAATACATATTTCCCAACGAAAGGAACTAACCCTAAATGGCTTAACACTAGATCTAGGTTGGAGCCCCCCAAAAGAAACAGAAGAAAAAAAAACTCACTTTTAGAGACTGGTTAACGACTAACTTATATGAGGCCCGGTTTTTTCAAGAGCATTTTTATAAGATTTCATCGTGCCCACACCTATTGGGAGTTAGATTTACAATACATACTTAGTTTGACCAACCATGCATTGAATCTCATATCTTAAAAAAGACTCCATGAGTTAATAGATCTTGATCGAGAGATAGGGGACTAGTTGCTTAGGTTCAAGGCCCAAAACTACCCCTTCTACTTTCCAAGGAACCTGGAGTCCCCAAAGATCAAACCCAGATAAAGAGGGCAGCAAGTAGCGACCGTGCCAAACCGGCTATGACCGCTTTGTCAGGTCATTATACATAATTTTTGCTACACAAATTACAAAAGCCATGAAGAATAAGTGTAGGACATTACAATAACAATATAGACAACTCTTAGTATAGTATTGTATAGTATAACCCTAGCTAGTTATACCCTTTTTGCACCCCAATCAACAAAGGGGTGAGAGGCCAGGGAAGACAATACTATATACACATGCATGAAGATAGAAAACCATGCATCTCGAAAATGAGTACTTTGTTTTGCTTAATTATTACCACGATCGATGCTCATTTAATGATCGACATTGGAAGGTACTTGCACTTTTGCCTTTCTAGGTGGTGAAAAGATGTCTGTTTTCTGGGTTTAAACAAAATATTTGCATCAAAATGCTAAAATATTTGTCACAGATCAGAGACAATGAAAAAAACTAGGGTTCCTTCAATTCGATTCCTCACTCCCATAATACAATAGTGTTTCTAATTTGTACAGATTCTCATTTTGCTCTTATTCCCAGGCTTAGGGTTTTGCAGCCATTTAATGCAATGGAACAGTGACCTTTTGCTGGGGGAGTTACGTTAATTAGCTTGTTTATTTTTAATTCTTAATTTTACTTAATTATGTACAAATTTTGTCCGAACCATGTAATTAGGGCTTTTTAATCCTGGCAGGGTCGGAGTACCGTGGGACCCAGAGGAGGAGACTTAACTAATTCATTGGGGTATCTCTAGGATTGGATCAAAGTTTATGCTAAAAATTAATGGATGCTTTAATTTAAATTTAATTAATTTGATCAGAATGATGTAAATGTTTAATTTTCAAGAGTTTAATTATATCAGAATGAAGTGTTTATAGGTTTTATTTTTAAGATAATAATGATCAGAGCTAAAATCTAATGAAGGTAACTTTTTTCTCAAAACACTTGTATCCGGCCAAACAGTTAGTGCCAAATGAACAACGTGATATCAAAATATCTAAAGTAGCAGGATCAACATAAGTTGGTTCAAATGGCTTGACACTAGCTTGTTCCCCTTATACAAAATCTCGGGTTGCATTTTGTGAATGGAGAAAATCTGCAAAGGGAGAGTTCTACCCTTTATTGGGCAAATATTGTAGCTCGCTCGACTCTAGTGTAATAGAGGTTTCAAGAAAAAAAAAATACAAATAAAAATACATATATATTTAGATAACAAAATCATCAATATTCAATTTAAGGGAGATATTCAACCATCATTCATGGCAAATTTCTCTTGTGAGACATCCGGTAAAATTGGAAAATTATTAACATAACTCATGGTTAAAGTTTAGTTCAAAATACTAAGCAAGCAACACTTGATCATATATTTCGAGAAGCAAATCAACCATAAGATTGAATGGTACATTCAGCACAAAAGTTCTCTTTTCCTATGTACGTACGACTCAAATAACCCTAATCTTCTTTTACTTCTGTTGTAATCAATGATTACTTAACTAAATAAAATTCTTAATTATAAGAATGACGCCTAATTCCTCATTATTTATCACTTAATTATAGGAAAGAAAAAAAGCTAACCACTATTAGTTTCAACTGGTCATTGATAGTACTAAACACCGTAACAGCTAGGGTAACACCTTTACAAGCCGGTCATATTTGATGCATTTAGTAAATTATATACTATATTACGATATTGTCATCGATCTTACAAGAAAGTGTTATGAGACAGTATTCGAGATGCGTCGTAACAGTAGATCCCGCACGGAAAATTGTTGTTGTTTTGTCCTGATTTTTTTTTTTTTTTGTATGGCTACAAATTGTTAGTGCAAAATAAAATATGACACGAAGTTTCTAAATTCTAAGAGAGACAAAATGGTGGCTAGGAAACAAGAGCTGGTTTTTTGTGGCTGCAAAGATCGACAAGATTTCCCGTATATTTTAGAATCATGTGAGCTGCATTTAATGCGTGCAATGGTGACAAATATGGTGGAGGGATAAGGCTCGAGCTTCTGAGCTACCTAAGCTAGGGTTTCTCCTACATACACTTTTTTAGTAATTAATTAATTAATTAATTTTCATTTAAATTTTCGTTAATATAGTTTAATTTCTTAATCCCTCGAATTGGGAGTTTTCCTCATTTTTATAAAGAGTACCCACTCGTTAACTCCATTAATGCCATGGTCGGATGTTTATTGATTTCAATAATTAACTGAATTAAGGGAATCCTTTTGAGATTAGTTTGAATAATAATAATCTAAATAGTTAAGGCTGTCAATAATAAGTATTTTTAAGTTTGTAAAAAAAATTTCTTTAATACAAATATCATCTTATTCTAAAATTTAAGTTTACGATAAACTGTTTATGTATATAATATCATACTAATTAATCCGAACCAACCAAATTAATGAATGCAAGTTGATTTAGTTAGTTAACGTTAAGAAAAGAGTTCTCCGTTTAAGTAGTTGACATACTGTACAAAATCATATTTTGTCGTAAAAGTGTATATTGATTTATATTAATATGTTCAAATTAGTTATAGGGGTGTTTGGTAGCAACAGCTTTTTGAGAAAAAAATAGCTGTTGGAGATAATTTTGGCTGTTTTGACAAAGTCAAACAGTTAAAGGGTGTTTGGTAAAGAGCTGTTTGCAATAGCTGTTTGGCTTCGAAAAGCTTTTTTTGAAAAAACTATTCCTATTAGCATTTTGAGAAGAACTTTTTGTAGAAATGACATAATTATTCATAAGTTTGAAAAAATTACACACATCTCATTAAAAACTAATTCATAAATAAGGGCATAAATGAAATTTTACCAACATATTTTTTAGAAACAACTAATTTTTGCCAAACACTTTTTCTAAAAACAGTTAATATAAACAGCTAATAGAAACGGCTAACAGCTAATAGAAACGGCTAACAGCTAATGGCTAACAACTGTTTACCAAACAGGGCCATAATTAAATCAAATTGGTTAATATTATTGGACATCTGAATCAGTCACAAAGTTGCATGATCAAGATACAATGAATTAATGTGAGAGAAAAAAGTATAATACTTGAGAGATAATATTAGTATAATTGTCAGTATAGTATTTTCCCTACCAAAAATTAATCTATTAAGAATTAGAATGTAGACAAAATATATGCACTACGTACACAGGTGCTCCATCGTGATGAGAATCCTTTTGAATTCTCCTTGTCAGATATCATCTCTCTCATCTGTTTTATTAATCCAGAAGGGTACTTAAATTAAATAATAATTATTAACATACGTTGGTTCTAGTAATTTGACACTTCTTTCTCTTTAGTAATGTCTCGAGTTCGAGTCTTGTGAATGAAAAAAATTTGTGATTGGAGAGCTCTACCCCTTATTGGTCAAGAGTAATTTGATTCGAGTGAAATGGAGGATCCAATATCCAAAAAAAAATAATAAAAAATTCGGACTTCATGATCCAAAAGGGACAACAAGCATTCTGTGTTGTTTCGACTTGTATAAGTAGATTATTAGATTAGTAAATCACTTGTTGATTTTATAGACAACAACAACACCTCTCAGTGTGGGTCTCACTTTCACGGGGTCTGGATTGTTGATTTTATAAACAATGTAGTAAGCTTTTTTAATCGAGACAATGTATCGATCGTTAGCGTAATTATATATGGTTTGAAAATGAGCGAAGTTCGAACCTGATAAATTAACGACAGATTAAAAAGCTTTCTATAAGATTGTCTCACTTTTGAACTTCTTCCTAACAAGGATTTGATAATATATACAACAATATAGTTTGTATGTGTTTGTTATAAATATTTTAAGAAAAATTTCTACAAAATTTTGAATAATTTGTCTCTTCGGATGTCCACAACATTGTTGTAAGTGGCAAGGAAGAGAGACAATAAATTAAAGTGCATAATTGATAAATAAATATATGCTTCAAGGACGAAATAGCCGTCTCACAAGTCTATCGGGTCAGGTTTATTTAAATGATGTTTATTTGCTCATTTTGTATGAGGAGGTCAAGCATTGATATTATAGCCGTTTCTTCTTCTCCTTCCTTTTTAATAATAAAACATCTAACGTTGGTACGTTTGAATTTTTTTCATATTTGGCTTGTTAAATAGTTTAATTTACACTATAGTATTCTCAGATTAATCTTTCTGATTTAAAATGAATCATAAAAATAAATATTAAAAGGGTGGAGATATATGCCTTGTTGCAAGACACCTTTAAATGTCTTGCCTTATTATGAATTAACATGTTTTATGATTTAAAATCATAATTTTTTCAATGATTATACTTAATTATGAATTGCTGACATTAAATATTCGTCGGCTACACCGATAAAGTATTAAATGATACCCTAATCTCATTAACCCTATCTGTGAGTATACGTAATACGCGTATTTTAGAGAAGTGATAAATTATGGATAAAAAGATGGTTTTATATAATTTATAAATTGTAATATACTTCCACGATTCGATCCTACCATATTTTCAGTTTAAAAACATAATATTATGATTTTTTAGTTAAAAACAAGACACTTATGAAGTGTCTTACAATAAGACACTTATCATTTTGCATAATAAAATACGTATATATCTAAACCCGTCATGAAAAAAGGACCCCAAATGCGACAGTTGTTGAGATGAGTCTCAATTAATGACCTTATCAATTGAGATGGGTATGTTTATAATATGACAATCTAATCCCCTATTTTATACTTTATTATTAAATTAAATGAAGGCCTCAAGAGAGAGAAAGGAGTGCAATTTTTGGAGTCTTTCACGTGAATGTCTGTCTAACAGACATTCACGTTGAGCCACACCTTGACCTCCCTCAATTAATCAAGGTTCTAGGGTTAACTAGGGGGCGCCACTCAGTTAATTAAGATTTATTAAGCAAAGCTCCCAATTAAACCTCAACACGTCGACGCCTCAAAATAATGAGTGAAATCAGTCAAGGACAGTGGAAATGTGGACCCCTATTGGGTCCAAGTCCAACCCAATTAGGAGTTTGACAACAGTCAAATATAAACATGTTTGTTCACTATTCTTGACATAAACATCTCTCTCCATTGCAAAAGGTCATTGAGTAATTACCAACCATGTTAATCACCAATTCATCATAGTCACTAATAATTAAAGTTGAAAAAGTCTGACCCGACACGATAGCACAATTCAAATTCTACCGAAAGTTATTGATCAGAGAAACACAAATCCGACGACCGACATGATCGAACTGATTTTGACCTAAAATCGCTACGCTTTGACCCATTTATTCAATGGGTCGATCTGAACCGACCCATTATCCTGATCTATTAATAATCAGGACAACTGATTGATTAGTTTTTACAGTATGTCTAGACCATGAATTATGTTGATTTTAAATGTAATAATTTGAGTTATCATGTGTGAGTGTGACGTTTGATAAATCATGTAAAAGTTGTGATTTTCAAAGATTAAGTGTCAGATTTGACCACCGTAGTCTAGTGCTATTTGAACGTATTATACTTTACCATATCAACTATATCTGTTGAGGAAAAAAGAAATTTTATGGTGGTTGTCTATTCGTTAATTATTAGTAAGGGAATTCACTAGTTTTATGGCACTTTAATTGGTCAGATTAGTTAGTCATTATTGATCTAGCAGTGAAATAATTAGCTTTTAATGTGGTCACCATAAGTGGGATTTTAGACTCTAGACAATATGAATATATATTAGTCTACAATATTAATTTAAATGGTTCTAATTACATCTTATAATTATATCAATAGTTTTACAGTAACTTGAGATGATTCTATCGAAGAATTTATATTACTTTTATATTATCTGGTGAAGCACCATACAATGCAATGCGATGTAATGAATGACATAGAAACATAGTCTTTGTCCATGGATTACACTATACAAAACCATAGCATTATGGGTACACTCTTTTCAACTTTTCATTAGTATTTATCATCACCATTTAGCAACTTTCATTACAATCAGCAATTTTCAACACAATTCAGCATAATTCAGCACTATTAAGTAATCATTGAAATGACCTAATTATATTTTCTTCATCTATTCAATATATTCCAATATATTTCAACATGTATAAGTAGATTTCAACATATTTCAGTAATAAACACCAACTCATAAGTCGAAAAGAACATACCTTATACATGAGAGTAAATGAGTAATGGGACCCAATCAACCAAGCTAAGCCCCGTGTGAGCAATGATATTGTGTGGCGGACTGTGGGACGTCTTACTTCCGCCTACGTTCAATCCTTGGGATAGCAAATTTCTACTTGTTGGAATTGCTGGTAGCAAGGGCTTTATGTGGCCTTGGATCTTACGAGTTTGGCTTGCTTATGCAACTCCATATAGACTTGAATGTCCATTGAATTTATCCCTGAATAGGGGATATAGGCCATGTTCTTTTCGTAGGTCGATTCTGAAATACCAACATCAATCTGCTTCAACCTACTTCAACTGTTTTAACCAAGTTCAATTTATCACATAAAAAAATTTAACCTACTTCATCATTTTATCCATCCAATTTACCTACGAAAAAAAGAGGCCCATAGTGGATCACAACTCACCATAAAAGAAGAAAGTTACTCAACCCATTTGTCCAGTATCTCCTCCTCCCTCCCTTTCTCTCAAATTATGTGATGCAGATAAGTCTTAGATTCCGAGTATACTTAAACCTCTAAAATCTTTGTCAATTAATATAGTTAACATTTTACCCCATTTAAAAGTTACTAATAATTTTCTTTAACAGAATTATAATGATTCTACAATCACCGCATGTTTAAATCCATCTCCAAAATTAAACATTCCAAAAACCATTGCAAAGACATAAGAGTTCCCCTCCCCCGACCCCTTTCCTCGATAAAAATGTACTCATGTCGTGCTTTATTTTTTGGGATTCAGATAAGCGTTAATATGAAACTCATCGTATCAATGAGTAGATAATCATTCCATGTCAAGGAAGTACTTCTGCAATAATAGAAAACTTTACACAAATCTCAAAAATCATTAATTTTGGAGATTAATAGAAAGCCAACATAGAAAAAATCTTTGGATTGGAAATGTCCATTCTGAATTTATACAGCTACCAGCTACACTGCCTATGATGTTGTCCCTCCCTTGGCCAAGGGAGGGCCATTCACGGTCGTTACCCCGGCTACCAATTGAATTACTCTATTAGTTTCACTCAATTTCCTTTTGGGTG
The DNA here is from genome assembly GCA_017589665.1 of Selenicereus undatus. Taxonomy (NCBI): domain Eukaryota; kingdom Viridiplantae; phylum Streptophyta; class Magnoliopsida; order Caryophyllales; family Cactaceae; genus Selenicereus; species Selenicereus undatus. The sequence goes on from JACYFF010031958.1 coordinate 107,952,413, forward strand.
TGTGTGTTGGGACCCGGGCGGGGGGGGGGGGTGGTTCTGACAGTGATTTCCTAGTTCAAACCCTCCTATTCAATCGTAGGAGAGGATTTAAATAGCAATGAAAGAGCAAATAATTAGGGTTTTGTTATTGTTCTGCATATTGATAAGCACAATGTTATGCCCGAAATGAAGAACATGCAACCATTGCATGCACAAGTATACCTAACAACATGTACAAGGGCCATCAGGCGACCACACATAAAAGAAATTATTGGGTAATATACAACTAAATCAGCCATTATATTAGACTTGATCAATATCAGGTAAACAAGTGGGGAAAAGTGCCCAGTGTTTTATGTGCCACCAAAAGGCCAAATGATTTCGACCCTTTCTGAACCCTCCAAGGCCCATGACACAGCCACTCCTCTCATTTCAGACACAATACAATATAAAAATGTCTAATTATTATTTTTAACAAACTAGTTTTACAAATAAGCACTTTTATTATATCTATAAGCGCACGAATTAGGTTCACATATACATTGGCATTATAAATAACCAAGCTTCTTCCTCATTCTTTCCACGCTATAGGCTTCTGTAGTTACCTCCAGCGTAACTCTCCTCCTTCCTTTCTAGCTTGAAAGTACTTCATTTTTCTTTTGTCATATTCTGAAATGGGTGGCAATGGAACTTCACCTTGTGCTTCTTGCAAGTTGCTCAGACGTCGATGTGCCAAGGACTGCATTTTCGCTCCCTATTTTCCTTCTGATGATCCCCACAAGTTTGCCATCGTTCACAAAGTATTTGGTGCTAGCAATGTCAGCAAAATGTTACAGGTGAGTAAAATCATAGCAGACATAAGAGTAGACATTCAAAGCACTAAATACAAATAGTTCTTACAATACCATGTTGTCCACGTCGCATACTTTCAAACTACATCGGCTATATGCAGTTCACGTTGATATGTCGCACAACCAACGAGCATATAACCAAGCAAACATAAGAGCACACCGTGTAGCACCTAATATGCTAACCTGCTTACAATATCCAGTAGTGTATTTTCGCGTCTTTCATTCTGCAGTAGTTCTCTGTCATAGAACTAATGAGCAAATTAAATCAAAGCAAACATAAAGAAGAAAGTCAAACACTAAACTTTCGTATTTGATTATAATATGCTGTCGTGTTTTTTTAAGTGTATAGTCATATGGTCGAGTTTTCTCCCAAATAACTAAGACCAGCTCCTCGGACTTGAATCATTACAGGAGCTTCCCGTGCATCAAAGAGCAGATGCAGTGAGCAGCCTAGTATATGAAGCAAATGCGCGGATGAGGGACCCAGTTTACGGGTGTGTGGGGGCCATTTCGTACCTGCAAAACCAGGTTTCACAGCTGCAAATGCAATTAGCAGTGGCCCAAGCAGAGATATTTTGCATCCAAATGCAGCAGCAAGAGCCAAACAGCAACATCGCAACACCACATAACAGTTTTGAGGTCCCAGATGACAAGTCTTTCCTTCTTCAGAACAATCTTTCACATCACCAGTACCTCAATTTCCCAACCACCAGTGACCATGTAATCCAAGAATCCTTCAAAAGGGAGTCTTTTTTTGGACATGACATGGTTTCATAATTCATAGTTTCAATAATAAGTTAGCATCCTGGTGCTGTATGCCTTTTCTTTTTAATGCTTGAATCACTGCATAAATCTTGTGTTCCCGTCTCTCTATTCATTCTTATTTTTTCTGTGCCCATTCCCAAAGGGGAGACAGTTCACAGTGTTCTCATTCAACATAAGTTCTCCTCCACCAGCAACGGGCACCACCCCCCCCCCCCCCAAAAAAAAGAAAAGAACAAAACCAAAAAACAGAAGGGAACTACATCAGCTTATAGAAACCCACAAATTATTATCCACACCAAGGTGTAGGCACTCCTGCCTATACCAGGGCTCACCGCTGGCGAATGTGATGGTGTTAGTAGTTAGTACATGACATGCAAATGCTGATGCTAGTAGTGTGGAAATATCTTACATCATAATGCAGCCCATAAAAGCAAGCAGTAGATGGTGCATTGATAACCTCAAGTTAATTTGCTACCTTAATGGCAATTCTACAATGATGCAGATATGATGATGAGTAAATAACTCCTTTCCTGGCAGTTTTTTTTTTTTTTTTTGGGGGGGGGGGGGGGGGGCTAAAGAAGCCTGTTCTAGCTATCCTATAACAAAGAACAACAGCGAAAGAAGCTCAGGTTACTTAGTGAAATTCAAACCAAGAAGATCTTTTTCCCCGCTTGACCTTACCTTTTCTTGTTTTGGGGGAGACCATGTAGGAAAAGTCCAAGAGACAAGAGCAGCTTTCACTAGTCATTTTCAGTCTAAAGAAAAAGTGGACCCTGAAAAGATATAGAATAAGAAGTGTTTGAAAACAAGGATCGTTGATAGGGTCAACTCGATCTAACATGGGACATGCAGCAAAGTAAAGAGCTTTGTACGTTCTCTCTCTCTGTCCTTTTCTTTCTCATTGTGGATTTCTTTCTCCCCTTTTTTTTGGGGGGGGGGGGGGGGGCCGGGTTAAGTGACTTCAATAAATCTTTCCTAGGAGTCCGTCACGTACAGGGGCTCAATGAATGAAACGGGGGTTGGGAAGTTAAATGTCATGCAGCCTTGTAGATGTACAGTTTTCACATTTGTTGTCCCTCCCCCTCAGTACGCCCTCAGTTGACATGGACAGAATTTCTTGGACTCAGCTTGCCTATATCTATGCCGTAGTATGTAAAGGAGCATACATCAGTTTAGTCATCTCACCCTCACTCAAGCGTTCTTGGAAAATACAATGTATTTTTAATATAAAAGGTTACGTTTTCTGCCCAAGTAAGAGTGCCAAACTTTACTCTGATTTATGATGATAAAGAATCCGAACAGAACCAGAACTGATTAAAGAAATATCTTGTCAGTTCTCACTATCCTCGACGATTCGTTAGACAAACTTTCTATCTACATAGCCAAACGCACTAGACCACCTACAATTACAATCATCTCACCTTTTAACCAAAATCTTCCTGTTAACTTTTTCTTTAGCTCCACCAAAGACAATGCAGCTAAATGCAACACTGTTCACCTTTTAATCAAGCAGCATTACCAATTGGACCATTTCAAGATCAATTCATACTACGCAGCACACAGAAAGAGAAGGGGGGCCAACGGTGAACTCGCATCCTGCAGAGCTAGATAAACAAATCCAAATTGCTTCAACAGAATAGTTTTAAAAAAAAATAAAAAAAATACAAGTGACGTGCACCAGCCAAGGAATCAGCAAAATAGAAGGCTATGATAAATTCAGAACCTACGATCTACGAAGGCAAGCAGAGAGACTAGCATGTGACATGAAAATAAAAAATATGGCTACTAGCCTACAATGTGGTAAGTGAAGACGACAGGCAACAGTCCTCATCAATACCCTACGTATATAAATTCTCACATGTACACAATGTTTTTCTGATCTATGTCGGAATGTCATTAATGCAAACTAATTTTCAAATTTTCAAGAGAGTAAAATATTCTCATTCCTAAATATATTTGCTACTATATATCCAGCCAAAATAAAAGAATTCAACCCCATCACCGTTCCACAGGGGCACAGAAAAAAAAATAACAAAAAGAAGAGTTCATTACAGCATAGTTATTAGCAGGATCCCAGTGTTCTGAATCTTTTCAGTATCAAATTTCTGCACAAAAAGTCCAGAACACTAGAAGCAGAAATCACTGCAGCAAAATACTAAAAATATTTAATAAGATATTTTGAGCAGCTTTCTTGAGTGTCATAGGAGAAGCTGGAATTTGTTACATTGCAGGATCAGAACCCCTTGGATGTTTCACGTGGGAGGCAGGTGTTAGTGCTGAGTTCATGGCTAAATAAGATATAAAAACAAAGATTTTATTACATTATCTTCAGTGAATATTTGAATGCCATAACATGTTTCTCAAATCCATCTCCCCCAACAATTATATGTCTCAATCAAAAAGAAATGTTTTCCAGTACATGTAAAGAAGAAGGGTAAAAAAACAAATACACAGAGAGAGAGTGAGAGACAACACGGACAACAGCTGACTCAAGATTCTTCCAAACTGTTCTTTTTTTTTTTGGGTTTGGCTGATTAGAGATTTTATTGATGGAAACACTTCCCCAAGTCATATTTCCAAAGTTTTCTTCCTTCCTAATTGCATCCCTTTTGTTTCTGTAGCTCCTCTATTTATATTCTAATAGTTTCTCTTTTCCTTTTTGTCTTTCTTATAGCAGAGGAAAGCTTGTATTATTTAATTCAAACAGGCGCAGAGCCCTACGTACATTTATAAGAACAGCTTGAGGTTGAGTAATTAATGTGTTTTCCCATTTTGTCTTATTCAGTGACATTTCTTATATTTTAGGCAGTTAAGGTTGGGTCCTAACACACAAGAGATTGGCATGACGTCTTCAATATGACACCTACAATACTTCCCTTAGCTTGGAATTACTAGAAGAAAAAGTTACCTTGGAAGAATGCTACCTTGTATTATATACATGTCAGAGAAATAGGGTCTTTCCTTCTTTCTAAAATTCTAAGTCTATTATGCTGGTAAGGTTAAATTTTTGCATTAAGATTAATTTTAACTATCTCTTGGGCATATGAGGCTTGTAGATCACTTTGGTAGTATATCACAGATCACAATTTGTTGCTTCCATTTCATAACATCAAGAGAATTAGTAGACTAAAGTTGCGATTGTATTAATTAACTTAGACACTGGGGTTATAGAGTATAGACTAGAGCTCCTTAGTGAGTTAAGAAGTACCAAAGTATTGGCACCAGAAATATGCATGCATGCTTTCAGGTAAGATCGAACTACATATTGCAAAGTTTTCTGTCCCAACAGTACCAGCAGGTTAATCATTTGATCAAACACCAAATCAGTGAATGATTACTCCACTTGTAGGCTCACAGTGTACACTCCATTATGGTAACCAGATATTTTTACTAGCTTGATCCATCTATACTAATACATAAAAGCAAAGTTTTAATAACTGTCATTTTCTTAACTCTCATTCACTTGAACTTTTTAACCGTTAGATTAGATGATAGGTAATTTACAGCCGTTCATTTATTTCACTCAATGCACCGGCCAAGCAATCACTAATTTGGCTCAGAAAATTCCAGACCCCTCTCTGCCTGTCTATCTCTCTCTCTGTGTCTCTCTCTCTCTCTTCTCAAGTGTCTGCCCTGTTGCTTACAGCCGTTCATTTCACTCAAGCCAAGCAATCACTAATTTGGCTCAGAAAATTCCAGACCCCTCTCTCTCTCTCTCTCTCTCTTCTCAAGTGTCTGCCCTGTTCTTGCTTACAGCCGTTCTTGCTTTCCCATGGCTTCCCCTGTTACTCTTCCTGCCTGCCTCTCTTTCCCTGTGTTTGTTTTCAAAAATTTATACAGAAAATGATGTCCATTGAAGAAGGACCGAGGAAGGTTGGCCATGGCGGAAGACACGGCGGGGATGGGGCTAAGGTTGCAACTAGAAAGAAGATTCGGCGGGGATGGGACATTGGAGGAACGCTTGCTGCGGTGAACCTCCATGGGACGACAAGCTGGGACTCCATAGCCGAAACCTTTCTTCCCTCGAGAGGTACAGAGTTTTTTTGTGTGCAAGATCTAAGATGTCTTTTTGTGTTTTTGAGTGAATGGAGGGTCGATTGACATGTAAATTTGCATTTGATTTTTTTTTTAAAGAAAACGTTACTCATTTTTGATTCCAATTGAAGGTGAAGAGATTGGAAGAGGAGAGAGAAAGGGCCTTGTCCAAGCCAGATGGCCCGTATGGCCGTATGAAGCTTCAAGATTTGAGATGTCTTTTTTTGTTTTTGATTGAATGGAGGGTCAATTTGGCATGTCAATTTACCTTTGATTTTTTTTTAAGCAAGATCTTACTCGCGGAGGGGATGGGGCTGAGCCTGCAACTAGAAAGAAGATTCGGCCGATGCATGGGGCACATTGGAGGAACGCTTGCTAGCCTGTGCGGTGAACCTCCATGGGACGAAAAGGTGGGACTCCATAGACATAACCTTCCTTCCCTCGAGAGGTACGAAGTATTTTTGTGTGCAAGATCTAAGATATCTTTTTGTGTTTTTGAGTGAATGAAGCCTCAGATCTGAGCATTGAATCCGGATATTTTTCCGCAATCTCTGTTTTATTTTGCCTTTTATTTTTTTAAAAAAATCCTTAATTCGGTTATGATATGTTTCCCACCTCCGTTTGACTCCTGAGCACTCACAAACTTGCCCCCCTACTCTCCAACGCAGTCACAACTTAGTAACTGCTCATTGTGCTCACGTTCTCCTGAAACGGATGTGTTGTTTTGGTTTTAATAGTCTACCAATTCCCCCCATCTCACATATTATCTCACAACATCCTCTCGCGTGAACTCTTCCAAACATATTTCCAAAGGATTCTGATCTTGCCAGGTACTCATCATCCTCACGTTCTCTTGATGTTGTTTGCTTTTGATGTTGAGTTTTTGTTTCACCTAATTCTGTGTATTCTTGGTTGTGGGGGTTGTTTCTATTTAATTCCCCCCCAACATCCCTTGACCACATGATTAATTATAATTAATCTTCAACATGGGTTTTATAAAATAGCTAAAAGCATGTTTCTCGATGATAGTTATTTATAAATGTTTTAAAATTAGGTGCGTTGCTTGATTCCTGTGAAGGCAATACAAACAGTTTGATACAAAATATATCATGCCCATCAGGTGATAGGAATTTTGATTGGTTATAATATATCATGATATATGTTTAACTCCATTCTTTTGATGCAGGGAACGACAATCCTGTTTTTCCCCTCTACGACACCAAGTTATCTGCCATCTGGATTCTGCACGGTTCTACCTCAGAGGATCAACATTTGATTATTAGGTATAAAGTTACTCTTTTCTTTTAGTTGGGTGGATTGAAAATTGGTTT
>JACYFF010031958.1:107959383-108021311 GCA_017589665.1 Selenicereus undatus
TTACTAAATATGGAGACAGTTTAGTCATAGTTTTCTTTCTCATACTATGTTCATACGTCCTTGACTGATGTGTGGCTAGCTAATCTATCTCTCAATATTCGGCCGACGCATGGGGGACATTGGAGGAACGCTTGCTAGCCTGTGCGGTGAACCTCTTACTCGGTTATGATATGGTTCCCAGCTCCGTCAGACTCCTAAACACTCACAAACTTAGGCCCTCCGCGTCTCTCCAATGCAGTGACAATTTCAATTTATAACTGCTCATACATCGTTTGCATTCTCACCTGTTACCTCACAACATCCTCTTCTATCTCATATATCGTTTGCAATTAATCAAGTGAATTCTTCTAAACATATTCCAAAAGATTCTGATCTTCCTAGGTAGGCATAATCCTCACGTTGTAATTTGGTTCGGATTCTGTTCGATTGGTTTTGTATTCAATTTATGTGATTTGGGTAATTCCGGAATTTGTGATTAGTTTTGTATTGGTTATTGTTAGTTTAGGTTATAAATTTGATTCATGTATAGAACTCTGAAGAGGAATTTTGAGATTAGTTTTGTCTTGGTTATTGTTTGTTAATTGTAAATATTCAGTGAATTCACGTAGTCCTGAATCTTTTCGTTTTGCTGTTTATGCTTGATGTTTGATGGGATAGATAATGCATTAGCAAAAGTGGAGTGCTTTACCAATGCAATTGTATGGAGTGTTTTCGCTCGGTTTATATGGATGCTTGATGCATGCACTTTTAAATAGTATTTTTATGGTTTTAGACAACTACTTAATATGTCATCATGTTGTGTTATTAGTTTATGATTTTAGCTTGCTTGCTTGAGTGAGAACTGGACTACTCATATCGAGTCCAATCATATAAATGTTGAATTTTGGCCTAAAAAACATGGACTGTGTAGTTGACCTTTAATTTAAACTACTGCTGGTCTGCTGCTGCTACAATAATAACAATTCAGTATAAATATCATTTCACTGGAATTAAAAAATTTAGATGTGGATGATTTTACTCTTGCAAGCATTCTAATTTGAAGAGACGTTGATTCCTAGAAACTACGAAAGATGTTTCATCTTCAATTTGGTTTTGTTATATTTGACAAGCATATGTAGTTCTTATAAGAACTAGCTAGGAAGGGTAGCCTAAACATTGGTTGCGTTTTATGTGAAGGATTAACGGCAAAATTTCCTTTATACAGTGCACAAATACATTGGTTGCGTTTTATGTATGAATTATAGGATAGTTGCTCTGGAATGATTTGTTCCAAAGTCCAAAATCCCTAATATGTGCCTAGCGTTTCCAAAATCCCTAATGCCTAGCTAGCCCACCATTCTTGTTAGGAACACGCTTCTCAAGCCATTAATTAGTGGAACCTTCTTGCCTACATTTGATGCTTCCAAGGAAAGCTTCTGATGACAGATGAGCCGAAAAGAATATTATTCGCATAGATCAGTCCTAATTTGCAGAAGATGAGCAATGTTGTCTGTACAAACTGTTACTTGATAATAATGCACTATGATGAGTCTATTAGTCCAAGTCCATCAACGTCCCATATAGGACTAATCTGTATAAGAGATCACAAAAAGAAAATTTATGATTTTATCAAATGCATCGTGAGAGTATTTGACTATTTAGTTTAAAGTTTGGTTATTTGTATAGTTTCATTTTATTCTGTGTAAAGTTCTTTTTTTGATCAATTCTTCTTTAAGAAAGGTGCTATTGAATCTTCTTTATTTCTTGCCTTTTTGGGACTTGGGCAGATTCTTAAAAGATTAAGGAGTTGAGGTATTATATAGAAAATCCTCAAAAGTTGATTAGTGTTAACATTGAATACAAGAATTGTTATTACTTGGATGAATCAAGGGCAAGCTACATATACGTATATACATACATATATGTCTGTGACATGTTTTCGTATTTATTAATGAGTGTCCAACATTGATAATTGTATCATATATTGTGTCGTTAGGCATGCAAGCTTCTAATTTGAATGTATGCAAGCATCTAATTGATTTATTGTGATTATGACAATATAAGGAGTGAAATTAAATTTCAAAATATTTTTGTGGCGTGATCGATCAAAGCGAGGAAAATCTTGGTGGATCAACCTCATATGTGTCAATGTACATTGGTTGCGTTTTAAATTTTATTTTTGATTTTCGTTTCTTTATTTCAACTTTTGCCATTTTTTGGTTTTTTATTTTTGATTTTCAATTTTCACATTTTTTATTGATTTATATTTTCTTATTTTGATTTTATTCTTTTTTGTTTTTGTTCTTTCATTGTTTGTATAGATTTTTAATTTGTTAAATTTTTTATTCCCAAAAAACGTCCTACAAAAAGCAACTTATAGAAAATCTCAAAATATAAAAAATGAAAAATGAAAAAGTAGCTCCAAGAAATTAAAAAACCAATAAAAAAAATAAAGCAATAAAACTATGTTACTGTATTTTTTATTTTTTGCTTTTTATTTTCTATTTTGTAATTTTAGTTTTTTTAATTTTATTTTTGATTTTCATTTCTTTATTTTTGGTTTTGCCATTTTTTTAATTTTTTTTTGTTTATTTTTTATTTTTCATTTTCGCATTTTTTATTGATTTATATTTTCTTATTTTGATTTTATTCTTTTTTGTTTTTGTTCTTTCATTGTTTGTATATGTTTTTAATTTGTTAAATTTTTTGTTCCCAAAAAACGACCTACAAAAAGCAACTTACAGAAAATCTCAAAATATAAAAAATGAAAAATGAAAAAGTAACTCCAAAAAATAAACAAAACTAATCTACATTTCATATTTTCGGCCGCTAGATATGTCTTTGCTAATTATTTATTTATAGCGGAATATATTCCATCAACTTTTGCTATCTGTGAGTAATTCTTCAACTGTGAGTGCACATATAGAGATCTCCATTCCATACGTCCAACCCAATTACAAACACATCTATACTAATACCAATCGCAGCATATATACTACATACAAGAATAAATTATAGGCAACTTCATTCAGGATTGTGTAAATATTATTATAGATTACAGTCAATGGAATCAGGAAGCTCACTTATTTCGATGGACATTAGTTGGTTTTTCTTTTGGGGGCGGAGGGAATTTAGTTTTTTTTTTTTTGGGGGGGGGATGAAACCAAGGAATGGATCTAAGAAAACTAACATAAATTAATATATGTGCCACTTCAAGTTTATAAATTTGAGAAATGCATACAATTTGCATGATTTTGGGGCTAAATTTAAAAATACCGATAAGTTGTTTAAAAGCATATAGTTTGCATGATTTAGTGGCTACATTTTAAAACAAAAATAAGTTCTCTTCTTTTGTTAGACAATTTTATTGAGCCCATTTTTACTCTTTGGGAGCAATTGTTAATTTGTTAGCGCACAAAGAGAACTCCATTTCATATTTCCAATCCAAATCCCAATTCCACGCAACATATGCAAATATACTTAGAATTTCTCACACACAGCTATTGATATCCTACTTTAACACATTTTCATTTTATATTATTAAACTATAGTTTACTCCCAATAAGCATTAAGGGAGCCAACTAATTTTTCCCCCTTATCTTCGGTTGCAGCTTTTTCCTGCAAATCTGCCATTGATATTCGTACTCGTTGAGGTTAGTCTCTGATATTACTATCTTCATTATGTGTGCATATCATATTAATTTTTCAATTGCTTAGCGTTAAAATTTTCTTGTGAGAATATTATGCACGTACATTTCTGCACTTGGATGAGTTAGATGAGAATATTTTTTTGTTTTTTTATTTTTTATTTTTCATTTTCACATTTTTTGTTGATTTATATTTTCTTATTTTGATTTTATTCTTTTTTGTTTTTTTTCTTTCATTGTTTGTATATATTTTTAATTTGTTAAATTTTTTATTCCCAAAAAACGACCTACAAAAAGCAACTTACAGAAAATCTCAAAATATAAAAAATGAAAAATGACAAGGTAACTCCAAGAAATAAAAAAAACTATTAAAAAAAATAAAGCAATGAACTATGTTACTGTGTAGTAAATCATCAATTACATCCCCAAACTTTTCCTCTATAAGACGTTCGCTTTTAATTCTTAATCTATGGTCTACTGCCAGTAAAGAGTAAGTGAGCTAACTAATTTTCTTGCCTATTTTTCAATTCCAATAATTTCCTGTAGGCTTGCCCTTGATATTATGTACACAATTTAACACAATGGAAGCTAAAAGAGCATGAAATCGAGAAAAATTCAATACAAACTCATACTATGATAGTGATATTTTAACAAACAATGAGATACTTTTACATACCAATCAAATTAAATACACCCTTTACATAATCACAGTTTGTGACACTCCTAAAATTCCTTTCCGCTATAATATGTTCCTTTTATATTCTTAATTTATAGTATACTCCCAATAAAGAATACACGAGCCGTCTAATTTTCTTTCCTATTCTTCATTTGCAGTCTTTTCTCGCAGCTGTGCCCTTGATATTGATATTATGTTCGCGTATTTTTCTTTGTTTTTATTCCATTGCTTTAAAATTTCCTTGTGGGAATAATATGCACATATTGTTCTTTAATATTTTGGTACTATTATGCACATGATTAGTAACTACAATACTTAATGTAAATAATATACGTATATAATTATTATACTACATATTTTGTTACTAGAAATTGTTTACTTACATTATGTACTTACCTATCAATCAAATTAAAAACACCCTTTACATTATCAAACTTTGTGACCTTCCTATAATTCCTTCAATGAATAATACGTCCTTTGTTAAATACGAGGCGGTAATCTTAACATTTAGCATCGTTTCTTTTCTAAATATTATGTACACAAACTATAATGTACAACACAATCGAACCTAAAAGAGCATGAAATTGAGGAAACTTCTAAACAAAATCATACTATATGGGTCATATTTTGACAAACCGTCAGATAATTTACATACCAATGAAATTAAAGAAACCCTCTACATTGTCAAACTTTGTGACACTCCTAAAATTGCTTCAATGAATAATAAGTCCTTTATCATACAAGATGTAGCATAATTTTCCTTTGATTTTACCCCCAAATACACGATTATCGTCAAATTCTCAATATTTTGCATAGTTCATTTCCTACATATTAAACATACAAAAAATAATGTACAACATAATGGAATCTAAAAGAGCATGAAATGTACGAAACTTCTATACAAAATCATACTGTGTGAGTCACACTTTGACAACCAGTTAGATAGATTTACATACCAAACAGATTAAAATCACCCTTTACATTATCAAACTTTGTGACACTCCTAAAATTCCTTTACAAATCTATACAAAATCATACTGTATAGGGGAAAAATATGTTACTAAATAGTCTATGGATGCAACTACATCTACTTCACTGAACAACAAAATGATGAACTTTTACCTAATAATGCACATAATTTTTCTGAAGTAGTGATGGAAACCCTAACTGGAAGTGGTGACATCACTGTAAGAAGGCTTCGAGCAAGACTTCCTCGACAAAATGCAAGATGGAGGCTATTTAGCCGGCGTCATCCAGATTACACCCAATCACACTTCATCGCAGAACGTGAGCAACATCAATCACAATCTAGAGAAATCCAACTAGCAATTGCACGTAGCACTCCACCTGCAAGAAGGTTCGTAAGCCGTTGGAATTTCACGGGAACTTTGGTTTCCTGTGGGCACTATCGCGTGGCCATGTGGTTGGATGAGAGAGTCGCAAGAGGTAGTGTTTCACAACCTCGATTCATGCTTTGTTGTCAAAGTGGACGTGTTATGTTGCCGTCATTACCCCCACCTCCTCCAGTGCTAAACACATTGTTGAATCAACCTAATTTCCTTGATAATATAAGAATGTATAACTCCATGTTATCATTCACATCAATGGGTGGAGCTATCGACCACTCTGTAATGGATAGACATGGTCCTTACTCCTTCAGAATAAGTGGAAATAATTACCACTGAATTGGTTCATTACTCCCTGCAGAAGGACAACAACCAAAATTTGGTCAGCTATATATCTATGACACACATGATGAAGTGCGAAATAGATGTCGGGCTTCACATGGTCACCAAAGAGTGGGTGGAGTTGATGAGGGTACATTACAGGCTTTACAACATATGCTTGATGCTGTGAACCCTTATGTCAAGGTTTTTCGCAATGCACGTGATATCTTCGAGGCAGATGTTGTGATTAATTTAAGCATTCGCATCATTAAAGCACGTCCTGGAAGACAATATACACTACCCACTGTGGATGAAGTTGTAGCTCTCATAGTCGGTGGTGATGTCGGAGGGGAAGAGCATCGAGATATTATTGTTCGAAAAATCGGTGAAAATTTACAGCGAGTATATGAAACGCAACCATCATATATGCCCCTTCAATACCCACTCCTATTTCCTTATGGAACAGATGGTTGGTCAGCTTACATTCAATGTGTAGGGGCATCAAGCAGTAATCGAGTAATGGTGGCAATGAGAGAATTTTATGCCTTCCTCATACAATATAGGCTTGACGAAGGAAACATTCTACTTCGATGCGGCAGATTGTTCCTTCAATTTATTGTGGATTGTTACACTGCAATTGAGGCTTGGAGGTTACTATATATCAAAAATCACCAAAGCACACTGCGAGCAGAATTATACAGTGGCTTGCAAGATGCTATTACGGCGGGTGAAAATGATGCTCATGCAGTGGGAAAAAGGTTAATACTACATGCATCATTCACAGGTGGGCCACGCTATATGAGACAACATTTTTTGGACGCAATGGCCATCTGCAATCAAATGGGTTATCCAGATTTTTTAATCACATTCACCTGCAATCCTAATTGGCCGGAAATCCAAGAAGCTCTAGCACAACAGCCAGGCCAATATGCGAATTACCGGCCAGACATTGTTGCTCGAGTATTTCGCTTAAGGCTAAAAGAGCTAAAACGAGACTTCAAGGAGAGAAATCTGTTCGGCAAAGTTGTTGCAGGTAATGTTGTCAGCTGACTATGTCATGTATTTAGCATATTATTAAATCTCTATCTTACTTTATTTTTTGGCATTTATTTTAATCATCAGAACCTATACTCATCCGTTACATGTGTAGATATCCATGTCATTGAATTCCAGAAACGGGGATTACCACATGCTCATATATTATTAACCCTTGCAAATGAGGACAAGCCTACGTGCACTGAAGACATTGATCGTATTATATGCGCGGAGCTCCCTGATGAAGACACTGACCCCCTCGCATTCGAAACTGTTATAAGACATATGATACATGGTCCATGTGGCACTGACATCCCGTATGCTCCATGCATTGAGGGTAACAAGTGCACAAAGCATTACCCTAAGAGTTTTTGTGATATGACCATTATTGAAGAAAATAGTTTTGTGAAATACAGGCGTCGGGACGATGGTTGAAGTGTAACCATTCGTGGTAAGAGAATGGACAATAGATGGGTAATCCCCTATAATCGTGATCTGTGTGTCAAATATGATGCGCACATCAATGTTGAGCGGTGTGCACAAAAGAAGGTCATTAAGTACCTCCACAAATACATGCATAAGGGGGCTGATAGGGCTACCATAGTACAGGGGAATGGTCCTCCTAACTATGAAGACGTCAATGAGATTAAGCAATACTTGGATTGTCGTTATGTGTCACCAGTGGATGCTGTTTGGAGAATATTTGAATTTGAGATCACGCAACGTTATCCATCAGTTGAACTATTGCAATACCACTTGCCGGGTCAACAATATGTTATATTCGATGATCGTGATCGACTTCACAGGGTTGTGGAAGAAGGAGCACAGAGGATTACTATGCTCATAGGTTGGTTCATTGTGAATAGTGAAGATCCTGAAGCAAGACGTTACTCTTATGCGACATTCCCTTCTTATTATGTATGGAATAAAGGGATGAAGAAATAGACAAAACGAAAACAAAGGGTATGCATCGGGCGACTGCCCTATGCTCACCCAAACATGGGCGAGAGATATTATCTGCGAATGCTGTTGCACATTGTTCAAGGAGCTACATCGTATGAGGATTTAAGAACTGTCAATGGTATATTATATTCAACTTTTAAGGAAGCTTGCTTGGCACGAGGGTTGGTTGATGATGCTAATGAGTGGCATGAGGCACTAGCAGAAGCATCACTATGGGCAACAGGGGCTGAACTACGAAGTATGTTCTGTTCAATGCTCATGTTTTCAGAAGTGTCTGACCCCCATCGATTGTGGGAGCAACATTGGGAAGACCTTACTGATGATTTACAAAGACGAATAGAGAGGGAACTCAGAGACCATAGTTTACAGATTACTGTTGAACAACGACAGGACCTTGGACTTTATGAAATTGATATGGTTTTAAATAAGAATGGCAGATCATTAAGGGACTACCCTCCTATGCCTTTGCCGTCACCTAATCTGATGCGTCAACTTGGTAACAGACTTATTAGAGAACAACTTGATTATGATCAAGAGCAAGAAAGCCATAACCTACAAAGGTTGCTACCAACATTGAATTCAGATCAAATGCGAGTTTTTCAATCAGTTATACAAGCAGATGAACATGGAGGAGGAAGCTGCTTCTTTATTTATGGTAGTGGGGGAACTGGAAAAACATATCTTTGGAAAACTATCGTAACACATTTTAGGTCAAAAGGCTTGATCGTGCTGTGCGTGGCATCCTCTGGAATAGCTGCTCTATTATTACCTTTTGGGAAAACAGCTCATTCGATGTTTAAAATACCAATTGATGCAGATGAGACATCCACATGCTCCATTTCTAAACAGTCTGAATTAGCACAGCTAATTCGGGAAACATCACTTATCATATGGGATGAGGCTCCCATGACCCATCGCCACACGGTAGAAGCAGTTGAACGGTCTTTACGAGATCTATGCAATCAAAACCAAATATTTGGGGGGAAAATGGTCATTTTTGGAGGTGATTTCAGGCAAATACTTCCGGTTGTTACAAAGGGTAGCAGAGCAGATATCGTTGCATATTCAATATCAAGGGCAACCTTTTGGTCTTACTGCAATATTCAACATCTTAGAACCAACATGCGCCTTATGCATTCAAATTTAAGTGACAATGAACATGAGCGGTTACGAAGTTTTGCAGAATAGACTTTGAATGTTGGTAATGGTCGTGTGCAAGGATACTCATTTTTAGGCGGTAGTGAATTGGATTGGATAAAGATTCCTGAAGAACATCTCATTAAGAATGACAACAACGACCTCACGAACTTGATCGAATTTGTGTATCCAGGTTTAGTGGAAAGATACAGAAACGAGTCATACTTTCAGGACCGTTGTATATTGGCTCCCCTAAACACTGATGTGGATGAAATAAATTCTAAGATTCTATCAATTATTCCCGGTTCTAGCCATACGTACCTGAGCTCTGACACATTCTTACCAACTAACAATGATTCTGTCATTGATGACATTAATCCAACAGAGATGCTTCATGGTATGAACTTTTCAGGATTCCCGAATCATGAAATTCAGTTGAAAGTTGGTGTCCCTGTTATTCTACTAAGAAATCTTGACCCATCAATTGGGTTATGCAATGGCACTCGCTTGATTATTGAAAGACTTGGTACTAAGGTTGTCCAAGCCAAAATCTTGACTGAAAGAAATATTGGGCAAGTAGTGACTATTCCACGGGTTGACTTAAGTCCTTCAGCTAAGGACTCGCCATTTGCCTTAAAGAGGAGACAGTTCCCTTTGAAACTGGGTTTTGCAATGACAATTAATAAAAGTCAAGGTCAAACATTACAGTATGTAGGAGTTTATCTCCCAAAACCTGTGTTCTCCCACGGTCAACTATATGTAGCTATCTCTCGCGTCACCTGTTCTTCAGGGCTGAAGTTCTTAATTTGCAACAAAAGGGATGTGCCTCACAATATGACTAAAAACATTGTCTACCATGAAATTTTTAATGGCATTCCTGATGCTTGGTTAGTCCCTTCTACCCATATAACTTATTTACATTACTATTGTTTCATTCGCTATTATGATGTGTTCACTACATTAGATTATACTAATATGTTTTCTTCTTTTATTTATGCTTACAGATATGTCAGGTTTAGTACATACTTCTATGCCTATATGTGCCATTAACCCTGGCAATAGATCCGTCACCCTAATTGTTTGACTCATACGATCAATGACGGTTCGAGTATATGAGCAACGCACATTGTGGAAGGTTATATTTATGGAATATCAGGTATTGATTTATTGAAGTTGATAAAATTTTTCCCAACATGTACAAGTATATTGCTTATCAATGGAGTTGATTGTTTTATAGTGTGATGAGATATTTGCCAGCATAGAAGGCGATGCTCAAATTAACCAATGGCGATCTATACTCGATGCTGGCAAAGTTTACCACATCTCTGGGCTCTTGGTTGATGCTGCGACAGATAGAGAAAGGAATGTGGTAAAGAACAATTTGAAGTTGGTTTTTACGCCGAGATCGAGACTCCTTAGCGTGGTTGAGGATTGTCCTGATATTCCTTATCAGCACCTACCACCTTGTGTGTCGTTCATTGATGTCCCTCGGCGTCTAAGAACACGTGACAATGTTATAGGTACGTATAATTAACACGGTGTACTTAAGTACCTGTATTTCTGTTTGTATTTCCTCTCAATTATCTATAACATTTTCATATCATTTTGTTGTACAGACGTCATCGGCATGGTAGTGGCAATATCGCCGTTAGAAACGACAAGGAACAGGGGCACTGCAAGGCGTGAATTATTACTTTATGATATGCAGTATGTATTTCCATTAGTATCGATTTTTCCTTTTCTATTAATTCATATATATTACTCTCCCTACTAATATTAGTACATCTAATTCTTATATGTAGCATGCGCCCGTTGAGGTTAACTTTATGGGGAGATTTTGCGGAAGTTGAGGGCACCCACCTTCAGCAACATTGGGGTACTGAAAATATACTTCTTGCTTCTAGAGTGCACATTAGAGAATATCAAGGTACCATCATATCCAATTCATATACTTTCACCCCATCAGATTGGTTATAACATCACTATGATGGTATACTTTATTAATATGTTGTCTTGCATGAAATATACTTTTAGGAATATCGGTTTCTACTTTACTAATTAGTAGATTGCTGATTAACCCGGACATTCAAGCAACAGAAGACTTTGAAGGATGGTATATACGACCAACAACATTAGTTTTAATTTCCATTTCCCATATAAGTTATATATACTTGATCTCACACATGTTACCTCCTTACATGTATTAGGTTTTCTGGCACTAATGGTGTGATGACCCATTTTGATTTTATGCGTAAGAGAACATTACGTATGTACAATCTGGAGAAGTTGTTCGACGCTCGAAGGATTAGATTACATCAATATGCATCTACGCGGAATGTAAGCTAGAAATTAATGTTACAAATGTAACTTTATGCTTGCATTTATTCTGTTAACAAAACATAATCTTTACAATTCACAATATGCAGGTCAGATATTGCCGACTTTTTGCATACGTAATTGAAATTCACCCATTGATTTATGATGCATGCACTGATTGCAAAAAAAGTGATCACTCTTACGTATTCGCTCTAAATGTACCTTACTGCACATGTCAATCTCCAAATTTGACACAAAAGAGGTTTGCATACTTGATTACCTATTGTTATGTACTTTGTTCTACTTTTCCAAATACATGTTTGCATTATTATAACCGTCCTGTGCTATTTAAAATTATAGGTATATCTTCAGAGTTCTCTTGCAAGATAATACAGGTTGTAGAGAGTTTACTGTTCTTCATGAGGATGCTCGTCATGAGGATGCTCGAATTCTTTTGCACATGACGACTGTCCAGTTGGATGTGTATGCATCGCAGGTATTACAGTTTTCCCTACGTACCATAGTTAACACAATTTATTCTTTTACTATTGACTATCCTATGTTAATATTTTCTACAGCCGTATGGTCATCTATCGCTTTATGCGATTATAGATGATTACATAGGTCAACCATGGGTATTTGTCATGGAGCCCCCACGTCACTATGAAGTAGAGGTTCCTATTGCTTTGATTGCACCAGTTCATTGGGAGGAAGAGGTTTATTACTTACGAAAGACCAATGTTAGGTACACCAGGTAGATCACGTGTAAATATAAACGTTAGCCCCATCATTGTCATTCAAATTATTTCTAAAACTTTATTTCCTCTGTAGGTATAAAAGGAGGAGGTGGATTCTTCGTCATTGGCGTGATAGATTGGTTGCTCATCATGTTATTTAGCGTGTCTTTTGTCGTAATTACTATCTACTATTTCTATCGTACTATTATAGACTTCTTCCTAAGTCATGTGGTTTGTAGTTGTTCATCCCATTGGTTATATATGAATTTGCTACCCACATATATTTTTCATTGATTATTCTATGATCTTTCCTAAATTATAATATTAACTATGTCTACAATGGCTATCGGTTCATTACTTACATAGTATATGTCATCAAATGTCTATTTTAATATGCACCGTGCATAGCATGCTTTCAGGTAAGATCGAACTACATATTGCAAGTTTTCTGTCCCAACAGTACCAGGTTAATCATTTGATCAAACACCAAATCAGTGAATGATTACTCCACTTGTAGGCTCACAGTGTACACTCCATTATGGTAACCAGATATTTTTACTAGCTTGATCCATATCTCAATAATTGGGGAGATGACAATTTAGCTTACAGTAGGATATAACATACCAAGCTGACTAGAATGCTCATTTTGTCATTTAAACTTAGCCATAAGTGTGCAAAAATGGTACATGCCCTAAAGACCATATTAAGACATGATTAGCAAAGGTAGGCCTCGCCCATGTTACTTAGTATTGAGTACAAGTGACTAATAGACATATGTAACCTTGTATTTTTCAGTCATTTTCATGGAATTTCATGTGTTTTTAGCCTAATTTAAAATCTTCATTTGTTGTACCAGGTCCAAGTGTTCCATATCCAACACGTGAGACAATGTAAAATTAAGAGTGCAAGTAACATAGCAGTTCACCCAGTTCTCCGAAAATTTTGCACATTTTCGAACAAGAATGAACTCCCGAGTATTCATGTGCAAGTCAGAATGTGATAGCCATGGGTGTCCAATACAAGCACTTAAGATGAAATAAAGAATCCAACTAACAATGGATGCTTGGTATATGAAATTGTTGGACACAAACTGGAGAAGGTGGTAAAAAAGAAAAAACAGAGAGGACAACAAATAATCACAACAGGCAAGTTTGGATGGAAAGTCTACAGAACAAGCCAAAATGGAAATTTCTCTTTGCTTTAAATCCATCTGCCTCGAATTTATAGCTTTTTTCCGGAGACTAAGGATGGGAAGGATGGCCATTCCCGTTTTGAGGGCTCGAGGACAACAGATTTAAGGGGAAAAGGTGATTTGCCTTTTCAGATCCCCTTTTTGCCTTTTCTTCATCTTTGCTGTTTGTGCTTCTTTATAATACTATATAAACAATCACAGGGATGATAACCTAACAGGAATGGTAACCATACTTTGCCTTCAGAGAATACGATGCGCATGAGATTCACAAGGCTCGTGGTTCATGTTCATCTGTGTGTCTAGCTAACAAAACTTTCTCATATTTTATTTACAAATAAGCTGCCGCTCTACTCAAAGAAATGGAACCCCCTCCCCTTTTTTGTGTTCACAAAAAGAGTTATGTGCTGAAAAAGGATGAGCGAACAGCCAAGCGTAGACTGCTAAACCATCCATAAACTTGTAGACTATTCTATGGGATTTCCGAAGCAACTATGAAAAATGATCACTAAGTTGATCACTAAGCGACAGGGCCCCCCCCCCCCCCCCCCGGCCCTTTTCTTTCAGATAATTCTGAATTTGCAGATGACTTTTGAGGAAAATCATGGACCATCTATGCTTTCAGGTGGTCTTCATTGGATAAATTGTTCAAAGATTATAGTTCTAAAATAAGTGGAACCTAGTTAGGAATATTTTTTCCTTCAAGTTGGGTGATTGCCATATAATGTAAAAATTGGAGGAAAACAGATCCTTTATAATTAGAAGGCAAAACTAAACGATATATTGAATTAAAAGAAGTAAAAGGATTTTCAAAAATGAGGCAAGCTCTCACTCAGTGTGGAATTAGTCTCTCACTATGGGTGGGTCTTTGCTAAAATGTATTTCTAAGGGATGGAAAGCAAAGAGTATGTTGCTAGTTTTTGTTTTCCTTCATTAGTGATGAAAATGTCACAGCTCCCCTGTATGCACTCTCTCCCTTAATGAATAAAAAATTCTATTTCAAGACAGGTTTATAAAATATAATTGTGCTCCCAAGCTCAACAAAAAAATTATGTTTTTGACTTTTGAAGTTAGGTTCTGAAATCATTGGTCGTCAAATTTCTAGCAAAATGTATATAACAATAGAGAGATGAGATAGCCGTGCTAATATCAGAGTTAAATAGAGAACATTTACAGACGTAGTGAGATTAAATTCAGAAGTCTGGTCTGGCATGTTACGTAATTCATATCCAACATAGTAGGTGTCTAGTGTCTAAGTCCTAGACATGGCCACTTTAAATTTTCTGCACTCGTTTGGTTTAAAAGAGAGTTTCAAGAATCCATCTACCTGCTAAGATGTCAAGTGTCCAATACATACATCTAACATGAAAAAAAGAGTCCAGGCAATACAGGGTTAAACTGCAAACTGAACCCACAGTAGATATTTCATAATTTTTTATTTATAACCACACGATAGCAATCCAGATTCCAGAAACATCAGATAGCAAAGGTACTTATAAGATGATATGCAAATGTAATCTTACAACAGTCGAATGGCAATAAATGACAAACCCAATACCTAATCGGAGAACAGAAACATGATCTAAAAGGAAACAGTATTAGCTAACCTTGAACATCCAATTGAAATGTTGGAGAATCATCCAGTTGTTGAGAAGTCCCATCAACACCACAAACTTGGATAATGAATTTGAGAGAAGTGGTGCCAGAAGGTACCGGCAACTCAGAAACATAAAAGGCTTCCACTTGTGCCAGTCCAAGATATTCCTGTTGACCTTGATGATTCCCAGCAAGGTTTGCATCGGCCTCAGATATTTTCTCAACATAAATACGGTAATTCTGAAATTTACTAAGATCATTTCCATCCTTCAATCTCCACAGGATGGTAATGCTAACGACCCTGACTGAACTAGATTCCCATTTTATAGATTCACAATCAACTAGCCATGAAGACGAAGGAGGGAAAATAACATTGTGACCAGGAGTTTGAACTGAGAGATGACCAAGAATCGCATGATACCCAGATTTCTTCTTTCTGTGATCTATAGAATGTGCTTCATCAATTTCAGGTTTCAGTTTGTAGCATACTGCGCGGATTTCTGTTAGTGTATGTCCTGGCATTGCAACGGCATTCTCCTGTAAGATCCACTCTATGGATTCTAATTTGGTAACTCGATGTGGCATAATTACTTTACTGTACTTGCTTGAGAACTGGTTCATAGTCAGTACAGCATCTCCATGGGATGCAAGGAATACTGATGCCCTTCCATTCCCAACAGAAGAGAAATCCAGAGAAAGGCCCAAGAGAGAATCCCCATCTGATTTAACCTGCATATTGAGTATCATTAAGAACTGCCCACGTACCAACTAATCATAATGCATGCTACATCTTGTCAAATGAGACTAACCCACTCACCCCTCCCCCGTCCCCCTAGTAATAGGTAACAACCTGAACACACACACACACACACACACACGCACACAAGTATAAAAAAAGAGTCAAACTTTCGATAAAAATTGGACATTGATGTATAAACACTCACATTCACACATGCATGTAGAGAGAGATATTGTTGAGGGAGAATCATTCCTGCAAACTAAGGAGACGGTGCAGTCTAAGCCAACTTATTTGCCTGGAAGGTAGTGTGTTACTGTTAAGTCTTGCAGATGTGCAGCATGAATATTTTATCTGTTCTGCACGAAACTCGCAAAATGGCAACTAAAACAGTTCCTGCTCACTGCCCATGTAGTCTAACTCAAAATTCATAAATTGGTGTCCCTAGATAAAGCAAGAGTCAATGCTCTCTAAGATGACAAGGCATGTTCTTTTAGATGAATTAACATTCTTGATTATTTGGACCAGATCATTTAGCCCTATCTTTGTCAAACATAACCACTGAAACCGGAATTAAGAAAAAATGGTAAACAAGAGAATACCCCAACACTGAAATCATGATAAATCCAGATAGCTATGAGGTATTTATCTGGACAATGGTGATGTTAACTAAAACTATCAAACAGTAAAACGAGAAATCCAAAACGCTCCACGACAAGAAACGTGACTTACAAATGGTTTATCAATAATGGACAGGAAACACAGACATGGAAATTCAATCAGTTAATCAACCAAATTAAACAAGTTTTATAATCTAAATTCGCAAACGGAATGCTTACAGAATATGTGAAGTGCAGGACAGGATCCCCTAGGGGTAGCTTTGCTTGAAATAGCCTTTTTGTGACATAAGCTTGATTTCCAAGGTCTCCTCTAAACGCAACATTTCCTCCTCCACTATAAGATCCCTCCGAAAGGCTAACAATCAAAGTATGTAACTTAGTTAAAAGCAGAAGGATGCTCATATAATCAAGTCGTTGATTCTTCAGCAGCTCAACATAAAAAAACAAAGGAGAAGCCAGCAAGCCCATTCATTAAATCACGATGTATGATAGTTATGTTCATGCCTATGTCCTACTGGACTTGAAAGAAATCAAGAACATGCTTTCTTTCCTCATTCTGAGACATGATTGTTCATAGAAAATGCTAGCATTTAAGGGGCCTTGAAAGGAACAAAATGACTGCCTATATCAACAAGGGGCGCATTCCTAGTAAAGAACCCAATCTTAAGAAGTACACATTGAAGCGTGCTTGCTTTGAGCACTCTTAGGATGGATGAGCTCCCGAGAAGAACTTCCTAGGTAGATGGTAATTTGTGGGGCCACTCGTTAATCCTGAAACCTTTCCTTCATCATTGTCCACTGCAAAGGATGTGACCAGGCTGTTAAACACCACCCGCCCCTCCCCAAAAAACAAAACATCTTCAATACCAAGTTATGTTGTCACAACTTAAATATATACCTATCCAAGATATTTATGCATCTGACCCACTTGGGCATGGCAAAGAGAAAGATCAAATGAAAAGCCACCAAAGGGTGAAATTTGCTTACTTCACAATAGCTTGGATATCATCTAAACCGTGGTCTTCAGAATATTCCAGAAAGGGCTGCATAAACAAGCAGACTGAGTACACAGAAGTAAGCTAAAAGAACACGAATAGAGTTATTATTAAGCAACAGCATACATAGATCATTTTGCCTAAGCTGAGAATAGAGCAACTTGAACAAAAATTATAGATCGTATTCGATGTATCTGCACAACTTCTACTCAAGTTACAGAAAACTTTCATTTCTAAGAAAACTCTTCCCTCCAGTTTCTGGAAAAGAAACAGGTGCAAAATAGCGAAGCACCAAGGAAAAAATAAAAATACATAGAATTGCACCAATAATTAAGCAATTCCCTTCAACAATTATGTTATTGGTTATCTTCCGCAATTCTTGACAATCAATTTCACAATCCAGATTTTCTTTGGGGGGGGGGGGTCCACAGCGCCAAAATGCGCTCTAGTTTCAAATAAGTGAAACAGTACACTAAATTTAAGGGACAAGTTGTTCGTTTGACTATGGGACACAACCATCTCGTAAATTTAGTGCTCCTGAATGCAGCCTGTATTGCCTATATTCAACAGTATCCACATTAAAGATAGAATTACTGCCACAACAACTTGTAAATAGTTGGGGGGGGGGGGGTTGGGATGGGGGTATGACAAAGACCTAATCTTTACTCCCATTGCTTTTTTCAGAGAAAATTGTGTTGGCAGGGCTGCAAGCAGACCGCAACTGATGCACCTAAGCAGCAGTAGTATACAACAAAGAAAAATTCTAACAATCCCACATTTCTCTCTTCCAAGTTCCAATGCTCCCGTCATGCTTTCCATATCAACAAAGGTCTGAAAATTGTACGCAAGCATATGCCAGATTTATTCCCCTAACTTCATGGTTCCAATACGAGTTAGGAGCCCCTTTGCCTCTCAATTATCTCCGTTAACAATCGCTAAAAATCATCAAATGGCCAAAACCAAAAAGAGAAACAGTCTGACCAGATAAAGGCATCATTTAGTTGACCATACTGGCTATCTCTGGAGCAGCAACGCATAAAAGAAAAAAGAGCTTTGACATGTAGTCATTCTTTAGTACAAGAGCAGCCTAACAGCTGAATCGCAATGAAGACTCCACCTAATATTATAGCAACTTACTCTTTACCTCACATATATTATTTCAAGAAAACTTATGTAGTGTAGTTCATCACAAATTAATTTTTATAAGATGGGAACTTATCTACTAGTTAGACCAATAATTCAAAATTCCAAACACAAACTATGCAGACCAGCAGTATACACACACATATGTATTGTGTGCAGGTATAGGTATGAAAAGAAGCTCATAAGAGTTGACGTTTTGCTCAGTTTCACAATAAACAAAGCTGAAAAGTTTCCAACAATGATTTGTCACACAGAAAGTGGACATATATGGTCAATCAGTTAATAGTGGCACTAAACTGTGGAGGGGCAAGGTGCTTACATTAGAGCATGAATTGATTATTATTTGTTAGTGAATGCATTACTTCATAGATTGTATCTGTGGCAGCTGAGATCTCTTATTGACAACTTAAAACATCAGAGCATATGATTCAAATTAACAAGAGAGGGTGATCAGATCTGCATCACAAGCAACAAAAGAAACATGCCAGATTATTACAAATGCTTGATTAGGGCCAAACCTGCAGTGTGTCTTTACCTGAAAGCTTTGGCATGATAAGTTATACCAATCAACATTGGAAATTTGTTTTCCACCAACAGAAAGATGATGACCGCGGCCCTAAAGAGAAAAAGAAAGTTATAATATCCAGTAAGGATAATGCTGTAATGATGAACTGGAAACTTCACAACCAAATGTGCACATAACTAATACATTGCCTTGTCAATTGTAATAGTGCATCTGCATCCTACTTTCAAACATGCCCCCTAGGGGAAGTTGAAGTGTGCGCATCTAGCAGTCATTCCACAGTTTAGCTCCAACCACTACAGTGGACTGAATGCTTTTTTTATAAGGAAAAATAAGTATATTAGTGAAACTGGATAAAGAAATGGATGCTAAGAAAGCATCCTACAGTAATATCTATTGCATAGGACACGTGCGTCAAGCCATCATTATTGGATCAGTATCCAACAAACTACATGTCACACTTAACGATCCCAGAGCATTTCTAACATATATCATGGACATGACACAGAATTCCTGAGTGAGAAACAAGACGGAATTTATTTTTCTTGCAGGCCACATGAAATATGGGATAAAAATCAACTATAACCAGCCAATAAATTCCGCAAGGGAGGTTCTAACTTCTACAGTACTATGAAATGATAAAGAATGTGGAATGGCAACAAAGAATAAACTACCTGATCAAAATCCGAGTAGAATGGCACTGATGTAGGGTAATTTTGCATCAATCCCCAAGATTTTTCTATGAGAGCCCACCAGCTGCAAATTAATGAACCAAGACCATAAGTTAAATCAAAAGAGAGGTCAGATTCATGGTATGCGTCTAGTTTTAAGTGGCATTGGAAAAGAAGTGCAAATGCAAAATTAAATCGGTGACAAGCTAATAGATGCTTCACTTCTCACTCTCTGAACATTGATATTAGCTCTCCCAAACCAACATATTTTGTATGCAAGTGCAGGTAGACAAAGCCAATTCTTCCTGTCTGGGGGCAAAATAACTCTGTTTGGGCATTCATCATTTAACAGTAGCGCTTAGCCAGAGTTGTGTACACCGTCTGGAGGTGAAAAAGGGTCATTTGACAATTCTTTCCTGTTTGGATTATGATGGAGGTGGACTATAGAAACATGCCTTGGAGAGACTGTTTTCTACCTCATTTTCCCTTTTTTTGTGGAGTAGTAGGCAATCAAAAGGTTGTTCAACTAGGATCATAGAAACCAATCTCTCAATAATAAGAGATAAGGTTGCTCCATCCCCCACCGAAAAAAAAAAAAAAGAAAATATCCTGCTTAGGTGGGATTCCAGGGTACAGAATTGGATTTGGAATTGGAATTTAGTGTTTCACCAAAGAAATTATCCAAATAAATTTTCAAATAAGGAAGGCTCTTGGATATGGGGTCTTTTGTAAGTATTCACAGAATCACAGAATGAGCTATAAGCAAATATGTCAGAAGAGCCAACACAACATCCATCAATCAAGATTGTCCAGAAAGAGCAGGACACACCCAACAAGCTCACGAGATCTCACTTCCATCACAGGAATTCCTAAAATCATGATGTCCATCTGCTAGCAAGAAATCTGATGCTAGGAAATATTAGGACAAGGGATGATGTAGATGCGGAAAATGAAGGGAAAAACAAGGAAGTGCCTGCTCAGGAGCCCAAAACCCAAACTTGGCCCAGTTACCAATCTTATAATTGATCAACAAATAAAGGTGCAAGAAAAGAAAACATTGATCATGCAAAACAAATGTTGCATCACCAGTGCTCACTGCTCAGATGTCCATACTACTGCAGTTAGTTGTACTTGTTTAAAAATAAATAAACAAACAAATAATCAATAAAAGAAGATAAAATTCATCAATTCCATCTCATACTTCAATTCTCTCTAGCTGTAATAGTCTTTCATACAGATAGTTCTCCACCAACCCTAACGGAAACAGCATTTATGCAATTAAGGGGGTAAATGCAAGAGTTCCTGGAATTGGTTTGGTTTGGTTTGAGTTCAAGGTCAAACCCAATGTACTACAGCATATCGATTAATAGTAATATTCTAATTCTTTTATCTTAAAATGACAACAGTCCTAGAAAGGATTCGAATGGCATTTGAATGCAGGGATTCGCAAAGTGAGATCAGTTTCAGTTAACTACCGGTTCTGAGCAGTCTGAAATTCTGGAGGTTGCTTTGTCTCGTAGACCCATCCAGGTGCAAATATTGCAGCTGATACGTCATCCTTCCTTATAACATCCAGTGCGACATTTGTCTACAACATTTGCAATGAGTAACTTTTAATCAGTAATTCCTTAATTTTTCCTTGCTGTCAAAGTTTGAAGAACAAGGACATCATTTAGACCTGAAACACTGTCAACAACTCTGAATTTTTCCCCCCATGTCACTCATACAATCTTTGAATTATCCCTATCTTCTAAACTGAAACTCTATCTTCTGGAAGTGCAGTTAAAAGATCATATCCTGATCAAATAAAAAGTTCTCTGTAGTAACTAGTAACTGGTAGAAATAGAAATGTGGACAACATATATGTTGAAATGAAATGCTGCTTGTGAGCTAACATGAAGGGGCAAAGAAAATTTATATGTGATGAGAGAACTTGTTCATCTTGACTATTTAATAGTTGGATTTTCTTGTCAAATAGAAAATATAACTTCTCCAACTTCAAGTTGCAAGGAATGGATAATAATAATTTTTAAAGGGAAAAAAAAAATTAATCAGCACAAGCATAGATCAAAACAGGCGAAAACTGACAAATCTTTCACTTGAAAGAAGGCAGAATTTGGAAACATCTTGGGAACGTGACATCTGTTCTCCTGATCAACCAAGTAGAAAATTAGAACCTGGAGAAGTTTGAGCAATGCGAGACACGATGCCCTTAACCAGGAAAGCAAATGCTCTTAACCAGGAAAGCAAATATATGTTTGAAAACCCCTCCACTTTCTGTTCGTAGAAAATATAAACATAAAAAAGAACATTGGTGTAGCTAAGTACGTACATTCCATTCCCCTCCACCAAAAGTGCCCCTTCCAAATACATCTATCCCCATATAAACGTCAAACTTTCTGTCACCGGCAACAGTAGCAGAGAGCTTTGCGAAGTCTTCCTGTGACATAAACAAATCATTTTACCCCGCAACACTGAAGGATAAGTAAAGTTCACAGGAGAAAAGGACCAAAAGAATGCCCACCTCCCACAAATAATTTGTAAATATGCCATCGCACAAATCAAAGAAGGCTTTGTTATTGTCATTCAATTGGTTCTGCCAGTTGAGATCACCCTGAACTGTGACACTGTCATACCTGCAGAGAACAGAAAACACATGAAAGACTCTGACACACATGGAAATAGGATATGGAGCACTCCAATACATACCATATCACCAGAGACCCAGGCTTTGAACTGTGCATAGTTTCTGTCAGATGGCTGACAAATTCTTTCAATGCAGGTATCTGCGTCTTTGTCAGCTTAACCTCCATGTTGATCTGCATGAAACTAAAATCAACTACTACAAAAATGCGAACAAATGTAAAATGCTCCGGCCTCCGTGACAAACTGGCCGTTCTGGTTTATCTCGCCCTTCAAAAGCCTAAAGAGAGTCTTCACATAATGGTTTTGTCTTAAACCTAAGATCAGGCAATTACCTTTTCTTCTTCTTTTTTTCTTTTTTTTTTCTTTGGGGGGGGGTGGTTTGATGAGCAGTTGTATGACCTACTTCAACCAAATAAATAAATTATGTTTTTCAATCTGCTTCAGGGTGTGCCAAAGTAATATCTATTTGCCTTATTTGCAAACCATTAGGGGCTGTCGAACAAATCTAGTTGCGAATGCGACAAATTGATGCAGTTATTTTTAGT
The DNA here is from genome assembly GCA_017589665.1 of Selenicereus undatus. Lineage (NCBI taxonomy): Eukaryota > Viridiplantae > Streptophyta > Magnoliopsida > Caryophyllales > Cactaceae > Selenicereus > Selenicereus undatus. The sequence goes on from JACYFF010031958.1 coordinate 107,982,205, forward strand.
CAAAAAATAAAATTAAATAAATCACGTGCATGTGACACAAAGAGAGAGGCTTAACAGATGCTTCATAAATTTGAACTTATGCTCATGCAGGGCTCAGCTGTCGTTTCATCTGCAATGTTTTTTTTTTCAGGGGGGTGCGGGAGGGGGAATGGAACTGCTCAATGTCATTCAAGCAGCTGAATTGACCAGCTGCAGTGACACAGAGACACTTTCACTGGTTCACTTCGCATTCCCAAACAAAAACTCTATCTTCAAACATCAGATCACTATCAGCTTACTCCATTGATCTGGGGTTTGCTCAGGCATTTATCACTGTAATTAATCCACCATTCTGTGTCAAGTCACCTCAAAACCAGTGGAAGATCTAAGATTTGCACAAAATGGGGCTGACAATTTGATGAATAAATAATGTAAAATTTAAGTAATAGCCCTAACAATGTAAGTCATATAATTTGACACAGTGATTCTACAGGATTTGAAGTGGTGGCTTTGGAGGACTTTACAAGAAGACTTTGATAAGATTCATTTCATAACTACCTTTAGAACTATATTTGTCTGTTTGAAAACTAGGAGAGCAAAGAATCCGTAAAATCCTTACTGTATAATGACAGACAACTGATCCAATCCTGAGTACATCACACAACTAAAAACTCATATTACGGGCATACCCACTAGGCCAAATAACTCCTTGTGATTTAGAGACGTCAGTTTAATATATAGGCGGCTTCAAACCCAAGTCCCCAGCACTATCTCCAGGACACTCTACTGGCCAAACCAACAGCCAAGACATTGTAAATTTACATGTCTTAGTAGCTTAAAAATCACAGTTATACAAGTATATTTTGGGTAGTGTTCAATCAAAATATATTAGGGAAGATAGAAGGGTAAAAAAACAAGAGGAATACATATGATGGTGGTCGGGGACAAGTACGAGAAAATAAATGCAAACACGCACGCACACAAAGAAACCATGAAACAAGACTCTATGAACACAATTTATTGTTTTAGAATGCCAAGCGTGACAATGCTGCTACTTGGGGTCCAAAAGTGGAGAACACTGAGAACCACAAAACAAAAAAAAAAAATCTGAAAATCCAGGTAACCGAACCACAAATTTGGAGCCCGTTCAACATTGTTCATTTTCAAACCAGACAAAGGGGGGCTTGGGTCCAAGACTCCTAGTCGCATATCTGAGTTTCTTAGATACCCTAACCAAACCAAACTACAATATATCATTTTTTTCAAGAAAGATATATGTTGGATGCATTTTGGCTTATTGGTTTACCGATTCATTTCTGTGGGGAATTGCATTTCAGTGAACGGTTAACACATGGTGTGGTGACGGTGACGGTGACGGTGTTGCTCCTATTGAGGGTTCCTTCTGTTGAGAATATTGTACAGAGTGGTTGGATTTAGTTAGTTAGGAAATTCAGCTTAAGTTTTTTAGAAAATAATAGTTAGTTGTAAAGTTTGTTAGAAGCCAATAGTTAATTGTAACCCCCTTTCCCGCCTTTTCTTTGGTCTTGCTATGAGGAGCCTCTGGATGCTTTCTCTGGTTGTATAAAATCAATTGTGCTTGCACATTCTGGGATGAATAACAGATTCATGTTTTCCCTCTCTCTCTCTCTCTCTCTCTCTTTCTTATTTTCTCTCTCTAACTCAGATTATAACATAGTATCAGAGCAGGTCGCTCGATCTTGATTTGCCACCATCCCCATTTGATTAAAATTGTGTGCATGTGTTGGACCTTGCTAGTAGCCCACGCGTGAGGGGGCGTGTTGGAGTATGAAGTTTGGTATTGTCCCACATTGATAAAATGAAAGAATATGAAAGCGGGCGTTGAGAGAAAACACAAACACTTGCTAGAAACAGCTAAAGCATTGTATTTTCAGTCCAAAGTTCCCATTAGATTTTGGGGGGACTGCCTCTTTACTACCACATATATTATCAACAGAATACCTTCTTTTGTTCTTGGGTATAAAACTCCTTACGAAATTTTGCATGGCCAACCTCCATCTTACTCTCACCTTAAGAACTTTTGTTCTCTTTGCTTTATTTCTACACCTAAACACAATAAAGTTAAATTTGCTCCTAGAGGCAAGCCTTGTGTTTTTCTTGGCTAGCCCTATGGCAAAAAGGCTTATAAAGTGTACGACCTTCTAACTAAGAAAGCTGCTTCCAGTTAGAGACATACACTCCTATGAGTCTTACTTTCCTTTTCACTATATCTCTGAATCATCAACTTCTTTCCCTTTACCTTCACCTATTTTCTTCTCTTTTTTTTTTTGGTAAGTAATCAATAGGTATATTAAAAGGACACCAAGGGGATGTCACCCATATACAAAAAGGGCAAATACAAAAACATTATGCCCTTATGCTCTCATCCATAATGCAATCGACAAAAGCCAAAAAATTTAAACTTCTATTACCACAAAGCCCGGCACTCTAGCTATACAACAACCTCAAAAAATAAAGCTTGAACTCTTGAAACGACACGGCTATATCGTCAAAGATACGATGATTTCTCTCCTTCCATGTAGTCCACCAAATAGCCAAAGGCACCATGTTCCAAACTTCGAGGACCCAACTCTTCTTCATCCTTCTCTTCCAAGCTACCACCACGTCTCTAACATTAGAAGGTTGCACCCAACTAACCCCCATAAGAGAGAGAGCTAAATCCCAAAGAGCGGAAGCCCAACAACAATGAACAAGAAGGTGATCCGCAGTTTCTTCCTCCTCCAAGCACAGAGAGCATCTGCTTGGACCTCTAAAATTTCTTCTTTTAAGCATGTCATCAGTCGGGATCCTTCCTATGGAGGTTGCCCACGCAAAGAAACACACTTTTGTGGGAGCTTTAGACTTCCAAATGGACTTAGCGGCAAAATCACTACCACCCAAGACATCAGAATGTGTGGAACAAAAACTCTTGATGCTGAAGGATCCCTTAGAGTTAAAAGGCCACACAATCTCATCCTTTTCTTGCGACAGAACCTCTTTGCCAGCAAGTATGGCTAGCAACTCACAAAAACTGTCCTCTTCCCAATCATTAAGATTCCTCACAAAAGTCAAGTTCCAATGGCTAGCATCCCCATTCCAAGAAACAACTTCGTGGATCGTGGCATGCTTCAAACGAGCCATCCTGAACAGATCTGGAAAGAGAGTCTTCAAAGGCCGCTCCCCACACCACACATCATGCCAAAATAACACCCTTGACCCATCCTTCACCTCAAAATGTACTAAAGATTTGAACCGCTCAAGACCTGATAAGATAGTTTTCCAACAACCAACACCGTGGGCATAAGAACTCTTCCGACTCCACCAACCCCTCTCCTCAACTCCATACTTTGCCTTGATCACGTTTCTCCACATAGCATCTTCCTCCTTTGCAAACCTCCACAACCATTTGGTCTTCAAAGCGTCGTTCATAACACGGAGAGGTCTTATGCCAAGTCCTCCCTCTTGTTTAGGACGACACACATCGTTCCAATTAACCTAATGGAGGCCATTACCATTATCCATAGAATTCCAAAGAAAATCTCTCATGATTTTCTCTATCTGATTAGCAATGCTAGTTGGGATAGTAAATAACGACATGAAGTAGATAGGTAAGCTACTCAAAGTGCTCTTCAAAAGAGTGAGTTTGCCCCCTCTGGACAAAAGCTTAGACTTCCAACTTGCCAATTTTTTATGGAACCTCTCAATAACTGGGTCCCAGACAGCTATACTCTTATAAGAAGCACCAAGAGGAAGACCAAGATAAGAAGAAGGCAAAAACTCAACTCCACACCCAAAGAACCGGGCCAAATCATGAACATTAGGCACCTCACCAACAGGGATGAGTGCGCTTTTGGAAAGGTTAACCCTTAGCCCAGACATAGCTTCAAACACCAGCAGATACACCTTAAATAACCCAAATTACTAACATCCGGCTTGCAAAATACAAGGGTGTCGTCGGCGAAGAGCAAATGAGAAATCAATAAACCCTCGGAATGAGGGTTACCAATCCGGAAGCCATTCAAGAGACCCTCCTCACCTGCTTTGATCACCAACTTACTCAACGTCTCCATGACCAAAATGAACAATAAAGGTGACAAAGGGTCCCCCTGCCTTAGACCTCTTGAACTAGAGAAAAAACCAGATGCTTCACCATTAATCAAGATAGAGAAGCGCACCGTGGAAATACAAAACGAGATCTATTTCCTCCACTTATCAGGGAAACCCATTTTCTCAAGAATAGCCAAAAGAAAGCTCCAAGAGACATGATCATAAGCCTTCTCAATGTCAAGCTTACACAGGATACCGGGAATCCCAGATCTTAAATGAGAATCGATGCACTCATTGGCAATCAAGGCAGCATCCAAGATTTGACGACCAGGAACAAAAGCATGCTGCGAGGGACCCACAATTTTTCTAACAACTCTCCTCAATCTTGAAGCGAGGACTTTGGCAAGGATCTTATAAACACTCCCTACCAGACTGATAGGCCTATAAAGATTAATATCATCTGCGCCAGCCACTTTTGGAATCAAACTAATAAAAGTGGCATTTAAACTTTTCTCAAAGACACCTTTATCATGGAAATCAGCAAAAAAACCCAAAACTTCCTCCTTGACAGTAGACCAACAGTGCTGGAAAAAGGCTAAATTGAAACCGTCAGGCCCTGGCGCTTTCTCATTTCCTAGCTCAGAGATTGCATTCCAAACTTCCGCTTCGGTAAACTCCTTTTCAAGATCCCTAGCATCATCAAGACTGATAGAGGCAAAAGCAATACCATCAAGAACAATCCTTGATGGATGATCTTCATGGTACAGATTTTCATAGAAGTGGACAATTGCCTCATTGGCCAAGGCAGCATCATCAAAGAACTCGCCATCCACTTTAATATTGTAAATGGCATTAAACATTCTTCTCCTATTTGCCACTTGGTGGAAAAATTTGGTGTTGCGATCACCATCCACCATCCATTGCTGCTTTGCTCTTTGGCGCCAAAAAATATCAATGGACCTTCGCACCAAAGAGAGCTCTTTTTTAACTTCCAGTCTTTCAATTCTATCTACCCATAAGAGAGACTGTTGTTGCTCCTTCTCATCCAAGAGCTTCACTTTCTCCACCAAACTAGCCATCTTTAACTCTAAATGGCCAAACACATCCCTGTTCCACTGTTTGAGTTTGGACTTCAAAAAATTGAGTTTCTTTGCCAAAACAAAGCTGGAGGCGCCACTAACAACCAACTCATCCCAGAACGATTTAACAAGGTCACTAAAACCATCCACCTCAAGCCACATATTCTCAAATTTAAACGGGCGTCTACCTTTGGGGGCTTCCCCAACCCAAAGGAGAATGGGAAAATGGTCGGAAGTAATTTTTGGAAGGGTAACTTGACGAACCCCCCGGAAGTGGTCTTCCCACTCAACCGAGAATAAAAAACGGTCAATGCGAGATAAGACAGGAACCTCCTCGTGGCTGGACCAAGTAAAGCGAGCACCTTCCAATGGCGGGTCGATCAGATTGCAACCATCAATGAAACTAGAGAACTCTCTCATTGCCCAAGACGACCGACCGCCTGAGGATCTCTCCGAGGGAAACCTGATGACAAATAAGTCCCCACCCGAGCACCACGGTATGTCCCAAGAGGACATAAAGAACGACAGCTCCTCAAATAAGGCCCGTCGCATATAGCCGTCATTAGGCTCATATACCCCAATCAAACCCCACTCAAAATTGTCTTCCAACGACCTAAACTTGCAGCAAACAGAGAACGACCCAATACAAGAGTCGCCAAGCTCCAAAACTTGAGGATCCCAAATCATAATGATACCTCCTGAGCGGCCCACTGAGGGTAAGTAACGCCACTCAATCGGACGGCGACCCCACAGACTAATTGCTATGGTACGACTTACAACTTCCAACTTGGATTCTTGGAGAATGACAACATCGCACGCGAAAGTGCGCACCACCCACTTAACATCCCCTCTCTTGTTTGGACAATTTAACCCCCTAACGTTCCAGGCAAGAACTTTAACGGCTGGCCCCATCCGAAGAAAACTCTCCCTTGCACCAGCATCCCCCGTACCCTCTTCTACCACTTGATCATCTTTCATTCTATTGGATTCCAGTGAGGCAAGAAAAGATAGCAGCTCCATCTCTCTACCTTCAATGGCCAACCCCATCTTCTTACAAAAGAAGATCATTCTTTCCAAGACCCAGACAGAGCCTTCACTAACATTACCTGCATATGCAGCACTAACTAATGCATCATCCTCTACTCCTTGAGTGTGGACTGGATGGAGAGGTTCCTCAAACAAAGAAAACCCTTCCACCTCCTGCCCACATGGAGCACCCGAACCCGTATCAGCAACGAGCTTAGTCTTTCCAGACTTCTTCCTACGAGAATAAACTACCACACTTGTAGCTGATGATCGAGCTCCTAGATGCAGCTCCTCCTCCACCACATTACAAGGAGATTCTGGGACCCTTGAGGCATACGGGGAGCTGCACTCACAATCGGAGGAGGGATAATTCTCCAAAAGATCTCTTAACACCTGAAATTGATTAATGCAGGGAGAAGCGACTTCCACACACTCCTTAGGACTGCCCACCGTGCCAGGAGACACTGACACATCCATAACATTATCCTTGAAGGAAACCTTCTGCTTCGACAAGCCGCCACTGCCATTATGAGCTTCACCTATCACAGCTGCACAAACATCCCATGATCCACACTCCCTGCACTTCCAGCCCATCAAGGAAGAATCAGGGGGTCCACCAAGGTGGCCTCGGACGACACTAGCAAAAGACCTATCCCTGCTCACACGAAGCCTAGAGTGAATAGGAGCATTCCTTAAAGAAAGGGATCGCTTCTTATGGCCTTCAATCAGAGTTTCCTTGAAAACCTTAGTCACCCCAAACCAACCCTCAGCCTTCGCTCCCTCAGGGAAGATCACAGTCCTAACCTTCCCACCATTGCCCAAAAGAGAGAGAACAATGAATCTACCTTTGTTATTCTTTCTCAGTTGAAGCAATAAACACCTCTGACCCCACCTAAAAGTTTTCAGTCACAATGGTCCTCCCTTTGAGAAGCAAAAGCGAACCATTTGAACTGCCACCCATCGAAACTCCTGGAGGCTCAACTGAATAAACGACCTTATCCTTTTACTGGATTCAGCAACTTTAAAAGGAAAAGGACCTCCCACACCCCTAGTCACTTCCAGGAACTTCCCCTCCACCCTCACAGCAGCATTAATGGCAGAATTGGAGGCCATTGCAAAGAAAGGGGAAGGAAGACAACCCACAGAACGAAACAAGCTAAGAAGGGAGTCAAAGAACTGACCACTGAACCCAGCTACACCACCCCGTGGCCGGAGAAGAGAGAAAAAGAGGAGGATTAACACAAAAGCCACTCACCGGCGATCGGACGAAGAGAGCAGCAGAACCAGGGGAGAAGACGGCAGAATCTGGGCCAGGAAAAGAAAGTTGAGAAATTTCCGGCGAGATTCCGGTGACCGGAAAAGTCGCCGGCGACCGGAAAGCCGCCACCGAACTCACCGGCGCTGACAGAACCTGTCGGCCAACCCAACGCAGAGACCGGAGATCCCCTAAAACCTCCACCGGCGCGGAAATCTGAAGAAAACCCAAGGAGGAGTCGCAAAACACCCAAAACAACCGGCGAAGAGGACGGTCGGCGGCTCCTGGAGACCTAAAGTCCAGCAGACCTCAAGTGGACCTCCGGTGACCACTCCGGGCACCCTGAGCTTCACCGGCCACCGAGGACCAGCACCTGGGAAGAGAGGAAAAGGTGTCGTGCGAGAGGAGGGGGTGTCGTGCGAGAGGGCTCTTAAGAGGAGTCTTTTTTTAAAAACAGAAAAACCCACACCTTCACCTATTTTCTTGAACTCTGATTCTACAGATTCTTGCTCTTCAGTCCTTTTCCTTCACCTGTTTCTCCTTCGCAGAGTACTCCACCTATCTCTCAACAATCTCCACCTCTTTCTTCTCCAGATTCTGGTGTTCCACACAACTCCTCAGTTGTTCATGTATCTTCCAATGAGCACTTTCCCCCTTTAAGAAGACCTCCTCGGCCAATCAAGAAACCCTCCTACTTATAGGATTATGTTTGTTTAAATGCAATCTCCACTTCTTCTTCTGATCCCTTTGTTGTTTCTTCCTTACCTCATTTCTGCGACCTTGTACAATTGCAACAACTACCTTCTACTTCTCCAGCTCATTCCCAAGCTCTTCTGTCTTACAATGAACCTACATCTTACAAACAAGCATCACTTGATCCTCTTTGGGTTCAGGCTATGGAGTCTGCAATAAAGGCTTTACAGCTTAACAACACCAATACTGAAGTTGATCTCCCCCCTAGTAAGAAGGCCATTAGTAGTAAATGGGTGTATAAAGTAAAGCTTAAGGCTGAAGACTCTCTTGAGAGAGATAAGGCAAGATTGGTGATTAGAGGCAATACATGACGAGAAGGTATAGACTACACTGAAACATTTTCCCCTGTTGTGAAAATGACAACCATCAGAATCATTCTTGCTTTGGTTTCTTATAGGCAATGGCAAGTTTTTCAAATGGATGTGAACAATGCATTCCTCCGTGGTGATTTATATGAAGACGTGTACATGAAAATGCCTGAGGGCATTCCTAGTCCTCACAACAAAGTCTGCAGGTTACAAATGCCACTTTATAGCCTTAAACAGGCTTCTAGGCAGTCGTTTGCCAAATTGACTGATTTTCTCAAACAACAGGGCTACCTTCAATCCAAAAATGACCACTCCCTGTTCTTGAAATCTACTGGCACACATTTGACAATTGTAAAAGCATATGTTGATGATAATCTTGGTCACAGGTTCCAATATTGATGATATTACCATCCTCAAGTGACATTTACTTTCCACTTTTGGTATCAAGGATCTGGGGCATTTGCATTATTTTTTGGGCTCTGAAGTGACCTATCTCGCTCATGGTATTTCTCCGTCACAAAGAAAGTTTACCCAGGATTTGTTGCTTGATACTTGTTTTGCCACTTCTAAGAGTATGGCCACTCCTTTACCACTTCATTGTAAGCTGTCTATTAATGAAGGGAACCTCCTTCGAGAACCTTCCCATTACAGGTCTATCATTGGCAAGCTTAATTTCTTGATGCATTCTAGGCCAAGCTTAATTTCTTGACGCATTCTAGGCCTGATCTCTCTTATGCTGTCCAGACCCTCAGTCAGTTCATGCAATCCTCTTGAACTTCCACATGATGGCTCTTGAACACAATCTAAGATACTTGAAAGGTAATGCAGTGCAAGGTATTTTACTTAATGCAGATGGCCCCCTTTTGCTCAAAGCTTTCTTTGAGAGTGACTGGGCCTCTTGCCCCATTACTAGGAGATCAGTTACTAGGTATATGACTTTATTAGGTTCCTCTCCTGTTAGTTGGAAATCCAAAAAAACAACCCACTCTTTCCAAGAGCTCAGCTGAAGCTGAGCATCAAGCTATGTCTCAAGTGGCTACTGAAGTCACTTGGTTGGTGAGACTTCTTTCTGAACTTGGGGTATCTCAATCTCAACCTGTCACTCTTCATTGTGATAACCAATTTGCTTAACAAATTACAAAAAAATCTTGTATTCCATGAAAGGGCCAAACACATAGAGATATATTGTCATTTCACTAGAGAAGAGGTGCTTGAAGGATTGCTACAGCTGGCTTATCTCCCCACTTCTCTTCAACTAGCAGATATCTTAACCAAGATTCTTCCCTCTCCTCAGCACAATGAACTTTTGTCCAAGTTTGGTATGGTTGATCACTGTGTTTCTCCCCATCCTAGCTTGAGGGAGGGTGCTAAGAGTATTGTACAAAGTGATTGGATTCAGTTAGTTAGGAAATCTAGCTTAAGTTTGTTAGAAAATAATAGTTAGTTGTAGAGTTTGTGTAACGCCCCGACAATTTTAGAATTCCAAAACATATATTATTTATAATATTTAGCGGAAGTTTGTTGTAAAATGAGGCTTTATGTCATGTCTCCGAGGAGGCACAAGGCACTCTAAACATTACAACTGAAAAAAATAAAAAAGGGCACCCCGGTGTACAAGCACCCTGCGTTCATGCAGGGTCCGGGGAAGGGCCGCACCCCAAGGGGTAAATTGTAGGCAGCCTAATCTGACTTTGTCAGTGGCTACAACTGAAAAAAATAATAATATTAGTCTCTAAATACTTTGATTCAAAACGTCACCGCCAGGACTTATTTTGAGAGATTGTACTAAAAAAAAAGGTGGGTCTATTATACTCTATATCTAATCTCTCTCCAGACCTTGTTTCCTTTCAGAAGAACCTGAAAATGGAAAAAAAACATAAAACAGTACGCCGAACGGGCCTAGTACAATATGACGTTCTACAGTAAAAGAATAATTTAGAGCCCAATTAAATTCATTTTATTTAGCAAACCAAGCAAAACATTTGCTCCTTTTTTTATCTTAGGATGGCACCTAACATATTGGACTGACGGCCTATCAATATAACATTTAAAAATAAGAGACTGAATCTCCATTACGATCATTCAACATGTATGCGCATACTTGGCCGATTGGGAAGCTCAAACTTCCTTGATCAACATGCAATAGGGCGGTAAGAGGACCCACCGTTAATGTGACAAAACAATAAAAATAATTATTTCATATTATACTTCATTAGTCACATCGATTCAGTATGTCATGAGTATAAAGGCATAGCCATCATACTTAAAGATGATAGTAAGTTTTAAAAGGAATGATAATCTGAACCGTCTCGGGTCCTGGTATTAGCAATATGAAATTAGCTAAGTACCATATATATGCAATTTGACAACTTCCTTGCATTGGTACAAATCTCGTGCCCTTAAGAGCCCCTTGCCTATTATTATAATAAGAAACTTAATCATTTAAGCATGTTCTTCCTCATTAGAAAAGAGTAGTCATTATCATCCTTATCCATCAAGAAAGCCTAGCTAATACTTACTAAGATCACTTAGACGTCAAAATTTCTTATAAGCTATTATGCAACATATAACCACTATCCTTGACCCTTCCCAAACTTGCATGCTCATGAGATGCTAAAATCATAATCCATGCAAAAAAGGTAATCTAGTTCCTACTTACAAGTATCAACATCAAGGGTTCTCAACTAGGTATGAAGGAGTAGTTTATCGACCGTTCTCCAAGCAAACGACCACAATTTGCACTAGCAATGGTGACAACACTAATTTAGATAGAGAGATTTATATTTTTTTATGAGAGAGAGGAAAGTCACTTGAGAGGTGGTTTGAAGTGAAGAAGAGGGTTGGGGGTATTTCTAGTGGGTCTTAGTTGCTAGATTAGTTTCCCCCTTCCGTGGCACAAAGATTTAGGAATGGCAAGGTGAATGTATGATGTTTAATGCTAATAGTTCCAAAGTGGTGCATTATAATCATCTAACAAAACAAGTAAATGGGTGCGTTGCAATCATCTACACACTCCCACTAACTTTTTTTCTTTGCCCCCCCCCCCCCCCCCCCCCCGGCTTGGCCGGCTCTCTTGTGGGCGTTACAAGCCCAATTCTCCATCAAGAATTAGCCCACATGTTAGTAATGATATTATTATTATTTATTCATCATTTTTTTTGTGAGTTATTATATCTTTCCCCCCTAGAAAAAAAAGGTTTTGTCCCCAAAACTTCATAGTGACAAATTACCTTTTTAAAAGAGGTAGGGTTACTTCAATCTCATATCCTCTTCCGTTTCCAGCCTCAGAAGTATTATGGTTATCTCAAAGAACATTAACAAGGGGGATGACCTTGTTACAAAGCTTCTTTTCTCGACGAACAAGAATTTTTATTGGTTGCTCGACGTACGTTAAGTCCCGGTTGAGCTCAATGGGTGTGCGAGAAATGACATGAGTAGGATCAGGGACGTATTTTTGCAGCTGTGAAACATGTAAGACATTACGGACATTAGAAAGTTCTTGAGGAAGAGCTATGCAATAAGCAACCTTGTTGATCTTTTCTATAATGTCATAAGGCCCTATGAATCTCGGACTTAATTTTCCATGCACGTTAAATCTTTTGACGCCCTTGGTGGGTGATAACTTAAGAAAGACTTTGTCTCCTACTTCAAATTCTAACGGTCTCCTCTTCTGATTAGCATAACTTTTCTGCCTGCTTTGAGTTGTTCTAATCCAAGTTTGAATTAGTCGGATTTTGTCAGTAGTTTTTTGTATCATTTCAGGTCCGATTACCAAAGCTTCGTCAATATCGCTCCAACATAAAGGTGTTCGACACCTCCTCCCATACAAGGCCTCATAGGTGTCATCCCTATGGTAGCTTAGTAGCTGTTGTTGTATGAGAATTCCATCAAAGCTAGCCACTCAGCCCATGAAACCTGAAAGTCTAAAACACATGCTCGGAGCATGTCTTCCAGAATTTGGTTAACTCTTTCAGTCTGACCATCCGTCTCAGGGTGATATGATATGAAGAGCTGAGTTTAAGGTTGGTCCCAAATGCCTTTTTTAGTTCTTACCAAAATCGAGATAAGAACTTAGAATCTCTGTCGGAGACAATGCTACTGGGTACACCAAGTAATCGGACCACCTCTTTAATGTATAAGTGTGCTAGTCTCTTAGCTCCCCAATTCCCCCTAATAGCAATAAAATAGGCTGAATTAGTAAGTCGGTCAACAATGACCCATTTATTGTCCATTTTCACTATAGTGGTCGCCAACCCCATCACAAAATCCATAGAGATGGAATCCCATTTTCATGTGGGAACATCAAGTGACTACAATTCCCTAACCCTGTTACATGGTGATGAGCTAATTCTGGATGGAGAATTGGGCTTGTAATGCCCAAAAGAGAGTCGGCCAACCCCCCTAAGAAAAAAAAGTTAGTTGAAATGTGTAGATGATTGCAATGCACCCATTTAATTGTTTTGTTAGATGATGACAATGCACCACCTTGGAACTATTAGCATTAAACAATAAACATCACACATTCACATTGTCATTCCTAAACCTTTGCGCCATGTAAGGGGGAGACTAATCTAGCAACTAAGACCCACTGTAAATACCCCACAACCCTCCTCTTCACTTCAAACCATCTCTCAAGTGACTTTCCTCTCTCTCATAAAAAAATATGAATCTCTCTATCTAAATTAGTGATGTCACCATTGCTAGTGCAAATTGTGGTCGTTTGCTTGGAGAACGGTCGATAAACTACTCCTTCATACCTAGTTGAGAACCCTTGATATTGAAACTTGCAAGCATGAACTAGATTACCTTTTTTGCATGGATTATGATTTTAGCATCTCATGAGCATGCAAGTTTGGGAAAGGTCAAGGATACTGGTTATATGTTGCATAATAGCTTATAAGAAATTTTGACGTCTAAGTGATCTTAGTAAGTATTAGCTAGGCTTTCTTGATGGATAAGGATGATAATGACTACTCTTTTCTAATGAGGAAGAACATGCTTAAATGATTAAGTTTCTTATCATAATAATAGGCCAGGGGCTCTTAAGGGCACGAGATTTGTACCAATGCTAGGAAGTTGTCAAATTGCATATATATGGTACTTAGCTAATTTTATATTGCTAATACCAGGACCTTGAGAGGGTTCAAATTATTATTCCTTTTAAAACTTATTATCATCTTTAAGGTACAGACATACAGTATGGTGGTTATGCCCTCATACTTAATGATATTTTACTGAATCGATGTGCCTAATGAAGTATAACATGAAATAATTATTTTTATTGTTTTGTCACATTAACGGTGGACCCTCTTACTACCCTATTGTACGTTGATCAACGAAGTTTCGACTTCCCGATCGGCCCAAGTATGCACATATATGTTCAATTATTATAAATAGGATATTCAGTCTCTTATCGTTAACTGTTTTATCGATATGACGTTAGTCGAATATGTTAGGTGTCATCCTAAGATAATAAAAGGAGCAAATGTTTTGCTTGGTTTGCTAAATAAAATGAATTTAACTGAGCTCTAAATTATTCTTTTACTGTACAACGTCATATTGTACTAGACCTGTTTGGCTTAATGTTTTATGTTTTTTCCATTTTCAGGTTCTTCTGAAAGGAACCAAGGTCCGAAGAGAGATCACATATAGAGTATAATAGGCCCACCTTTTTTTTTAGTACAATTTCTCAAAAAAAGTCCTGGCATTGACGCTTTGAATTAAAGTATTTAGAGAATAATATTATTATTTTTTTCTGTTATAATGTTTAGAGTGCCTTGTGCCTCCTTGGGAGACACGGCATAACGTCTCGTTTTAAATCAAGCTTCCCCTAAATATTATAAATAATATATGTTTTGGAATTCTAAATTGTCGAGGCATTACAATTGGTCTCATAGCCAACTCCCTTCCGCAAAGTGTAGGCCACGTTAGGACCTACTATGCAGTCTTCATGATACTCCTGATCCAGCGAGGGGAGTGGGTGGTGCCACGCATGAAGACCGGTGGCAGCGACGTGGTGAGCTAATGCCCCCGGAAGCCCACATTGCCTAGGGAGGAGATTCGAGGCCTGCGACGAGGACGTCGCATTTTGTAAGTGGGGGAGCATGTGACGCTCCAACCATCTAAATGCGTTAATGTGTGTGCAATGGGACTCTGTCCCACATCATCAGTTTGAAATAAAGATATCAGATTTGTAAGTAACATTCCCACAAAGTACATATCAACAAGGTCTTCAACTTTTGGGTTTGGTGGTTTGATTTGTAGGCCCAATTGTTGGACTTTCCACGTTAGTGGGCTATGTTGTGTGATTTTAGGCCGGCTCATTACAGTTTGTTAGAAGCTAATAGTTAGTTGTAACCCCCTTGCCCGCCTTTTCTTTGGCCTTGCTATGAGGAGCCTCTGGATGCTTTCTCTGGTTGTATAAAATCAATTGCTCTTACACATTCTGGGATGAATAACAGATTCACATTTTCCATCTCTCTCTCTCTCTCTCTTTCTTAGTTTTCTCTCTCTAACTCAGATTATAACAACTTCTTTATCTTGAATGGCAATCTAGAAACTTTTTCAGTAGAATAATAAGCAAGGTTAAAATTTAGGCAAATGCATAAGGTAACAGTTGCCAAATTGCCATAACAATTTTTAGCGCTCTATACCTCAACTCCTGTTTATGAGCACGTACATAAGTGAGTTTATTTTGCCTTTTATTCTTGGTCTATGAAATATTGATGCTGAATACCATTAACTGAACCGAACTGAATCAAACTAAAAATTTATGTTACTTGATGTAATAGGTAACCGAAATTTTGGATCAATTTAGCATCAAGATATTTGGAAGCTGAAATAATAGGGTAACTAATTAAATGATCAATGGATAAATGAACCTGCTTTCACACAATTTTCCTATTGATTCAAACATAAAATCTTTAATCACACAAATTGGTGTGCTACGAACTGGCCTGTGCACCTTTTGATGTCTGTTGGGTAACATAACATTTCTGATTTAAGACACATAAAAAGCCTCAAAGCCATGTTATTCGTCTTAAACCACCCCCTGAGGATATACAAGTTTTAATTTGTTTGTTAAGTAGACGTTTACTTCCTTTCAAGCAATGGCAGGCTAGATATGGGGTTCATCCAACAAATCCTTCATTAAACAGGAAATTCTTTTGTCCTAAGTAAGTGAAAGGACCGGTTTGCACAGTATGTTCATAGCAATATGAAACTCAAAAACATTGCAGGTAGCCTATCTGTCGTGCTCACATTGATGCTTCATTGCAACAGCTACTTGTTGCACAAGATCCTCAAAACATACAAATTTCTCATATATTTGAGTGAGGAACAAGATTACCAGCCAGCCATCAAATCCCAAAGCAATAGCAAGCTCAGACAACCGCTCAGCACATGTATGAGCAGACTCCTTTGTTGATAGCAGCTTATCGCAAATCGTTCTTCCCGCATCCCCCTCAGTTATGAAAGTCCCCAACACCTTCGTGCAAAATAAAGTATGAAACAGAACAAGAGGCATCAACTTTGTTAGTTTTCAGATTAACAGTGAAGTACAACGTTTAGAAGTGATGGGCTTGAGGACATTTCTCCTACGTTAATACATACCTCCCTAGCACTCTAGCAAACCTAACCAAATCATTACAACTTGCATATCACGAAAAAAATAAATAAACTTGCATGAGATTTGATCTTCAGCGCTGCATAAAATGTGATCTTCAGGACAGTACAAACATCGTCTTATCAACACCCAACCCCATCTTGCAAATGTTTACAATATCACAAAAGGAATATATCCCATACAAAAAAATGAACATTGAATTTCAACACAGAATTTGAAGTTTAGCACGAGAGACACTAATCGATCTGGCAAAGCACTTGAAAGACAGAGATGATATACATGAAGATGCGCCTCATGGCTAGCAAACAGAAACAAGATGCAAAATTAACCTAAATGCCGATAACTAGTACCTATCTCACCTGTTCAACAGAACTGAAACCATTTCACGATGTATATATATTATTGCAAATGAATCAAAGATGGATCTGGACATGAACAGCATATGAACAGCATAAGATACAGGAAGGAAAATAACTAAATAAGCACAATCTTAATTCAGTTATCCACTTGATTCCATGCTCATCACCTATTTGCAATATGTTTCTATTTAAGACATGATTGCAGGTAAAATATGGGGAACAGATAGTTTAACCATGGGGAACAGATAGTTTAACCATCAATAAGGACTAACAATAATATTCTTGATCTAGAACCTTTATATTACTTATCACAACTCATGTCTGGGTCCTGCTCCACAAATATCACGCAGGAAAATGAAAGGGGGGTGGGTAGAGGGGAGACAAATTTCACAATCTTCAACATATGATCCTAAAAATTTAGTCATCAGTTCGATTTACAGCCAGTTGCCACTCAGCATGGCAAGTGAAATTCTCAACGGCCCTCCTATTAAGATGTATTGAACTCCTAATTTATTAGATACTTTTGATGAATGTCAACTAAATGTCGTATGTAAATTGCTCCCAATTGTTCAATCATTTGATAACCAGACTCATTCTCTAAATAATGAACACTATGCATCAGACTCAATAGAATTTGATCAACCCTTTTTTTCTGGCGTTAAAACCGATAACTAAGCCAAGAATTATCTTTCTTCATCATAAACCACATGAGTGCTCCCGACCCAGGGTTATATTTTATCATTAGACCAATCAGCCTTTAATATTATATTTGCATATCCTATTCTTCTTATAAATGAATGGAGCTCTCTACTTTTATGACTTAGATGTCTCACATTTCTCGAAAAAGTGATTCGATTGATGGGATTTGGTATGATACTTATGAGATCGATGAGGTTAACATTCTAATATCTTTTCTTACTTGTACTAGATAGGAACCAATGTGCAGAGTCGAAAGTCTAATTATCCATTTTGCGTTTAGTTTCCATATACTTGGTAATACAATTACTAAACGCGTTGGGTTTGAAGCTCAAGAGACATTAATAGTATTTAGTTTGCTTTATATTAGCATAAACTGTTCTCTAAATGCTAAATTTAGCAAATTCTAACCATATACATGGCATAATTCATACCCACAAGCATGCTCAATTGATCCCATTTTATGAAGTACTACTAAAAATTACCTTGACCCCGTGTTTGTGAGCAGCATTAACCCAGCAAGGGGGAGGAAGAGTGACCAGATTATGCGAAAAGTAAACGAAAACATCCATCAAATACCAATGCCAAATCGCATACCCATCAGCATTGATATCTCCCTGAACCCACTTATCATCCAAATACCCACCGGCCATATCATGGCAAACCAGTATCCTCCGTCGGTTTGGCAGCGCCGAATTTGATTCCAACGGCACGGATGCCTTGTTGAATGGGTAGTGAAATGAGCTGAAATATGATCTTGATTCCAGGTCTTCGAGGGATTTGAGCGGGTAGGAGATTGGGATTGACGGCTCTGATGGGTCAAATTCTGGTGGATTTTGGTCGGAGAGCTCCGAAGGATGAGAAATTGATGGAGATTCAGAGGCCATGATTGAGCGGATGAAGAGAGAGAATTTGGTGAAGAGAGATTGGAGGAAGTTGCGGAGAGAGACTAGGGTTTGTCGTCGTACAAAGGCGCGAAGAAGGCGAACCAGCATCTGAAGGAAGGAAGAAGATGAATGATGAAATACTGGAGTAGCTTAGCCGTTGACGTTTGCGTGGTAGTCTACCTCTGGTCGTCGCTGCAGATTGACTTCTTTTTTTTTTTTCAAATCCTTACTTTTTTAATTTTTGATTTATTTTTAATGAAAAAGTAAATGGACATCCCTACTTGTATTCAGTACTAATTTAACTAGATATAAGATATCGAGTTACAATTTTAAAAAAAACGATATAAGAAATTCAGTTCATTGGATCATGATTAGTATATATCAAGTGAATTGTCAAAGATTATTACACATTACTATAAATTAAAAAGTGTAAAATCCTCTACAACTTAATTTATGGTACACATTTGTTTTATTAACTCATCATATAAGTGACCTACTTCATATACTTTATTAGGAGGATTTTAATGTTGTCTTGTCGTTGCTAGATTACAAATTTCTTATTATGTTTATGATTGATGTTACAATGCAATATATTAGCCATTTGGACATTGCATAATGAAAAACAAAGGGAAGCAGTGTGGGACACACTCTTGTAATTCTGTCTCGTGAAAGCGTGAACTTTGAGAATACTCCATATATATCCGTGATATGTTAGTATGTAATTTTATTTATTTTTTAATCTAGACAGGTTAATTTTAAATATGTTTGTTGACTTCATGAATTACCTTCTCCCATAATAATAATGATAGTAATTCCTCTAAATTCAAGATAAGTGCTTTCTTGTGTCCCATTGAGGTAGCTTAGGGAGAAGACAGCTAGCGTACAAAAGGAATATCATAATTTGATTCTTCTGAAACAATGTACATGTGTAAAATTTATCCATCCAAAAAAAAAGCGTTAAGGTCCGCCCCGAACTATACAACAACAAGAAGTCAACAACACCTTCTAGTGTGGGTTCGACTTTCGCAGGGTATGGGGAGATCCAGCTGTAGGCAACCTTACCCTTACCGATATTTCTACCTGTAGAGAGGTTGTTTTCAAGTGACCCACAAAAAAGGATTTTGAAACCACTTTAAAAAAGAAAGACTTTGTAAAAACATTTAATGAAAAATTAAAGACACATCGTAAGGAAAGGCTACTATAAATAAAAGACCAGTTGCTAGAGCTATGTAACATAAGAACAAAAAATCTTAACATACCTCACCGTCTATAGGTAAGCAAACGATGCATATTCCCATAAGAAAGTGCTACCTGCAAACAAACACAGAATACGAAAAACAAACACTACCAGCAAGCTGCCACAGCAACCAAAAGACAACTACGAGGCCGATTCTCTGCGGTCTACGATCTTAATCCTATCCTGCGACAGCTTCCTATCTTGATCCAGGTCCTCTGTCAGACCGACAACTTTCAATTCATCTCTAATCACTTTGTCCAAACTCTTCTTTGGTCTACCCCTCCCTCTTTTGCCTGTGGGGATGTCGATCATCTCACACCTCCTTACTGAAGCGTCAACACTCCTCCTTTTCATGTGGTCGAACAATCGGAGTTTAGTTTCTCTCATCTTATCTTCGATGGAATCTACTTTAACTAAGTCTGCCCCCAACTATATATTGGAGAAATTCCTTTGTAGTCAATCACCTTTTCTCTTAAACCTAGACGGCTTTACTTAATAAGACATATATTATATTAGTAAATGATGGATAATAATTTCATACAATTATGTCTAAGTGCATCTAATAACGAGTGATACATTTGAGGGGGTATAAAGTAAAAATAAAACTACTAAACCAGTAAGGTTTAAATGCATTTATTCACCATCATGTTCCTTGAAGTTAAGGAAAAAGTGATAGAGATATCTTGGAAGTAAAACACATTAATTGTTAAGCAATACCATGTCTTTTTTAAGCACATAAAAACATTGCCAAAATATTTATGGAGCTATGAGCATTGGTACAGAGCTCACATCGTAGGTTTACGTAGCCCTTTAAGGCTTAAGCAAACTAATAAAGGAAACGAAATCGTCGTGCGAGGGAGATGAATTTGGGCAATAACCATTAGTTATTGTCTTGAAAGATGCATGACACGTAAATTAACAAAGAAAAAAAAATGTGAGTATTTCAAGACTATATAGGATATGCTATGTATTTGGGACAAAAACAACAACAATATTGTCAAAGTTCCTACGCAAAATTCAATTTTACGTAATTCTATTATTGTTATTATCGTTGCTTTATTTACATTAATTTGGAAAATACTCTTCTTTGTTCAGTTATATGTAAATTACAAACATTAAAAATTATGGGGAAAAAAAATACGTTCAAAGCCTATGTTCTTGTGGCTCCTAATTACTTTGCCAGAACATCTCACTTTGAATATATCAAGCTACCGCTTCCCTTTCTCTTTCCTCTCTTGTGGAAAAGCTATGGTCTATTACTTATATGTTATTAAGAGGAGGCAGCCATTTTTGTCACTTGCAATATCTGATTTAAGTGACTTCCATGTTATTGGGCAATTTAGTATTAATATGGGCTTTTTTTTTCCTAATAAAGTTGTATCTTTATTTATAAGATACGATATATTTTTTTATATTAATGGGATCTTCTCATGAGAAGTAGATTAATTAATGTGGTCCAAAATATTGGAGAAAATATCAACTTTTAAGCTATACAAGCAAACAATAAAGACTCACATTTATCAAATTAGGCATGGATTAAAATGGTGAATGTATATTGCTGACTAATACATGGTTAAAATTGAATATTATCAACCAATGGTTCTGATTAACTTAGTTTTTATGGTTAGTGCAAAGACCACTATAAAAAACATCAAATTATGTCCCAAACAAATGACATTGTGGATAACCCACACTCACTACAACAATCCAGTAATTCATATTTTTTTGGGGAAAAAAAACTGTAAATATTTTTGTAATCATTAGTTGGATACAGAACACAAAAAAATATGAATGTGTAATTGTTAGAGTATAACCGCCATATAAGATGAGATAACAGTGGGATGTCAGTTAATTTGATTGGTAAAGTTTATGGCGGTTGTTATCAAATATCTGGATTCAAATCCTGATTACATCTGCCTTCGCATCTTATTCGCTCAAATGTATGCATGTATATATGTATGTGGGGGGGGGGGGTGTGTATAACTAAATCTTATATAGGACGGTCTCTTAAATCAATATCGTGAAACGGATTGTTTATCATTCCATATTTCAGTTGCGCGTGCGCACTGTGTGTGTATGTTTGTATGTGTGTGTGTGTGTACACACTCACACACAAACGACCTCATCAAATTGAGGGTTAGGTCGGATTATGAGGGTCGACATGCGGGATTTTCTCGAACATAACCTAACCCGACCCTTGTGCGGGTCGGCATACCCTTGACTCTGACCCTGCGGGTACTCTCGAATCAACGGGTCATATCTGATTTTCAAATCTTCCTTATATACAAATGAGATTTTCAATAAGTTTTATTTTATTATGAGGTTCAACATTAAACATCCTTTTAAACAAATGGTCAAACGATAATATAATATTCCAATAAAATGCATTGTAATTACATATATTGTAATTTAGTGATTAAAAACACTAGTTCACCGAAACGACGACTCAAAACAAGGGAGCGCCATTAGAAGGTTTAAATATAGTGGGATTTGGATAGGTGAATTGAAGAGGGGGCGGCGGGACGCTCAGAGGAGACAAGAAAGTAGAAAGCAAAAAAGACTTTGAATAAATAAAACCAAAATACCTTGTTTCGATTTTTTTTTTTTAAGTGAGGGTCCACGAGTCGGGTCAAAGCCTTTACCCGATGCCGACCCTCATCATAATCGGGTACCCTCAATTTGAGGGTTGAGACAGTTCAAAGACAACAAAGGTCGATCCTAATCCTCACTTTTTATGGTCGGGGCAGGGCGGGCAAGGTCCTGATCCGTTCATCAGGTCACACACACACACACACATATTATGCATAACTAGTTAGGTAGGATGGTGTTTTATATAGGATAAGGTATGATAAGTACATAGAGGTGTTGTCTGTTCCTTCCTCGTAGTTGCTCACCAAATATAGTATTAATAATCACTAAAACTAAAATTATTGATCATTGAAACTAAAGCTATTGATCACTACACATATCCATAACAAATCATGTTTATAATATATGTTTTTACTTATGTATTAGTTAGTGATCAATAGATTTTCTTGTACTCAGAGATCGTGAGAGTTATTTGATGATCGTGGCTATCATCGATATATATGTGAGTAAAACGTTTCGATGCACACAAGTTAATCCCCTTGCGATGCAAATTAAACACACCAACTCATTTGTCTAAACTCTCTTGGTCGGCCGTCATCACATTAGCACAATGATAGCTACCTTGGTAAGCCACATATTGATGTGATGTCGTCTTGATTGCCTTCATTAATTTTTTGTGACACTTTTAAGAACATCAATTAACAATGACAAGTTTACTTATGTCCCCCCGAAAGAAAAAAAAAATCAACCCACGGTCAGGTAAAAAAAAAACAACTCAAGTCACATTGTTCATACGATTCCAAAAACATTAACCATGAATACATATTTTTGGCATCTTCTATTCGACATCTTTTCAAGTCAGTTTCGTGTGCTCTTATTTTGATAAAATTTCAATACTTTGCCAAAGCTTACACCTTGGCTATATGGTACTTTAAAAGTATAATTGAATAATTTTCAATGTAGAATATCTAAATAAAAATGTATTATAACTTTGACTTTTAATTTTAATTTTTGTTTATTTGTTTACCCAGAGTTGTTATATATTTTACTTTAAATATCTTGCAAATTGAATAATTATTTATGATACTCTAGAGGTCCCATATATTTATCAAAGAAATTAATTATGAGATAACGCGTGGACCTTAGCTAGTGTCCGTGTGTGTGTGTGTATATATATATATATATATATCTATGTACACACATATACATATAGAGAGAGAGAGAGAGAAAATAAAACTGAAGGTGAGGTGAAAAAAATTTCAAGAAAATTGTGAATATGTTGATATTGTTCATTTCCGGTCTTCAAACTTCAACGCAGCAAAAACCCAGTGGCTAGGGTATTGACTATTGAGAATGGATTTTGGCTAGGGCATTGACTCTTATTTGTCTGTGTTCTTCTCATTGGTAATGTAGTTTTATCCCTTCTTGGGGGGGCCCCCCCCCAAAAAAAAAAAAGACATGAAAAACCTCTTTAAAATATGAACGATATCGTGCAGCATTTAGATTTGGTTGTTGGATTTTGGAAGCGCCATGAAAAGTGCCCTGAATCCACCCAACTTCATTCTCTTTCCACTACTCACTCTGCTTCAAGTTAGCTCGTATTATGTCCACGCTGCGTCTTGTGAGTACGGTGTCGTTCAGCGGAACAAGCTCTACAGCTACAACTTAGCTTCTCCTGTTGGGGATTTTCCTCATGGGGTTCTCAGTGAAGATGGGTATGTTTCAAATCAATGCCCACCTTGTTTGATTTTCAGTGGATTATGATTTCAGGGTTTTTGTTGTTGGTGCCTTGATAATGTTTTATTGAATTTGTTTTCAGTCTGTAGCTGCATTTGATAATTGCATATCTGTTTTAATTGATTTTGCAATGCATGACAGTATGTCACATTTGATCACATAGGTTATGGGGGAACTCTTTTTTTTGGGGGGGGGGGGGTTAGAGATCCCTACTGTGCAAAGCCTGATATTCCCTTCATTCAAATGGCTGGTTTTTGATTGTTGTTTTCAATAGCTTACTTGTTATGAATTGACTCTTGTATTAAATCCACGGTAAATGAGGCATGAAATAATTTGGTTTTAGTAAGATCTCATCGCTTCTAAGTAGAAATATGTGTACCATTTCAAAATTTTGACTGACTTAGAGGGAGTCGAGCAGATGGGCAACCTGCTACACTTCATAGAACAGACCTTAAGCTTGGGAAGCTTACATATTAGAGGCACAACAGCAGTTTCAGCATCACATTGGAAGAGTGGAAACATTTCAACTTACACACTATAGTAAACTGTGGAAGTCCTTTTTTATAATCTATGAAACTTGCTTTTTTGGCTCGTGGACTTTTTAAGCTTGGGAAGCTTACATGTAGAACCTCCTTAGTCCTTACTTTTGTTGGATATCAGTAATATGCCATAGCACTTTTGAGAATACTAGGAGTCTGGGATAGGCTGTGTTGAATTTCAAATGCATTCACCAAATAGTATTCTGAATTGGTGTTTTTAGGAAAATTATCAATTGCTATACTAATGACCTCCTAAATAAAGGGAAGAGATTATTGTCGACCAATACCAGTCTTAAGTTATGTAAATCTTTTCAACGTCTTTCTCAATTCTGCATCATACCCTTTAGTAGGTACATGGTTTTTGTTTAAGTTTCCATTACTTATGTTCTAAATCAACTGGATGTTATGAATTATGATTCATAATATGTGATTATGGTTTGCAGATTCTACAAAGTAGCAGCAAATGATACTATTATCTGGTTTCAGGTTGGCTTCAGCAGGTTGCACTGTTTATATTTCATTTGAACTTTTCTTTAAGTATTTTCTTGTAGCATGAGTGCATAACTCACAGCAACTTATTAAGCAAAAAAAAAAAAAAAACCCATCTGTTAAAATCTTAGAAATGGTTTTCAAGCAAGGGAAGGGTTAGTATTGACCTATGGACAACTTAATTGTTTGAGATTTACATTTCTGGATGTGTGCTTATGAGTTTCAATCATGTTGGGTGATGTAGGACTACACCCAGTTTATTTCATTTACTGATGTGACATCGGTCACTTTAATTACTGATGATGGTTCACCTTTTTTCCCTTTTTTTGGGTAGCTTTGTGATGGCATGATCTTCAACCACGATCCTCCGGCATGTGTTGATTGTTCGGTAGGTGCTTCACTTCTCCTTTAATATTACAATATATTGCACGTAACTTTCCTA
Organism: Selenicereus undatus; assembly: GCA_017589665.1. Classification (NCBI taxonomy): domain Eukaryota; kingdom Viridiplantae; phylum Streptophyta; class Magnoliopsida; order Caryophyllales; family Cactaceae; genus Selenicereus; species Selenicereus undatus. The sequence continues at coordinate 108,007,269 of JACYFF010031958.1, forward strand.
CTTGATGTATGACTTACAATTCTCTGGTTGAGAATATGGAGATCATGAATATCTATAAACCACACTCCTCTGTTAACCTGTCATAGAGTAAGAATTTGATTCCCACTGCCCAAATCCTTTTTTGCAGCTGGTTTGACAGGGTTTTAAGTTGTTTCCCCCCTTATTGGACACCCCCCCTAAAATTAGGATGAGTATCAAAGTCATAGCTTTTTTCATTTTTATCTAGGTTTAAAGTGCACGTGGAAATGCAAAAGTATGTGTTCTTGGGTCTATTCTAGGTGCTTATTTAAGAAGTTGTGCTGATTGTTGACTACATGTTTTCCTCTATCCTTATGCCCAAAAGAACTGTGTGGTTCTACATGTGTAATTGCGTATACCAAAAACAAAAATAATTCTTGCAACATTTCTTCCAATGTTTACGTTTGCCACCCCGATTGCCAACACTACACAACACCACCACCACCATGTGAGTTCCGCTTTCGCGGAGTCTGTGGAGATCCAAATGTAGGCAACCTTACCTCTACCGGTATTCATGCCTGTAAAGAGGCTTATTCCGACACAAAATAAGATTTTGCGAAAACATTTTATAGAAGAAGGATTTTGTGAAAGCATTTTATGGAGAGAAACTAAGGATAAGCCGCAGGGGATGAATTAAGAAATACTAAAAATCAGGTGGCAGTAACTATGTAAATATAGGTGTAACATAGCAGAGGAAGGTAATATATCTTAACAAACAGATGTAGGCAAACAATGTCTCTTCCTAGATGCGTGTACTACTTGCCTGCAAACATGATATACGAAAAAAAATCACAACCAAACCTACTCTACCGCGACCTGGTGACAACTACAAGGCTAACTCTCTGCGATCTAAGATCTGAATCCTATTCCGCCATAATCTCCTATCCTGAGTCGTGTCCTCTGTTAACCCTGCAACTTTCAAGTCCTCTTTAATCACCTCGTCCAAACTCTTTTTTGGTCGTCTCCTCTCTTTTTTACCTTCGGGGATGTTAATACTCGCACATCTCCTCACTGGAGCGTCCATACACCTTTTCACATTGCCAAACCATCTAAGTCTTGTTTCTCTCATCTTATCTTCGATGGGAGCCATTTTCACCAAGTCTGTGATTCCTCCATTACTAATTTTATCCATTCTTGTATAACCACATATCCATCTAATCATCCTCATCTCTGTTACCATTAGTCTTTGAACCTATGTCTTCTTTATAGGCCAACACTCCGATCCATATAACACATTTGGTCTAACTACTATATGATAAACTCTGCCTTTTAAACCTACAGGTATTTTCTTATCACACAGCACACCTGAAGCATTCTTCCACTTTTACCAGCCCACTTTTATGCGATGGTTAACATCTTCTTCAATGTCCCCTTTCTGGTGAATGGTGGAGCTTAGATATTTAAACTTCTCGACCTTTGGTATCTGTTTCCCATCAATGGTGACTTCCTCCCTCACATCTTCCCTTTCACGGAAATAACAATGAAGGCATTCAGTTTTCGCTCTACTAATTTTGAAGCCTCATGACTCTAGTGTATGTCTCAATCGCTCCAACTTGCCATTAACTCCCTCACTTGTCTTATCAATAAGAACAATGTCATATGCGAATAACATATACCAAGGTAACTCCTCTTGAATCCCTTTTATCAGTTCTTCCATAAATAGAGTAAAGAGAAAAGGACTTAAAGCGGAATCCTGATGCAGGCCCATACCAACTTAGAAGTCGTTGGTAGTGTCCTAACACTCGTCTCACCTCTCTCATACATATCTTTAGTAACTTGAATATATACAGGTGACACTTCTTTCTTTTCCAAGCATCTCCATAACACCTCATGTGGAATTCTATCATATGCTTTTTTTAAGTCAATGAGCACCATATGAAGATCTACTTTCTATCTCTGTACAATTCCATGAGCCTCCTGAGGAGGTAAATCGCCTTTGTGGTCGACCTGCCTGGCATAAAACCAAATTGGTTCTCTATTATCGAAATATCTTTCCGTAATCTTTTCTCACACCCTCTCCCACAACTTCATAGTGTGACTTAACAACTTTATACCCCTATAATTATTACAATCCTGAAAATCACTTTTGTTCTTGTACAATGGGATGACTATACTAGACCTCCATTCTCTTGGCATCTTAGCAGTCCTAAAAATAACATTGAAAAGTTCCGCTAGCCACTTCAATCCCTCTTCTCCCAAATCCTTCCACACTTCTACCAATATCTGATCTGGTCCTTTCACCTTGCCATTTGTCATCTTCCTTAGGGACTCTTTAATCTCGTCCTTGCTGATAGATTCACAAACATGAGAATCAAGTTGACTCTCACTACTCTCTCTTTCCCTACTCTCTCTTTGCGATTGCCAACACTATGTTCATTAATCCTCTCATCCGGAACTTCTTGATAGACTTTTGTTGTCCTGGAGCTCAATCATCCTTAGTCTTTTAGTTTGCTTTCTTGATCTAATGAACAATGTTGGTAGTGGGTGAATGGAAAACCTGTATAAAATTTGGAGGCTCAATTTAATTGAAGATTATGGCCCACAATCACCTCAAATTTATAAATTGGCAGAGTACTCAACATGTTTGAAGGTTATCTAAGACCATTTGCTTGTTAGCTATGTACAATTGGCTCACCGTAATAGATGGGTGTGTGGGTGGGGGGGGGGGAGATCATCGGCATCTGTATGACAACCATTCTCCTGTGTTCCCTGCTTCCCTTGAATCTGAATCAGAGCATTTCTTTCATTTGTCAGGATTGTGGGGGCCCATCACGGTGTGGCATGGGTTGTAGTGCGCTTGTGGCTCAGAACACTGGAGGTAAGATCTTTTTGAAGACTTACTTTTCGTTTTTCTTTTCTTTTTTTTAAATTTCATTTTCCCTCCTCTAGGTGATGGAATGGCCAAAACTTGTTTAGTTAGAAACCAAATAGGAATAGGGATAGGAAAAATGGCAACAAGAAAATTTTCCATTGCTTGATATATTGTTTTAGTCCTCTGGTTACTGTCTCTCAAACGTTGCAAATGCCCGTGGCAATAGAAAAAGCTGCTGGCTACCATAGAAGGTTATAAATACCTTCTTTGATCAGAACCTTTTGACTCCTGAAACTAGAATATACTAAATAAGAAAGACACTGCCGGCTATCCTTACTCACTTGCTAGGATTCTTAATTTTGTTAATCATTACATACCCTTCTCTGAAGATTTTTCCTGTTCTTCGCCACCCAAACATCAGAATATGAAAGGTGTATACAATGTAATTGTGATCGTTCTTGCAAAGAAATAAAGCCAAGCTAAGTCCAAGCTCGACCAGGGTCAGGCTTGGTTCTGTGAAACGTAAGCCAAGCTTGGGCTCTGCTTGGAGCTTGGTGCGCTTCGTTCTGATTTTCTTTCTCTTTTTGCTCAGAAAAAAATGCAAATTTAAAATTCTAGATTTGGCAATGGATTTTAATAAACATGGGAACGAGAGAGGGGTTACATGAGGAAATATATCTAGTCTAATCTCTAAACTCAAAATCTAGATCTGACAATGTGACTTGGAGGCTGCAATTTTATTCAATAATGAAGCTGAAGGGAGTTGCCGGAATAAAATGAAAAGAACATAGTAGTAGTGATGAATTTTCTCGCTAATAGTAATTCATATGCTCAACACAGGTATTAACACTAAAAAAGAATAAACCGAGCTACTTCTCAGCCTAGTCTGCCCAATGGTGGGCTTGGCTTATGTCAGTACGTTAACAAGTCTGGTGAGGCTTGGTTTCACTCAAGCAGAACTTTGAGCAAGGCAAACCTGAGAGCTTGCTGAGCCGGCTCAGTTCATTTACAACCTGGATAGCTTTTGCATATGCTTGCTGAGGAATATATTGTCTTTCCTTGCAAGTCAAGTGTCTGATATGAACTATTTCCTCATCCACTAGCTTTGGTACGTCAGAAGGGGTAATCAATTTCCATAGAGAAACATTGTGAAGCAGCTTTCTCTGACCATGTGCATATGGATTATCATAAGAACAACTCCAATTTGGCTTTGGTGTTCAATGAGATGAGACCCTTCTCTGCCATTTGTAATTCGCAATTATTAACCTGTCAATAAAAGCTCTTCTTGAGTACAGAAATCTTGTTTTGGAATAGTATATCTTTTATGTTTTCCCTTTATCCATGAATTTTTTTTTTGCCTGTCATTCAATTATGGTCACTGCACACTTGTCTGTTCCACCATCCACTATGCGCTGCATTTCTTTGTACTCCATGTATTCTCTATTTTCCATCTTTTTTACTTACTAACTTGTCTTTGTTCGCTTCTTACATTCTTAATCCGTTTCTCAGAAGCTGTCAAAATCTGAGTCATCCTTTAGCTAATTGAACTTGCCTTTCTTCCTATAATGGGCAAGAAATCAGCTTCAGTTGATAATCAAGTTTGTTTGTGTTGTAGAGCCAAACAAAGATTCCAATCTTTATCTTTCTGCATCATCACTTTCTGGTATTATGTACGCAATTTTTATATTCCATTTTTCACGTATGAAAATAGAACTAATCTTCTGACAAAGGGTTAATTTTGAATGGAAATGAACAAATATTGTTGGACCGCTTGGTTTTATGGGCTTGAGCTTGATGATGCAAAGTGGCTGAAGAGGTACAAACTAAAGTGAACTCTTCACATCTGATTTTACCCTGGTAATTAGGACAATGCTTGATGTAATCTTCTAGGATACATCCCTAGCTTACTGTGGAGGCAGTTGATAAGTCTGTGGAGGAACTGATGTCCATCTATTGGTAGGGGTGAAAGTTTGGGATTCTGCAGAGGATGCCGAGCTTCTCTAGAGATGATTCTCTGAAACAAAGCGCTTTGTTGAGCTACCAAGGAGTTGAGCCTGTGTGTTATCTTGATCTATCAATGATTGAGCTTGCATTCTCATTTGGAAGAAGAGCCTTCATTTTGTGTATCTAATTCTAGTTGTGCTGGTGTATTCTCAACCGTGTATTACGGACAGGTTAGCGTAAAAGAATGAGACGACATTATAAAAGCCTAAGTATTAACAGAAGAGGGTAGGAGAAGACGGTCTTTGGGTGTGATGGAGTCTTATCTCTTGAAGAATGGCTCCTGCGTAGAATTTCTGGTTTCTTATTGTACCATAGTTCTGCTTCTTGGTGGTCCAATACAAAATCTGTTCATGAGTCTATGTTCAAATCGCACTTGTGGTTCTTTAGATTTTCAGCATCAATCAGGGAGGTTTTGTAGAGCCTTTTCAAGATGTTTCCCTTCTCCTTATGATGCTGCTATGTTTATGATTGAATTCATGTTGTTGATGCAGGCTATTATGTCTGCACAAGTCTAGGACGTGACTTCAACTATGACATCAAGCTCATGAGTAAGTGGACTTATTTTTGTCCATCTGCTCCTGCTGGTGGGGTGGGGGTCTATTTGAGGCATCATTTCTTGATCCAATTACTTTTTCGGCTTCTCTAGCTTAAGTAGAATCGTTGTTCATTGTCATGACATATTCTTATGGCCATGTTGATATGTAGTCAAAGGCAGAAGCACCTTGAGTTTCTCCGTTCAGGACCATAAATCTGCTATGTTCCATAAAATTTTTGGACTTTCTAATATTTTTCTTTTCTGCTATACACCAGATAAGGACACCCCCACCAAGGGTGTCAATGTTACTATATCAAGCAAGAGCCATGGGAGGAACTGTTCGCTTACTGTATCTGTTGTATGCGATTCAAAGGGTGTTAAGGTGAGATTGTACATGCTGATTTTCTGAAGCTTGTCATGGGCATCTACAATTTACTGACTGCAGTTTTGACAACTGCCGTCCTCATTGGCAGGAGCCACAGTCATTCGAAAAATTGGGGACTTGTGATTATGTAAGCACACTTAACTCTGCTACCTTAATGCATAATTTCCTCGTAACGTTCCAAGGCTTATGGAATTTCATTTTGTGATTGTTTCTCGTTGTATAGCTCCATAATTTGAATTTTTGTATTTTTAAATTTGCTAGAAGGATAATTGACAAAGTGGCCATGGATATTCCACAGAAAGATAAGTTTGACATCTCAATGAGAGCAGAACTTTTATAGGAACACTATCTGACCTTGTGACTGCAATGCATGATTATCAAGGGGAAATGGACGTTTGGGAAAACTTCGGAATGCCACAAGAGTTGGGGTGGTTTTGACATTCCAACTCATTTGCAGATGCGGCATCCATTTGGACATGACTTGGTCCTGTCAGAATTTTTTGTTTTTTTTTTTTTTTGGGGGGGGGGGGGGAAGAAGGGAAACATTTAAATATCATGGGACAATTGAGTCTAGTGTGATGTTCTGTAAATGCTAGAAACGGACTCTTTCTTGAATTTTATGGGGAATGGCGAATCTTGTTTGCATATAAAATACTGTTGACATTTCTTTCGAGAGTTGATTTCTGGTGTAGAGTTGCTTCTAATATAGATAAGGAGTGATTGACTCATGCATTTGCAGAACAATGCTTCTCCGTTTCTGGGGAGCTGGGGAACAATTTCCTAGTTTGGAGGCCTCAGATTTTTGCATGTTTGATGCATGGAGTGCAATGGTTCAATGGATTAGGTGCTACTTACTGTCAATTCTGTCAATTTTTTTTACTCCCTGAATATGCTCCAGTTCTGTGTATGCGAAATTGTCAATGTTGGAGTGCAACTCTTGACATGTGAAGACCTGTAGTAGATGACGAAGTTGTTGAATTATTTTTTTTGGTAAGGAAAACATAATATGCTATAAATAGCTATCAAAACATTGGATGCACAGCTAACATCTTACAATATACAACCAAAATACAAACTATCCACATAGTCAGCCACATCAAAAGAGGAACAGCAAATTCTCTCATTGTTCCCAAACAAGGGAGTCTTGATGAAATTGTCCTTTAAGTACTCAAGACAAAGTTGTTGAATTATCGCTGCAGTGATTTTGTAGGATTGCATCACAAGCTATATCTATATTTGGGATTTTGCTTGTCTTCATAATCAATGGCAATGGCTGCATGTATGTAAATTCTGCTTTTTAGTCCTATGTCATTGCATTTAGATGGTTCTTTTTATTGGCAGTTGAGACTGGTTAGCAATTTGTTTCTTTATGAGTTCATTAGATGTGCCCCAGCTCAGATTTTAGATGCTTCAAGTTTGTTAGTGTTGTTGACAGGTGACTTTGCTAAGGCATCCATCAGGCTGTTCCAAGACAGTAGCAGTTCATGGAGAAGGATGGGGTTGGTTTAGTATACTTTTAACCATGTGAGTCCTTAAGTTTGTCTATTTGCTCTAGAAACTGTTGAGTTGAAGGATTTGCATGATTCTACTTTCTTCTGTATAGCTTATCTGACACGACTTTCTTATTTTGATATCAGATTGTTATGTGCCATTGGAGCCTATCTCCTAGTTGGTGCAGTTTATCGGTATTTCTTCCTTCGGATTCGTGGCTTAGATGTATGTCTGCTACTTATGCTTGTTGCTTAATCCTGTTATGAAATGTTGTCAGCTCAATTTCTTCCATTTTTGCTTTTGTTGTTCATTTTAGATATGATGTTTCTGATCCATAATGGTAAGTCAGACTCACATTTGATTGCATGAGTGTGACACCCACCCCCCTTGCGAAGGAAAGAAAAAAAGGGAAGTTTTCTGCCACTTTTATGCATAGTATCAGACTGCACTTTTGGCTTTCCTTGCTTCCTCATGTGGGTGGTTGAAATCTAAGTGTGGAGTTGGGATACATTTATGGTACCAGAGGTGGAGTTTAGAAGGTGAGCAGGGGAGGGCTGTGCCTGAGCAGAAAAACTCTCCTTTCATTTCTTGGGTCACTTTCAAAATGTCTGAAGTCTATTGTATTGCATGTCGATGCATATGTGCCTGAATTTATGTGCCTGAATTTATGCTATTATATGTCTAAACCAGTGGATTCTTCAGAAAAAGTTTGCTCCAAGAATCTGGTGTTTGCGTCTCTTAATTCTTTAATATCTTTTTTCCTTGGTGTGGTTAGCTTTCAAACCAATTCTCAGTGATACTTTGAATATTTTTCTTTTTCTGATGAAGCATGTTTTAGTTTTCCCCGCGATGACTTTTACTATCTATTTTTATAGCTAAACAAACTGGTAATATTGTTTGGATATGATTTGTGTACATATTTTTCTCTGCAAGTTATTTGGACATTATCTGACCACCCATATGTAACTGTAGGTAAAACTCAGGTTCGGTGGTTTTCTTCAAAATCATTTTCTAAATGTTTTCTACATACCTTTGAATATTCGTCCAGAGAAGATAGCTTGGCATTTAATTACCTAACTATCACCGTACATAAATTTATGTTCCTAGTAATTATTTATTTCTGATCAAACGCCCCCCCCCCCCCCCAAAAAAAAAACCCACACCGGAAATAGGGGTGTGTGATTGTAGTGCTCTGGCCTCTTGAAAGTAAAATTCTCAGGCCCTGCTTTTATTTGGTACATGCAGCCCCTTCTAAACTACGCATACTAATTTGAACAAAAAACTTTTCCTTTTGACATGTTCGTCTGCTTCAGCTAGTCTCTTGTTCTTTCTGGAGTTTCATTAACTCTTCCCTGGAACACTCATCTTCTACTGTTTTGAAGGTAGTCATGGTGTATGTTATGTGTAACTTCTTATTGGATGTCTTCTAAATATGAACTCTCTGGAAGTCCTTGATAAGTTTTACTACGCCTGCCCTTTTAACTTATAGTTCATAATGCACTTTTGCTTTTTCTCCTGCAGGTTATCCCAAACTTGCATTTTTGGACTAGCATACCGCATAGAACAAAGGTATTATCTCATTCCTATGATGACCGAGTTCTTGGAGCTTGCTCCTATTGCTAATATGAATCTGGAAGCTCCAGAACATTTTGAACATGCTGTAGCTGAGTAAATCTTCTTTATGTTTTGAAAAATCTTTTGGGGTTCCTATATTGTCCATGCTCATTGCATCTGCTTGTAAATTCTTCTCTGAAAATTCTGGCAAATGACTGAAATCCATGAGAGAGAAAAGAGATGGACTCAGTGGCTGTAAATTCTGCATTTGCTCCAAATTTTCTGCTCCGAAAATTTTCAATAAGATGGGTTGAACGCAGATTATTATGCAATTGAAGGCTTAATTTGCTATGACTTTGGGGATCATACATTTGGTTACTGCCTTCACTTTGATGTTTCTGCAGAGTCTGTTTATGTCATTGGTGCAAAGGTTTAGAGGACCTACTTACCATCACCGAAGCTCGTATTCATCAGTTAACTTCTGAGCATCTGCGGCCAATTTCGCTTGCCAAATGGTTTGCTGGCCGCCAACCGGAGATGATCCCGAAAATTGGTCAGGGAACTTGATTTGTTTTCTGTTGCATGTACATTTATACTGTCAACTATATGAGTTTGTCATCACGGAGGAGGTGCCTGTAGTTCTTTTCTTCTTCTTTTTTTACCCTAGGTACAACAATGTCAAATGTTTCGACCAATGCAATTGATTTATACGAGAATGTATCCGGCAAACAATGAATTCATCAGTTTGGTCCCAGTAAGCTCATACTGTCCTTTCAGTACGAAGTGTGATTTAAGCGAGAAATCGGAGGATCATGTTGGAGTTTGTGTGATTTTCCAAAGCGCAATGCTTTTTGAGCCGGAAGCTATGGCTTCGAGCCCTCTGGGCTACACCTCACCAGTGGCTGTTCAGCTTAATGCTCAGTCGTTATATTGGCGCATGAATCTCATCATGTAGGTCAATATGTGGCTTGGGTGCTCGTATCTTTTTCCTCAGAACTTCCAAAGTTTTTGAGATAAATTCAGACAAGGAGTCTTGATTGCATTGGCAATTTGATGAATGCCATTGCCAAAATTTGATCGGTGGTCCAATTTATTATTTTGGACAGGTTGCCTTGTAATGTTATCAATCTACACAATTGTACAATTGTCCCCAACATGTATGTCTCCAAAACTTTATCAATCTAAACAATTTATTATTTTTGACCGGTTGCCTTGTAATATTAGTTAAAAAAATGGTTTGAATCAGTGGTGAACGTGTATGACAAGTTGAAGGAAGAAGTTTTGTCTAGTTAAGAGCCAAGCAAGCAATCTCGAGAACATGAAGGGCATTAGTTGTACATAGGCCACCTTTGATCATGAGATGTTAATGCATGTATACACTTATGTTGGAAACAAGTGATTGGTCTCTTATCATAAAATGTAGATCATTTATGCTTGTTTTATTTATCTGGTTAGTTGTATGTAGGAAGATGTTAATATTTATCTGGCCAATTGTAAACGACGTAAAATGTATATCATTTATTTTTGTTTTATTAGAGCACTCCTACTCATTAGCACACGTTTCAGTGGATGGGGCCCAAGTTTCATATAAAGTGGAACTTTAAAGTTTCGGCCCAATGACACGTGGGGCAACATGCTCAGGCATACGCTCGCTCATTCCATCTTTTTTGTTCTTTTTTGATTTATTATTATTATTTTTTTAATAAAAAATATTATTTAGATAGTTAAAAAAATTATGTTATAAAGTGGGTTCATTCAAAATATTTTATTCTATAATTTAAGTTGGAGTTTCATCGGTTGAAAAAGTGATGCAATACAAGTTTCATAAATGTGAAACTTTTTGATGATACGACATACTTGATTTCCAAAATTAAAACTCATGTCAAGAATGCTCTTAAGCAAGTTAGTGGTGGTTTAGATTCCAAATCTGACGACCATGAGCTCTTAATTGCATGCATTAATGCTAATTATTGGTTAAGTGACTTTGATAATTGCATTATATATCTCATCATGATTCCATCAAATTCATAAAGCAATACTTTAAATGGGAGCAAGTGAGCAACCACATGGGTAACAGTCTGTTGCAACTATCATTTCCCATAATCGGTTGAAGTATCAAATGTTCACAATACAATTTACCAAAGCAAAGATCTTAATAGAGGGAGACGTATCGTATTATTATTTTTCTAAATACAAAGTAAGTTACATCAAAACGTTTGCAAGCCAAATATGATTTATCCAAAATAAATGAGCTTGTATCATTTATTTTTTTTTTAAAAATAGTAAGATTAATCTTTAAATGTGGGTTTGTTTCACCATGACTTATTCTTAGACAGAAGATATAATGTGTAATAAAAATTAAAAAAATATCATATTGATGAGTATAATGGGTCAACCTAAAATTATAATGGGTCAAAACTTGGAAGACGAGAGTAGATTTTTTTTTTAAAAAAAAGAGCCATATCTTTTTTTTGGGGATAAAAAAAAGGCATTTTAAGGAGGCAGGAATCAAACTTATATTATACACTGGAGGATATGTAGTCCTATATAATACATAAATGATTATATATTAAAAAATATAATATGTGATAAATATACTCAAAAAAATATATAAATTAAATTTAAAAGTACATGCACATAAATGTACATAATAATTTGCTAGGCAATAATAATAGAAAGTTTTTAAGCATCAACCAAAACTTCCCTTCTCGTTTTTTTTTTTAATTTTTTATTTAATAAAAAAAAAACCAGAAAGGGGTTGTTGCTTAAGTTTTTGAGCTACCAAATAAAATTCCATTACTATACGAATTTCATAACCAGTCGTCTTCTTGTCTCTGTACTCTTTTATATGTCTGTATATTTCGTGTACACCATTTACCAACTTTCTCCCTCTAAGGAAGCTTCATTGACCTAACCCGCCAAAACAAACAAAAGAAAACCTCACAATTTGAAGGCGGCTCCGCCATCATCGTCATCATCATCAAAGGTGGAGATCAGATGGTGACAAAAGCTCGTCGTCTCTCTCATCTGATCTTCATCCTCATCGGCTTCATCATCTTCATCTTCATCTTCATCGCCATTTTGTACGGGCAGGATTTCTCCTGCACTTTCTGTGATCATTACTCTCACCATCTTCAATCTCTCCTTCTTCCCCCTCCCATCCCGCAACCTCTCTCCGAATCAGGTCAGTCCTCTCTCTCTCTCTCTACTAGCTTTAGTTTTGGAAGAAATCTTGTTTCCGGCGATTTGAAATCGAAATTTCACTTAGTTAGAATTAAGTTTAATTTCCATAAATGGAATGAGATTTCTGTTTAGAAGAACTTTGAGTTGAATCTGGTTTGAAGCCGATCAGAACTTGATGAAGAAGCGAGGAATCATGTAAAGGATGAGAAGGCGTTGAATTCGGAGGAGAAGAGGAGAGAGAAAGCGGCGGCGTTTGCGGTGGGGAGGACGGCGGAGGAATGCGACATATTCGCCGGAAAATGGGTGAGGGATGAGGACAGAAAACCGATGTACGAGGAGAGAGAGTGTCCGTATATTCAGCCGCAGTTAACGTGCCAAGAACACGGACGCCCTGATAGGGATTACCAGCTTTGGCGGTGGCAGCCTCACGCCTGCGATCTTCCCAAGTAAGGTGCCCATTACTTGTTTATTAATTGAAGCATTAGTGCTTGCCTTTCTCCAGCTCATTTATGCCTCAAAATTGGAAAATTTTAGGAATCAGGAAAAAGGTGTGGGAGTTTTTAATCTGACTCCTAAATTTTAAATCCAAATTAATTCATGTCTCTATCATCTTGTTTCTAGTAAGGTCTCGGTTCAAAACTAGTTTCAAAACTATCTGTTATTTTTAATACAGGTTGATTCAAGTGATCTGAAGCTTGTTTCTAGTAAGGTTTCGATTTAAAACCTCTTTGTTTTATCAACCGTTAAAGCAGGTTTAAAAATTGTAGATGAAAAAAATTTATGATATGAGTACTCTATTTCTTTATAGACTAATAATAGCTTAATTTTAGTAAAATAAAACCCATCACTCATATAGAAAAAAAAATAGTGAATATTTAGAAAAGATAGTTTGCTTGAATTTACTGAGAGACAGGTTAAAAAATTACCCAAAATTCGTTTTGAAATTGTGAGAAAGTGAAAACTGAATGTTGACTCTTTGAATTTTGTGTTTCATGATTTTTTTTAAAAAAAAAACCATATTCTAAATCGATAAGATGTTAGTGTAACCAATGAAGTTGTTTTTTGGTATTGTTTTCCTTATTTACCCAGTGTTATACGCAGGTTCTTTAAAAATATTAACTATAAAAAATTATTAGATACTGTGTACTATATACATTCTCTTTTTAAATAACAAGTATAGACCCGTGCTTTGCACGGTGCATATTACAGTACAGATATATATAGTCAAAATAATCGAGGAATGTTCATTGTATACAAAGTTAATATTGTAATTTAGAAAATGATACTTAAATTTATTGAAAAATATGAATAGATAGCACTTTTATGTATAACCATTGAAATTCAATAATTAAAACAACGTATGATTATCAAATACGCGATATAACATATGACAGAGATTGTAGGTAGTCAAAATGAAACTAAAAATCATGTTAAATGATATGATAATTCGTTAATTTGTGGTGGCAGTGACGAAGAATTCACATTATCTTCTTCTACCTACATTAAAAATTAAGTTCTTAGTAATAATTTGATTAGCAATGATATAATGAAGATTACAACTATATCTTGTGTACATGGTGTATCTAACGTCAGTGTTTCATAAGTAATACACCTCCGCCTTCCAACTTACTGGCGCAATAAGAGTGATAGACAATTCTACTTCATGGCATCGTCAATGCTCCATAACAAATACCCATGGTTTATCCATACAATCATTTATAATCGCATATACTGATAGATGACCATACGGCTGTAGAGAATGTTATAATGAGATAGTAATCAAAAAATAAAGCATCCAAAACGTGATTGGCACAACTTCAGTCTGGCCTAGATTTGAGTTTTCGATGTTGGTCGTTCTTTGGATAACTGGATTCTCTATTCGGTTCATATATACGTTCAGATCCGGATTTTCATTCTAGGCCAGAGCTGAAGGGAGTTAGAGGTGAAGAGGTTAAGTTTAATTTCTCTCCTATTTGTTAAGTTCTCTGTTTGTATTTTGGTTATTCAAGTTGATTTTGCCTTGCATAATTTGCCCATAATTAAAGTTAATGGTAATGGATA
>JACYFF010031958.1:108026311-108082398 GCA_017589665.1 Selenicereus undatus
TATATATATATATATATATATATATATATATATATATATATAATTCCCATATTATGTATGAAATGAGAGAAATAGTGTGTAAGTTAAGAGTTTTGTTTAGAGGTTGACTCAGGATAAAAAAACATCATGTGGCTTTTAAAGCTAGGAAAAAGCTTCTATGCTATTGGTTGAAATTTATGAAATGTGATCTTTCCTTCAAAGTTAAAATATAACCACCATTTCAAATGGATCGATAACTTTAGTACTAGCTACTTGCTTATACTCAAAATGAGTGTAAAAAAGACGAAATTTAAATGAAAAGATTGCCGAATGATATCTTCTCATCTTACTTAATATGATATGATTAATGCTTCATATAATTTTGATAATCTTTGGCAAATCAACTGGGATTTTTTAATTGTTTATACAAGAGTATATCACGTAATTGTTTTTGTGAATTTATACTATTGTTTTTGGGTGTATAGAGTGAATTATACTGCCCCGACATGGAATCCTGCGGAGAATGAGGTGTAGGCCTACAGTTGTAAGGAAGGGGCCACATTACTATCTGGGGAGCCCTTACAATGCTCCATACCTGCGAAAGCGTAGTCATTTTTGTCGTCCCCCCCCCCCCCCCGGGGGGGTAGTACCAACGGCCGCTCACGTGAAAACCAGCAACCACAGCTGTATAGCCTGTCTGTTCTTACCCACAGGCAGAGACCCAAAAAACAAAAAGGAAAAAGAGGAGAGAGAGAGAGATGAAAAGGACTGGCTACAGATTACAAAGAAAGAACTGAAAAAAAAATAGCACACAAACCTGGAAGACCTCCCCCCCCCCCCCCCCCCAAAAAAGCAGCAAACATGATTAATGAAGGCAAACATTTTTATTTATTTATTTATTTTTATATCTAACCTAAGCATTATTTTTTAAATACCAATACAAGTTGGTTAAGTGATTTAACACTTGTGCACTTTAAGTTAGGTCTTATGATTAACTTGGTAACTAGAGAAAATTTGTGACTGGGAAGCTGTCTATTGTTATGAGTTTAACATTATCTCAATCCAAGTTACATTGGATACAGGATATAGTATGAAGATAATTTTTGGCTGCCGTTGATAGCATTAGACCTTACAAAGTGATGTGCATAGAATATAGCATTGCAGTAATGCAGTTTGCATTTTGATGATGATAATTCGCTAACTAACAAAGGTAGAAACCTGCAGATTCAATGCAACCTTAATGCTAGAGGCTCTCAGGGGCAAAAGGATGCTATATGTTGGTGATTCCTTAAACCGGGGTCAGTTTGTCTCCATGATCTGTCTTCTTCACAGATTGGTACCTGAAGATACCAAATCCATGGAGAGCTCTAACAATTCATTGAGTGTCTTCCGATTCAAGGTAAACTCAGAGCAACATCTATATGTCATCTTATTGTTATGACATACATTCACTTGCTTTTCATTTCGCTGTAATAATCGGTGTCAAAACATTCAAATGTTAACATGGGCATGATTGTGTAAACACTCCACTTTCAACATAAAATCAACCGAAAAGATGCAAATTTTTTGAAAAATGTTGAATCAAGATCCAAGACTATGTAATGTAACCATGTTGGAATCCTTCAGCTGAATTTGTGGAACACTGTTAAACCATATTGATACATTCAGGGCTTCTCAAAGCTTCTTGGAGAATTTCACCACCAATTGCGTTGTATTTGCTCATACAGCTCTAATTTCTGCAACTCTAATTACAGAATTATAATGCATCTGTTGAGTTCTACTGGGCACCATTCCTGCTTGAATCAAATGCAGACAATGCTGTTGTGCATCGAATATCAGACAGAATTGTTCGCAAAGCATCTATAAACAAGCACGGAAAATTCTGGAAAGGTGCTGATATCCTGGTGTTCAACACCTACCTCTGGTGGATGACTGGTCACAAGATGAAGATCCTGTAATGTCCAACCCATTTAAGGGTCACTAGGTCTCAGGCAATTTTATACCCTGCTCATTAGGTCTTTTTGTTGATAAATGTGTGCTTCAATTTCCTGCAGGAATGGATCTTTCCAAGATGACGTTCAGGATATTGAGCAGCTGGAGACACAGGATGCATATCGGTTGGCAATGAAGAGCATGGTGAAATGGGTTCAGAGGAACATGGACCCGAACAAGACAAGAGTCTTCTTCACCAGTATGTCACCAACTCATGCACAGTAAGTATAAGTTATCAATATGTTAAAAAGAAATGGAACGAGGTTTTCCATGAAAACCCTACAGCAGTAAAACAGACCTCATTACTTTTTTTATTCCATTCTCCTTCATCTATACACAACACAAACAAATGATTCATTTGGATTCGCTACTTCGCTAGTTTTAGCAGAACAAATGGTCCTAAAACAAGGTGCCCATCTCTGCCAGTCGAATGTCCTGAGACAGCCCTTACTCCTAAAACAGAACAAATGGTCTTGCCCAGATTTATATCTGCCAGTCTATTCAAGTGCAAAGCACCCAACCTAGGAAATATAATTCACAGATTCTCTTGAACAGGAGCATAGAATGGGGAGGTGAACCAGGCGGCAACTGCTACAATGAAACGAGTCCAATAGAAGATCCTGAATACTGGGGTTCAGATACAAGTAAAAGCATAATGAAGGTTATCAGTGAAGAGTTAAGCAAATCCAAGGTGCCCATGTCATTTCTGAATATAACCCAGCTATCAAGCCACCGCAAGGATGCACACACGCAGATCTACAAGAAGCAGTGGAGCCCACTGACCCCCGAGCAGCTAGCAGACCCTAAAAGTTACGCTGATTGTGTACATTGGTGTCTGCCTGGCCTGCAAGATACTTGGAATGAACTGCTATTTGCAAAACTTTTCTACCCATAGAGCAAGAGTCATGGTTTTTGCACAATCTAGCTTTGACAAGCGAGGACAACAGGCTAAAAGCTGCCTATTGCACGGTTTGACTCTTGCATTGGTAGCTGAGGCCACTGGTATGGCTATTAGAGAAAAATGAAACAGAAGCCAAGGTGGTTCTGTAGGAAGTGCAGCGTAATCTTTGTACAGAAATCAGAGAAATATGCTAGCTTCATTCTTTGTTACTTGCCGAAAGGGCAATAGTAAGGTTGTCATTTAGGCTTTTAGGAGATGATAGAGAACTGTAATCACGAAGAGGACTATGAACGCTTATAATTCAATTATACAAGGCCAGTTCTTTCAAATATGCCACTATAGGGAGTTGGTTGAGTGTTTGCAGGACAAAATTAGAGAAGTGGATATTGACAAGCTAGTTCTGGTTACACTGTGACTGATCATCGAGTTTTTACTAATATTGTCCAGGGGGAGACTATGGGGAATTGGTGACGCTATGAAGACCTTTGTTTAGAAGAGTCACCTAGATCTACGTGCAATCATTTTGCCCCAAGAACCAATCAAGCCCAAGAAGAAAAGCAGAGGTTGGGTACAGTTGATTACACTGGGCCTTGACCCATAGTTCAATTTGAATAAAGGTAACTTCAATACAACGATGACCCAGATACCCAGCTGGGTTGACCCATGTGGGAAGTGGGAACCCGTGAGAACGCATGGCACCATACCATTACCTAACTCTCACAGTACTGATAATTAAAATAGTAAAACAAACCAATCAGGCAACCACCCATCCACCCACAAAAATAATTTCCATAATAATACTCATACAAACCCAAAAAGAAAAAGACGTCACGGCAGGAGATTCCAGCGCTCCAACTTTGTCAGGTAAAGATAATACCTGTATAATGTAAAATGATATACATCTCACTAATAAAAAATAAACAAAAGCAGAACGAGGTTTCAGTCTTTCTGCCACACGAGTTCGCTTTATTCCCAGTTTTTGCCACCATTCTAATCAGCTACGCACATAGCACAGAGAGAGAGAGGCTTCAATCAGCTATGGCTACGGACTTCAAATCAATTCCAGTCATAGGTAATTATACTCTATTAATACTATCATTAGTCCAAGTCATTGTTCCATGCTCGTGGCCTCCCCGATTCGTGCTCCAGATCTTACTCTTTCTAATTGTACTCGATTTCAGTGTAAATCTTTCTGTTGTTTTCCTTTCATCAGAGAAATCAGGAATATCAAATATGTCGACAAGTATTCTATTTCCAGTATGTAATCAGCTTTCAAGAAAATTTATAGTTAGTGAATAATTGTTGTTATGCAGTATGTTATTCCAATTGAGTACGTTGAAGACGTAAACTGATTAATTTAGAGCCCCCCCCCCCCCCAAAAAAAGAAACTAATTAAGAGGTTTAACATGATGCAGATGTCGTGCTTGATCACATAAATTAGTGCTCCCAAGATTATTCTGTTTTGGGGGGTTTGGGGGGAGGGTGGAGGGAATGTCTGCGAGCAACTTTAATACTGGCAACATGATGCAGATGTAAGTGCTCTGGTCACAAAATCTGATGATCCGAAGATGGCTGAGGATGCTGGCGTGCTTGAAGTTGTTAGACAATTGGATAAAGCTTGTAGAGAGGCTGGATTTTTCTATGTGGTATTTGCAATCATATTGCTTCACTAGTAATATTTCTAATTTTCTGTAATTCTGAAGAAAAAAAAAATTAGCTGTTGGTTTCTTAATTAACACCGAGGGCTTGTGTACTAACCTTTATCTTTCCTACGAACCAAAAGAAGATATCACTTATGCTGATCAATGCCACTATCCCACCAGTTAGTCCTTTAGCTTCTAATTTCTTATGCAAATCTTGAGTTTGGATGTGTTGTTGGGCTGATTAGAAGGGACATGGGATCCCGGAATCCCTTTTAAAAGAAGTCAGACATGTAACGCGTAAGTTCTTTCACCTACCGTATGAAGAAAAACTCAAGATCAAGCTGTCCGCAGCTACTGGATACAGGTGATTTCCACTGACAAGCTTCATTCTAACATTTTCCAAAGCAATCTCAGTTCTAATATGGTGTTCTAACTAGGGCTTAACTCTTAAATTGCAGAGGATATCAAGAAGTTGGACAAAACATAACCAAGGGTGTTCCTGATATGCATGAAGCCATTGATGTAGGTTCATTTTTTCTTGTTTCCTGATATTTTAATGTTTTCTATGGTTTGATGGTTATGGCTGTTATGACCTAGCTAGTGCCTGATTTATGTTTACAACAGAATAATGAAGTGATAAAGGGACCATAATCTCAGAAACTCTGCTGGAGAATAGACTAGTCGCTATGTATATTCAAATCTTTGAAAACATGCTCATGGCCAGATGATCTAATATCAATGATTTTATGGAGATGATATGGCTCAATTGCACGTGTTTTTGGTCATTATTGGAAAAATGTTATGACATGGGGACCTGATTAGTAATGCCTACTTAATACAACAAACTTAATCACAGACTGACAGTAATTCAATCAGCTGCTTTGTTCTGAAGTAATTTCCCCCCCTTTTTTTTGGGGTCTTCTTTTCATGCAGTGTTACAAAGAATTGAAGTCTGGGATGTATGGAGATACGGGGAAACCTATGGAGGGACCTAACTTGTGGTATAAATCTGATTCATGCTTGGGGTTTGTCTACATGACAAAAATCCATACTCCTTGATCTTAGTCTCTATCTATGTCGTCACAGAATGGATTACTTTGTTCATGCAGGCCAGATGATCCTCAGAATTTCAAATCTCTTATGGAGCAATATGTTGACCTTTGCACAGGTGGAAGCACCCAACATAGTCCTAACCTCATCTGTGTGTGCTCCATTTATGTGACTCTTAAAACTTCTTCATGGCTTGTGAACAGAACTTTCTAAAAAGATTATGCGAGGTATTGCTCTGGCCTTCGGAGGGTCATTTGATGCATTGGAAGGCAATATAGCCGGTGATCCATTTTGGGTCATGCGTTTGATTGGTTATCCCGTGGTCTCAAAGGAAAATGGCCACCACAAGCAGGAAATTGACATTGGATGGTAATTTATGATGGTGGCTATAGCCTAGATTCTTGCATTTCTTATTGCTTGGCTCCTTAAAATGTGCTGTTCAGTCGATCCTGATTACTTCCTCTTGTTGTGACTGCTCTTGTACACAAATTCAGTGGGGCCCACACAGACTACGGTAAGTCTTGATTTTGACATGATGAAAAACTTCTGCTTCAGTGTGATGAAAGTCTTACAAAATTTTACTTTCCAGGTCTCTTGACACTTGTCAATCAAGATGAGGATATAACAGCTCTTCAGGTATATACCTTATATATCCTGTGCTTAATCTTTACATTTCCTATGTGAATTATGGATGCCAATTTAGATGATGATCATTTTTAAAACGGGAAATGAGAGGAAACAAACATTTCATGCGTATGCTAAGACTACTTTTATGTATGATGTACCAAATCTGTATGTGGCGGTCAAACCTGAGTTCATCTCTGACCTGTGAAGCCGAAGCATGTCCATCAGGTGCTGTATCTGCTCCAACACGAGCAGGGCAGGGAGGGAACTTGTGCACTACAAGGAATCCTCAACATAGTGTAGTTCAGTTGATCACCAATGTATTAGTTATTGCTTCCTGTCCGTCAACATTAGGCCAGTGAGGAGTCCAGTAAAAAAGAACAATGTTTGTTCATCATTCTGAAATACATTTTGATGTTTGAGAACTAGTGAATACAGCATGTTAACGCAGATGTAGCTTTTGCATTATATTAAGAACTGATTGTAGACTCAGGTTTGTATTTATCCTGGTTCATCCTGAAATGTTGTTGAAGGTTCGGAACCATTCAGGAGAGTGGATCGGGGCTCCTCCAATCCCAGGCACATTTGTCTGCAACATTGGCGATATGTTAAAGGTGCTTTTCCCTCCCTCTCTTTTACACATCACCTAATGGTCACGACATCTCCAAATTCTGAGTTCTTCAAAATCACAGATTTTGACCAATGGTCTGTATGAGTCTACTTTGCATCGAGTATTCAATCCCTCGCCAAAGTATCGGATCTGTGTAGCCTACTTCTATGAGGTTAGCCTCTTTCCTTTGTCTCTCTATGCTGTTCTGGTATGAACTTTGTTGGGGTGAGAACTAACATTTTCCATTGATGGGCAGACAAATTATGATGCGGCCATTGAGCCCTTGGACATATGCGTGCAGAAGACTGGAGGAACAAAGAAACTAGGACGAGCTGTTTATGGGGAACATTTAGTGAGTAAAGTGACAACTAATTTCCAGTACTAGCAAACTTTCAACTTTGTACCTTACACAAAGGACCTTCAATTTCATCCCCTGGCCCGGTGAAAATAAGAGTTTGTGGCCTTCATAGTGCAATTGACTTATTAGTAGACATGGTTTCTATTCCATTCTGCTCAATTAAGTCGATTTTGTTGCTTTGTTTTGCTAAGCAGGGTAAGAAGGTTCCAAAACAGGTGTAAATATTCTTGGATGATTAGGTCTCTAATCACTTTTCGACAAAGATGCGTGAAAGGTCAAATCAAATACATCGTTAGTTCATTACTCAGAATTCAAACCCCAGAAAGTCAACTCTGAATGTTACATGTCCCAGAATTCAAACCCCTGAAAGTCAACTCTGAATGTTACATGTCCTGTAGTTCAACTATGATTGAGAAGGTGCAGCCAGGTGAAGATAGTATATGAATCCATTAATCATCGTACTTTACTGAAAGCTACTTGCATTTATTTAAACTAAACAGGTCAATAGTTTACCTTGCACGTGGCAAATTGTAGTGTAGCCGTCATAATAGACTAACGACTCCCACTGGGTCCTCGCCAGCTGCCGCTCACGGGGTTCAACCCTTTCATCTTCTACGGAAGCAACAATCCTACTAATCTCAATCACTTTCCATGACCATGGATGCTCTTCTCTCAATCTTATCAATCTTCATTTTCATATCTTTGCGGCATTTCATCGAACACTTGGTGAGCAGGTTCCAAAACCTCCCGCCAAGCCCATTCTCTCTTCCTGTCCTAGGCCACCTCCACCTCCTCCGGGACCCACTTCACGAAACCCTATTTAAAATCTCCGACGGGGTGGGCCAGGTTCTCCTCCTTCGTCTCGGCCGCCGGCGAGTCCTCCACATCACCTCCGCATCAGCAGCTGAGGACTGCCTTCGTCAGAACGACGTCGTCTTTGCCAACCGTCCTCGTCTACTCACCGGCGACATATTTGGGTACGATTGCCAAACCCTAATCTGGGCTCCCTACGGCAGTCTATGGCGAGCCCTCCGCCGCATCTCCACCGTCCAAATTCTTTCTCCTCATTCTCTGCATCTAGCATCAGAAATCCGGTCCGATGAGGTTAGATCACTTCTTCGCCGCGTGATCAAAGAATCGGAGGATCAGACGGTGAAGATTGGGGCTGCTCTGTTTGACATGAGCCACAACGTCATGATGAGGGTTTTAGCGAAGGAGAAGTATGAAGGGGAGGAAACGAGGAGGTTCAGGGGTGTGATTGAGGAAGTAATGAGGATTGAAGGGACTTCCACCATTGTTGACGTGCTTCCATGGTTGAGGTTTTTAGGGATTAAGAGGAGATTGGGAGACAAGTTCAGGGCGTTGGCTGAAGAGAAGGAGAAGTTTCTGGATGATTTGATGGAGAAACAGCGAAGGAGAATGGAGAAAGAAGAAGAGGAGGAGGAGAGAGAAAACGAAGAAGGTGGTTCAGGCATTTCGTCGAACAGGTGGAAGAAGACATTGATGGAGGTGTTGCTCGGCTTGCAGAAGTCTGAGCCTGAGTTTTACACTAATGAAATTATCAAAGGCCTTTTTCAAGTGAGTTTCCCGCTTTCTTTGCCTCGCTAACCGTTAACCACCGGTGGGAAATTCTGGGGATAGAGGGGTTTTTCTTTTAATTACTTTTTCCAGCATAACAGAATTACACAAATAAGAAAAATAAGCTAATAAAAAAGCAACTCGTTTCTAGTTTCGGGTTAACATAATATTCGGGTTCTTAGTTTGAGTTTTAATCAACCTTTTATACGTAGAATGTTTTGATTATAGCAAAATGATGAATGTCTTATTATAAAACACTTTTTAAATTTCTTATTTTAACTTAAAAATGATATTATCATGGTCTTAAATTGAAAAAAAAAATTATAATCAAATTGCAAAAGCATATTACAATTTATAGGTTGTGTAAAATTATTTTTTTATCCGTAATTTATTACAGTTCTAAAATATGTGTATCATATGTCATTGTGGATAGTGTTGATTCGATTAGGATGTTATTTAGTACTTTGTTGGTATAGTTGATGAATATTTGAGCTTAGCAATGCATATTTAAGTATAATCATTGAAAATTGATGATTTTAAATAGGGATGACAATTGATCGGATTCGAATCGAATGTATAGACATCCAAATCTGATCCAAATCCGACTCCGTCGGATTGATTTTGAATCGGATTAAATCCAGATATAATCGGATATAACCTGATTATATATTTTTATTCAATATTTGCATAATTTTTTATTTTTAATTTTATTTTTGCTCACTTGTAAGTGCAATATTAAATACCTCTTTAGTGTCAAATAACTTTTTATATTGAACATTCAATGTGTTAAAGTAAAAAGGTGTTGGAAAAAAAGAATGCAAATTCACTTTAGAGCGAAAGGGATACACAGTATTATGACAGTTTGAACGAAAGGAAGAAAGTACAACTTTGATTGACAAAGATGAGAGAGCGAGAAAAAGATCGAGAGAGAAGAGGAAATTAGCTAAGAAAGAAGAGTATACCGCACATAAAGTGCGGATCTTATGCGAATTTTTTTAAAGTTATCATATTAGGATTTTTCTATCATCAAAAAAAGTTGAATTATTAAAAAAAGATATCAAATCGGATGTTAATCGAATCGGATGGACTCTCCTCCAAATCCGCTCAGTTCAAAGTTGAATTTGGATTATTTTTATCGGTTCCGAATTTGATTATTTTTTATCGGATTCGAATCAAATAATTTTACCTCGGATCGGATCGGATTTGCATCGAATTCAGATTATACTGTCATCCCTAATTTTAAATCATAAAACATGTTTATTTATGATGAATCAAGACATTTAAAAGTGTCTTGCTGCAAGACACATATCATTACTCATTTTATTATACATTCAGTTAGTTTGAATTATTTGGATTCTGTGGGTCAAGAAAATAGTTTTGGATTTCATGATCACGATTCCTGTTATACAGTTTTTTTTTAAAGTCTAGAAAAAATGAGTATAAACAAGAATTTTCAATGAGTATGAACAAGCATGGTTTAAAACCAAACACAATTAAGGTCACAATTTTCAAATTTCTTTTCCAAGCCAATTCAAGCTGAAGTGAGAATTGAACTACTTGAAGTTCATCAATTGCCAATAATAGAACCTAATTTTGGGCAAATCTACTTTGAGACAGGTATTGTTATTGGCAGGCACAGACACAACTGCAGGAACCATAGAATGGGCAATGTCACTAATGCTCAACAATCCAACAGTCCTCAAGAACGCACAACATGAGATTGATTCACAAATAGGGCATGATCGACTCATTGAAGAACCAGACTTGCACAATCTTCCTTACCTCCACTGCATCATAAACGAGACACTCCGGTTATACCCTGTGGCCCCACTCTTGATACCTCATGAGTCATCCGATGATTGCGTCGTTGGCGGCTACACCGTCCCGCGTGGCACCATGCTATTGGTGAATGTATGGGCCATACAGAACGACCCCAACTACTGGGACGAGCCCAGGGAGTTTCGCCCCGAGAGGTTTGAGGGACTGGAAGAAGAAGAAGATTGTGAGCAAATCAGGTTCAAGTTCATGCCCTTTGGGTCAGGGCGACGAGCTTGCCCTGGAAGGGGCATGGCTAAGCTGATGGTTGGGCTCGCTTTGGGCTCCCTCTTACAGTGTTTTGAGTGGGAGAGGCCCAGTCCAGAGCCCATCGACATGGCGGTCAAGACTGGGCTCAGCATGCCGAAAGCCCAGCCCCTTCGAGCTAAGTGCCGGCCCCGCAACACTATGGTCAAGCTAATTTCTCATATGTGACATAATGTAAGGAAAATATATGTTGATGAAATAAATTCTTTTGATGATGTATTTGCTTTATTTTGAAATGTGATCGAAAGTTAATGCAATGAAAATAAAAGAAGTTAGGGAGGAAAACAAATTAATTGTATGCTGACAATTTGGATGGGTTCATTGCCGCAGTGGGCTAGTTTCCTTAAATTTGTTGGTAGTGCTTCATGAGTTCATTTATGATGATGTTGACTCAAGAAACACTATAATTTTACATTAAATTTTAAGGCACATATTTATGTACCATACTTATATACATACTTATATTAGAGGTATCATATAATTGGACCAAATTTCTATTTTATTTCCCTTAATCCAACAAGTATTTTAGTAATTCTCTAACCCAACCAACTAGAAAAGAATATATTGCAGCGAATAAAAGATACATTGCAGATAAGAAAAGATATATTATAGACAAGAAAAGATACATTGCAAAAAAACAAAGGGGCACACTGCGGGAAGAAAAAGATACACTGGAGAATACAAAAGATACATTAGTGCGAGAAAAAAAACGATACATTACAACATATCAAGTGTGCGTCCACTACACGACTTCAGGGTGTGTACCATACTAGATACATACGTTTGTATCTAAGAATTTTTCACTTTTCTAGTTAATTATTTTTCATTGAGTCTGCAAATAGATTTTGAAATTAACATTAATGTTTAATCCAAGTAAAAAAAAAAGAAGAAGTAAAAACACACACACACGCACACCAAAACCCTTCCTAGTCAATGTATTTTAATTGTGTTTGCTTTACCTACACTTACTATAAATGCATAGGTTGGTGCATAATTAAGAAACCGTTGCTGACCCCAAAAAAACCTCCATTGTTGCACTGTTCAGAAACCGTACTTACGAAAAGTGAAAACTCCTCCTTCATCCCAAAACCCTCTTATATTAATTGTGCATTATGAATAGTTAAATACATACATGTATCGGGGAATACACTGAGGAAAATTCAAGTTAGGAAAATTAAGCAATGGCTCCAGGAATGCTTGCCCTCAGAAGAACCTAGCAATACTCATGATCTCAATTTACCAACTTCAACTTATTTCAATGATGATGA
The DNA here is from genome assembly GCA_017589665.1 of Selenicereus undatus. Lineage (NCBI taxonomy): Eukaryota > Viridiplantae > Streptophyta > Magnoliopsida > Caryophyllales > Cactaceae > Selenicereus > Selenicereus undatus. The sequence continues at coordinate 108,038,397 of JACYFF010031958.1, forward strand.
CCACAACCATAACGATGAAAATGATGTCGAGACTATCGGGGTTAATGGTAGTTATGCTAGTGGTCAGGTTAACAAGCCATGAATGAGCCAGATGGTACAAAAGAAGGATGATGAACAAGTTCAAGTGGAGATGCAGAAGAAGAACGAGGAAATTGAAGAGGAAAGTCGATGATGAGATTGATCTTATTGTTTATTCTTATTGTTAAGGCCTGTTCTTTTCGTTGGTCTTTTTTTAATTTACTAACTTTAACTTACTTTAATTTACTAACTTTAACTTATTTTAATTCATTTCAATCAACTTCAACATATTTTAACAAAAAATATAAACTTCAATCCACTTTAACCCACCTCAACCAATTTCACCATATTACCAATCCCAATTTACGAACGAGAAAAACAGGCCTTTTGTTCTGTACTTAATTAAGGATTGTTGCATATTTGTGCAGGAGTACTTTTGCATATTTTAGGAGTTTATTTTTGTGTAATTAATTACTACATGTTTTGAATTTCATATAGAATATTACTTTTTTTTAAAAAGAAAAAGAGGTTTGGTGATTGATCTCATTGTTTCATTCCTATTATTGATTTGCTTATTTATTTTCAATTTTCCTCTATGAAGTTATTTCAACACATACTTTAATCGGATGTAATAAAGTTGTTAGGATCAAGGCTTCGTCAATAGGCGTATGACATTTTTTTTTTTTTTGGGTCTTGGATTCTCTATTTTACCGGAGTCAAGTTACTGTTGGCTCAATAAGAGGTAGAACTCTTCCATCATAGATTTTCTCCATTCACAAGATTCGAACATGAAACCTTGCTTAAGGAGAATAAGTGTTAAACCATTTGAATCAACCTGTGTTGGTACCTATGACATTATTTGATCATATATTCAATTTAGATCTTTCATCCGGATTGAAAATACTGTTTCTATCGATGTCTTTTTAGTGGAGCGTTATTTTCAAGATTTTATTAGTTAAAATTCATTACATAGAACAATAGGGAATATTTTCTTTTTCTAACTACCTTTCGGCCATACAAAGGAGTCCATGTACCAAAAATATACGCGACGATATGACAGACAGTAAGCAAACATGCTCATCAAATGAATTCCTTGCTGCAAGAGTATCTGCTGTAGTTACTTGATACACACCATAATTTATGGGGGTGGAAGTCAGAATCAGGTCCTTTTGATACAACAATATATGTGAAGATTTTTCACCAATGTATTGCTCAATCACTACAAAACTTCTGTAAACTACTACAAGCTTAATGATGGAGAACTAGAAGCCTCCGTCTTTCTGTGATTCGATATCGTGTTGTCTTTCATCTGTCCAATACGGGATAAATCCGATTTCCAGAAAAACAGCCACCTGCAACCTAGTCAAACTCAAATCACAAACTACAAGGAACATCGCCATTTGCAGCAGGGACAATTTCCGAATTGCTGCTTTCCTTCACATAAAGAGGAATCCTACAACCAAGCTGCCTAAGCCGATCAACCATGTCATAAAGGAACTCGAACGTAAGCCTTGATTGAGCATTCAGATCCTCTCTCACCTCGGGATGCTTCCGGAACCATTCCCCCAGCATCTTGTGAACATGGGCACGAATCATTCTCCATGGCACAGGGTACTTCTCACAAAGTTTTAGGTATTCGACTAGAAGCTCTGCTTGATCTAGATTCCCATCCTTAGTACCGTCTTCACCCTCACCTGCCCATTCTGCAGTGCGAAAACCAGCAAAAAGAGCAGGGTTCTCGAGGAGTGCATCAGCTGAAAGAACCCCTTCAGCACCGGTTACCTCCAAACAACTTTTAACATCATCCATGTGCCTTATGTTCCCATTGGCAAGCACAGGTATTCTAACGGCATTTCTGACAGCCCTAATGGCCATCCAGTCTGCCCTAAGCTTCCTCTGGTCCTTCTGATCTCTAGTTCGACCATGAACAGCTAGAAGAGAGCAGCCAGCTTCCTCCAGCATTGTCGCGTACTTCAACGTATCTTGTAAATCCGGAAAAATTCTGATTTTGCAAGAGACAGGGACCTGAAGGTTTCGAGCCAATTTTTCCACTAGCGATCTCACTAGAGGGAGGTTATCCATCAAAAAGGCACCATAGTTACCCCTGCGAGCAATGCGCTGAGGACAACTGTGTATAACACGCTTAAAGACGTTAGACAGAGCGGATTATGCTTTCAAAATGAAACAATGATATCAACAGTTGCAAAACTAAAACTTGCTTTGGGAAGGCGTAGAGCCAAACAAGCAAGTGATAATAACATGCAATATATTAACTTGGATACAAACTAGCAGTTCAGAATGTAGCAACACAAAGCCTATAAATGTCTGATGAATTATGATGTAGTCATACATGAACCGGCAGAGGGCAAGCAAGAGATCTTACCCCAAATTGATATCAACATAGTCACAAAAAGGTTCCACCCTCTTTGCTGCGTCTAGCAAAATGTCTGGATCATTCGCACAAAACTGGACAAACAATGGCCGATCCTCCTACAGGTATTCCAAAGGGTGACAAAAAGTCCGTCAAACCAAGTATCAGAAAGAGAAAAGGCTGCAACTTGCAAATTAATGATCAATCTTTTCCTACACCATTTCAATTTGAAAAAAGAAATGAAACCAAAGCAATTTGTCCAGTACTACAGCAGTGAAAGGTTTTTCTTTGGGAGTACATCAAACCAAGGCTTGGCAAATGCTTTAGAACAACACATCTTGTCAATTGACTTATATAATCAAATTCAACCAAAGAATAGCCATAGATCTTTCGCCTCAAGCAACAGCATCACCAAAGACAAAGAAAAGCGGGATGGAACGCCAATATCAACAGAACATTCAACATAGATTCATTCACATTTCACAGCATGTGCTCTCGTTGGTCAACCAAAAGCATGTAGTAATGCACCTAACATCCATGCTACTTTTGGCTCCATTTTCTTAACCCAGATCACATATGACATAAAAAGGCACACTGTTATGCATACAACACTTGAACCCAAGACTAAGGCATCCAAACAGAAATCTCAAAAATGATCAGATCTTCCTCTGGACATGTAAATCTATTCAATAGTTAAACCAAAGTCCCAAATTGTGATGCGTACAGTGGGAGGAGTAGTAGTTCGTGTAGGATAACTTGCTCAATAAGATTATGCTATGCTAATATACAAATGTTTCTCTCTTTGGATAATCTAATACTCTCCATTCACATCTTATCAACACTTGAAGTTCTTAAAATTGCAAAACCCCAATCGAGAAAAGAAAGAGGAAAAGAGATACCTGGCAAGTGGCGAACTCCATGGAGCGGTACTTCTCATTTTCGGTGAAGATTCGAGAATGGAGCATAGGAGTATAAGCAGCCTGAGCTCCATACTTGCGGCAAAGCATTCGAAAGGGGAGTTCAGAGCAATCAACCATAGGAGCAACCATCAATTCGGGCTGACCCAACTTCCTCCAATGGGCCCACGCACGCTCTATTCCAGCCTCCCCGCTCAAGTACCCATTTGGGTGGCCCAAAAAACTCGCCTTTTCCGCCTCTTCTCTCTCCTCACCGATTTCCGCCGCCGTTGCGCCACCGGCAGTGGAAGGGCAGAGGAGGTCGTCGAGGTTGTCTTCATGGGTTGGGGTTGGGGTTTGGGTGGTGTTGGAGGCCATGAAAGAGAGCTTCGATGGTGAGAGACGGTGGTGGCTGCGGCGGAGGAGAGAGAATTTCATGAGGTTGAGCAGCCCATCGCTGCCACGATCTCCGCGCCTTGGAATCGCCCTAGAGTTCTGACTTTTGAACCCTATGCTGTTGACTGTGGTGGCCCACACTGTTTTCAATTCCGTATGATTTGGGTTAGCCCAATGTTAGCATTAGTCTTGCCAAGCTGCCCGTCATATGTGGCGTCAAAAGCCCAAACCCCAAGCCCACGATTTCTTTTGGCAGTTGGGACAATAGACATTGTACACTTTGGCTCGAACAAAAAGGCACCAGCGTAATCTCACTTTTTTTAAAAAAAATAAATTCATTAGTGGTAGGGTAAAATTCAAGATAATATCATGAGACGAATATATCGACAACAACTAAATTGCAAATACACAACTAAATTGCCAGAAGGCCAATGTAATCTCTCTCATTTATTTATTTAACATTTATCGATTCAATTATTACAAAGTGATTTAAATTTAAAGTTAAAGAAAGGTGGAAAGATAATCGGATTCATTTATGTCAATTTGTTTATAATGACTTTTCTTTTACCAACATAGGTTGGTTCGAATGGCTTGTTCAAATGGTTTGGCACTTGTTTTCCTTGAACAAGATTTCGAATTTGAGTCTTATAAATAGAGAAAATATGTGACGCAAATGTTTCACCATTTCCTCATACATGAAGACTGTAAAATAGCAACTGCGACAAATACAATCATAATAACTACTCAATTTGAGCTACACATGGTTCTTTATGCAAGCCTCTTACAATTCCGTCCTCCAAAATTCCACACGCATTTCATAGTACAAAGGAGCCCTTCCCCTTTAGAGCATGTCACATCATCAAAAGTTTTACATTTTTGGAATTTGCATTCTATTACTTTCCTAACCAATGGAACTCCAATTTAAATTATGCAATAAAATATTTTGTGTGGACCCACTTTAAAACATATTTTTTTAAAAACTATCTAAATAATATTTTTTTATTAAAAAAACAAAAGAAAATAATTAAAAAATCAAATAATGACAAAAAAAGATGGAATGGGAGGAAGAATAGGCAGACGTGCTCCCACGCGTGTCCCCCATTTCTCCATGACTGTCAGCAATTTGCCCCCTCGAGTGAAACACACGGACCCATTTACCCTCACACGTTCCCGAGTTGAGAATGCTCTTAAATGATAATGGCCCACCCAATGGACCCTTTGTTGAAGCTAGGTACACTGGATTGGTACTCGAGGAAACTACATCCATTAAACAGGTATAATGGACGCTTGGCCTTATATCATGCCTACTTAAAAAATTGTTAATATCCCTATGTTTTTCCTAAACAAGGGAAAACATGACCCTTTCGAAATTTAAATTTTGATTAGAGGATAAATTTCTCCAAATTATCACAATAATCATTCGTTCTATCAAAAATACATTAATTAATCACAAGGGGGATTTACGGCGGGATAACGAAAACAGTAGATAAATATAATAATTAGGGCGGACCATAAGTACGCAACGGGCTGCAGATAGTTTTGTTTGAGTAATGCATTGGCAGTAAGGGCCCATTCTTTTCGTTGGTAAATTAAAATTGATAAAAGAGTAAAATTGGTTAAAGTGTGTTAAAGTTATTTGAAATTAGTATTTTTTATTGAAATGGGCTAAAGTTGGTATATTTTTTTAAGTTGGTTAAAATAGTGAGAATAAAATTTTAAAATAGATGGGTTTAAATTGGTTAAGGTAGGTTGACGTTGGTGTTTTTTTATTGAAATAGATTGAAGTTGCTTAAAGTAGGCTGAAGTTGATAAATTGGTAAAATCAACGAAAAGAACAGGTCCAAAGTTTAACAAAAACTAATAGGTTAGTTCAAGTGGTTTAACACTTGTTCCCCTTAAGTGAAATTTTGAATTCGAATCATGTGAATAATGGAAGAATTGTACTTGTTATTGTATCAATAATAGTTCGGCTCCAGTATAATACAGGATTCAAAAAGAACAAAAATAAAAAATAAAAAAATTGATAAGACCTAAAGACAAAGCAAGATGCGATCAAAGAAAGACGAAGACTATCCCACAAAGGCAAAGCATCAATCCAATTTCAATAGCCTCTCCTTTTTGACTTGCTCCTCCTTAATTGATAACCATCTTTATCAAATCATTGATTACTCTCTTCGGGCTTAGCCGCATTTGTCCACCTTTGTTTTGTCTCCTTATCCTTCATTTCAACTTCTTTACTATCCTCGCCAGTAAAAGATCAAAGTCTATGTCTTACACTCGAATATTTGTACTCTCATATGACACCTAAGCAATTATATATTTAAATATAAAATATACAACAAATATACCCCCAAAAATATATATAAAATATACATAGGAGCATGTGCTCTCGAATGTACATAATAAGTTACTGTAAAAGATTAACACAAACTTTTGACAGGTAATCATTGCTCCAATATAATTATGCGCATACATATATATATATATATATGCACATAATTATATTTATATACAGAGAGATAGTTTTATCAGTAATTTGTGAGTGCTGAGTAGCCTGTAGCTAATGTAATTATAAAATTTTTACAACTGAAATAAGAATTTGGATTCTAACTCTACTGACATTGGGTTATTTTACGCACCGTTTACATGAAGAATTTACTTTTCCCCGTAACCAACACAACCAATGTACATAACTATGAGATAACTATAAATGTATTTTGTTTAAACATTGGGGGATTTAAACACAAGTAGCTATCAAGTTTGCATTGTATTGCTTATTTTTGGAAGGTTTTAACCTCTCATACACCTTTCTAGAAAACCAAAAAAGAGATTATAATTAGCACCCCCAACACCCTACCACACGAAGAAAAATATGTAAACAGGTATACCTTGCACCCTACATCAAATATTTGTCCGATCTTATATAAGATTTACATACATATAGCTATCGACTCGAATAAGTTAATTACAACTTGTGACAATACTAGTAATTTCAAAGCATATATCATACTCCTAAGACTCCTAGGAGTATAAACTCTTATAAATCACGTCATCGCCACATATTAAAAATTACCTATATAAATGCATGACAATAGGGAATACATACTCCTGAATGTATGATATACATTACTTAATAATTTACTATTTCCCTTGAATAAAAGAATTTGCTTCAGATGAACTATATATGGTACCAAAGGACAAGAACAAAGGCTAAATTTGGTTGCCTTTGATTAACAGCTCCTACCAAATCCACTATCTTCATTTTTCTATACTTGAATTAAGTTAACTTCTGACCAAGCGAATGTATGTGTAATTGTGTACAGGCTAAGGATCGGAAGCAAGCTAATTAATTAACAAAGTAATCATATTAAATAACCTAACCCCACTAGCCAGTATCTCCTTCGAGAAGTCAGCAGGGGTCATCATTTCTCAGTTGTGCTGCTTTCCCTTTTCCTACCAACCATGCATGCACATACTCATGCAGTACTCAATCGATAATTTAAGCAGCTTGATTAATGATAATAAATAAAGTAAAATACAATTTAATCCGTTTAATTAATTAAGATGACTCAAGGATCAGACTGGCGGCTTCAACGACGGAGAGAGAATGGTTGTGCTCGCCTTCATATGTGACAACTAACATGTTTGGATCGTCCAATGCCCTCTCTACATGCTTTCGAGCTGGGCATCCTCTAACTGTACTGCACTTGTAGTATCCTCTGTTGTTCACAAACGAAAAACAAAGTTATAATAATTAATTCAATTTCGATCATGATTCTCAAACTTTAAGATGCAATGTTCTCAATTACATGTGCCATGAAATTAGTAAGCTCAAATTGATATTCTATAATGTCAGTATTAACAACAACAACACTTCCCACTGTGGGTCCCGCTTTAGCAGGGTCTGGAGAGATCCACCTGTAGGCAATCTTATCTCTACCGCCATTCCTACTCGTGGAGAGACAGATTCCAAAAGACTCACAAAAAAAAATTTTGTGAAAAAGTTTTTAGCTAGACTCTTTGCTTAGGGCGAACTGAGTAAGCTATTAACGGACAGAAGAATGCAAAAATATACATCAAAGCTATTCCGACAAAGGTCTAGCCTACAAGGTAACCAATGTCACAACTGGAATTTATTAGCTTCCCACAAGAAATTTCTGCAGTATAAGACTTGAACCCATGACAACAAGCCGAAGAAATTTAATGAAATAAGATCATAGTTGACCGCCACACCGAAGAAATTTTACCCAATATTTATACTTAATAAACATACTTTTTAAAAATATTAGGTAGAGAAGTCAACACGAAAAAACTACACATGGGAAAAATTTGAACACGAAGGGTAACATATGCAGGAATTCTAGCTTCAATCTTAATTAGCAGAGACTTCATTACGTTTGTTGAGTATTAAAACCATGGAGTCAATGAGCGGGAAAATTAGGGCATGCAAGTTTTGTCAAAATGATACTGCTAGAAGGCCATAATTTAATCAGTAGCTAATAAAGGTCAAACCTATCGTTGTCAGCTGAGAAGGCAAATTTTGTTGTATTTGGTCAGACTTTCATTAAGGCCCACGTAGAGTTAATTCATTTATGCAGCCAATGTGGACCGACTGATTCACATTTCAGGCTGAAAGCATTACTCAATAATTCCCAGGTGGTTGAACTTAATTACCAATTAGGTATGTCCATGTACATGTTGAATGCTTCTCCAATTTAACTTGCCAGTTTTCGTAAATTGAAAACAATTTTTTCACCCGAAGCTTGGACTGTACTTTTGTACTAAAATCTACGTCAATCTTTAGTATTGTGGAGAAAAAAAAATTGCCTATTAGTACTCGATGTTACAAAAAATAATATATGTTTTTAGGAGTCACACAAATAGGGCTGTAAAGGTCTGATCCGACACGATAATCCGATTCAAATTCGACCCAAATTTGGTGAGAGAAACATGAACTCGACTTGAACCGAATCGATTTCAACCCGCAGTAAACACGATTTGACCGTTTAGTGTGAAAACTTGTTATTTTTCAACTTTGAGCAAATCTAAACTATTAAATAGGTCATCCCAACCCGACCCATTTTACAGCTCTACACACAAATACACAACTCAATTTAAAAATTCCTAAAAACCAAATACACGTGGCTAAGAAAATATTCGAAACCACCGAAAAATACATTATATATATGTTGTTACAAAGCATTACTAATTACTCCATATTATTACTACTTAAGTGGATATTTAAGTCAATTAACTAGAACTGGCAAAAATTTGTCAAACCTGAATATCTGAATTTGTCAAACCCGACCCAAATATTCAACTTCTTATCTGAATTTTGACATTGTTCTATTTATCTGACCCAAAATTAACACATCCTACAACTTAAAAACAGGGGAAATTTTCAGAGGAGTGAGCCTGGTAATGTACCTTGGATGAGGGGAGCCTTTGATGGGCTTTTGCCCATATTTTCTCCAAGAATAATCATCTGGGGGTATATCCGCCATTTTTGAGCTTATAGCCGGCACTCTCACCACCCTCTTCAACCTCAATTTTCTACCACACAACAGATTTTGTTTTTTTTTTAAAAAATATTTTACTTCAAATTAAAAACAGAAAACCAAAAAAATCATATTCAAAAGTAATTGTACCTCTTCTTGGAGCAGTGACAACGACCGGAGGACCCACCACCACACTTGCCGTTCTCAGAGTAACACTTCCTAACCTTAAACGACGTCGTATGACAAAGAGGCGGCTTCCCCGCCGATGACACTCCGGAATAATTCGTTAACTGAAACGACGTCGTAGTGGTTGTAGTAGTCGTAGTAGTCTCCGCCTGTTGTTTACTGCTCTCATTCTCCCGGGTCAACGTTGACTTCATCGAGGTACCCGCCGAGTAGGAGAAATTAATCGTGGCCGTCGTCGGTGGCACGGCCACCTCCTTCTTCCTATCTCGCATCACCAACGTCGAAAAATCATGCACAAGGGGCACTTGCTGAATAGGCTTGGGGCACAGAACGACGACGTTCTGCGGCTGCTGGCGTGGCGAAACCGGGCCCCGACGGAAGCGGGCGTGGCCCGTCCGAGCTCGGCCCAGGAGAGAGATGACCTTCTTGAACCTGGAAACGGCGTCGTCCGCCACAGCCCGGCAGTTGAGATCGATTTCCATGGCCTCTGGTTTAGGTTGATGGTGCGACTGTTTGGATAGGAGGTTGACGAAATTCTCGACGCTTTGAAGACCAGCGGCGGTTTCTTGAGCGATGGCTTCCTCCATTTTAGAGGAGAGAGAACGGTTATTAGAGGAGGAGGAGTTGCTGTAACCCAACATGAGATCTACAGCCATTTTGATTTTTGCATTAAAGACAGAGAAAGGCAGCTCTTTGCCTCTTTCTGGGTTTCTCTCTCTAGCTCGGTGCTATAGAAAAGAAGAGAAGGAACAAAGAGAAAGGGGTCGGTTTGATTGATCAAAGTAAAAAGAGGTATCTACTACAGGGAAGGCTGACTGACAAGGGGCCTATTCTTATTCTTCTCTTTTTTATTTTTTATTTTTTATTTTTTATTTTTTTTGTCTCTGTTCTTGTGTTCTGGGTTGGTCAAACTAGATGCCATCGGCAAGGTTAAAGTAGGGGAGAGAGATAGAGAGGGGTCTACAGAATGCAGATGGATGGATGGATGGGACTGACCTACTAACTTTAAAAATCAAATTAAACCAAGTGGCCCGTCAGACTTCATCACTTGTACAGACGTATGATAGCTTTGAGGCTGCTGTGTTCTTTTTAATATTATAATTAAGATTAAGGTATGTGCATTTTAATGATAAATTTTAATTTATCAGTTTTAATTTATTTTAATTTATTTTAATCTATTTTACAAATTTTAATAAAAAAATATATTTTAACTCACTTTAATCAACGTCAATCGACTTCAATTAATTTCAATTCATTTTTCACTATTTTAACCAAAATTTATCCACTTTATAAAAAAATCAACTAATTTCAACATACTTCAACTAATTTCAACCAACTTTACCTATTTACCTACCTATATTTTTCAACAAAAAAAACAGGCCCTAATTGGCTAAAAATATATATAAAAAAAGGGGCAAAAGCTAGCAACACATAATTAGGGTATGTTTATTATAACTATATCATATCTATTTCAATTGCTTTAATTTGCTACAAACTTATTATTTTTAGTCAAATCTGTCTCAATCTTATCTAACTTGCTCCAACCAATTCACACACTTGCATTCAAACAATTTCAATATGCTAATTGTTCGTTATATATATTCTAACCCGCTCAAGGTGCTTTATAATTGTCAAACATGTTCAAACATGCTCCAATTTTCTCTTACATGTTATCTACTTATCAACATGCTCATAATGAACACACCCTTAGAAGTGTCGAGTGATATGCTATCAATGAAATCAATAGGCTAGGATTTGTTTGTTTTAATAGTAAAAATCAACAATTAGCGATCAAATAGTTTGATTAAACAGTTAGTTGTTTGAAATAAGTTAGAGTAATTAAAAAAGTTTACTAGTTTCTAAAATGATAAAACTGAGATATTGTTTTTTTCAAGCATAGTGATAATTCAAAAGATTTGACAAATTCAGAAAATAAAAGAAAAAAAATCTCTCTTTAAAACAATTTTGAAAAGTAATTCCAAAATTCCTTATAACTTGTTGTCAAACATGGCTATCAGCCTATCAATATCCAATCGAAAAGGATAGTATCCCATTATTTGCAAATTAAAAGTTGGAATTTCAAAGAAATTCTTTTGTTTTCCAGCTTTATGTTTTTTAATTTATTTATTTTCTTTTCTCTTTTTTGGGGCTCTTGATCTGGTTTCTGATGAGATTTGTCGGGACTTTGACCAATTTTTTTCGTTGGGGGGGACCTACCAAAGTTGAAAATTTAATTTTAAATGAAAGATGGAGTGACGAAAGGACAAAGACAAAGACAAAGCCCTGTGGAGTTCGGCAGACGGTCAAAGAGTGATTCTTTCTTAGCCGTCGGATTTATTATTACTGTCATGGCTACTTCTATTTCAAGGCTGTCCACGTTTTTTTCTTTTCCTTTTTCGTGGGGTGGGGTGGGGTGGGGTGGGGTTTGGTTTCTAAATTCTAACCAAGCATGATAAGGTTGACTTTTGTGCTTTTGGGTGTACTTAATAGTTCATACACAAGGATGGGCTTATAACTGTTTCCTGCCTAACGTATTTATCATCTGTTTTAGGCCCTGTATTTTTGTTTTTTAGTTAGTAAATTTAAATTTATCAATTTTAATTAATTTTAATTAATATTAATTTATTTTATGAATTTTAATTAAAAAAATTGTCAATTTTAATATATTTCAACCCACATTTTACTATTTTAATAAGCTTTAATTCAGCATATATATAAAAAAATTCAACCAATTTTAATCAACTTTAACCAATTTCAACTAATTTCAACAAAAAAAAAAATATCTACTTCAACTCACTTCTACTAATCTCAATCAACTTCACCCATTTACCAACCCATACTTTCCAACCAAAAAAATAGATCGACCCTTAGCCCCGTAAAAATAATAATAGGGAATTATAGGAGAAAATAAGTATAGAAGGATTGCCAATAAATTTTATCTCATTTAAGAGTCTACTTGGCTTATTCGTTTCATCATTTGGGCTAGCGCTAATTACTGCTTCCAATGTCTTTCAAACACTACTAACTGTTAATTGTTAATTTTAAACGTTGATAAACAGAGCTTTAAATGAGTTACTAGTACTGAAATTATGATATCTACCACATTTGTCACATAATAATGCGCACCCGGCCACTTGCCACCAATTTTAGCTCATATAGAAGCGTGAAGTGGTGCTTATGTATAACCATAGCTCAATGCTTACGTTTGCTTAGTTTTGAGCATTATTAAAATGCATGGTCTCTCAGAAATTTTTCCGAGGTAGCATGTGAACATATAAGAGCATTTGCAACGGTTCCCTCGTGAATCAAAACAGAGGAGAGAGAAAGAGAGGGAGGGAGGAGAGCTGCTCCAACGGTTGCTTTTTGTCTCATGCCTCACGCGCAGCCTTGTCTATCCGAGCAAACTCGGCTGTTGCTTTACTCTTTTTTTTTATTTTTTTAATATTTTTAATTAGTTTTTCTTTTTTGAAAAAAATTTTAAAAATAAAGTTGTGTGTTGTAGAGGGGGTCCATGAGTATTATTTTATTTGGTGAGCCAAAATGGTGAGCCTTCCATTAGAGAGAATGAGGATTGTGAGGCAAAAAGTTAGAGAGAGGATTGATGTGGCAGTGGTAGGGTCCATCGGGTGAGCCAAAAAATAGCTCACCATTGAACTTGCTCTAATAACAAAATATGTCAATGCATTAATATTTGAGCAGAGAAGGAATTAAAATTAATTTCTGGATATCAGTTGTTTAGTTCAACTAACATATGAAATCAATATAAAATAACTAATATATAGTACGAATATTACAACAACAATAACAAAAATAATTACAACAATAATATCATACAAAAAGGGAGTGAAACCCCTTAGATTTGAGGGATCAAGTTCAATTGTATTTTGAGGGAATTAATATAATATCTCTGCATATCAAGTCTCATATGTTTAACACTTTTTTGAACCTTAATCACACCCTTTGAGAAGACTCTATGGTAAATTGTAAGGCTAGTCAACAATTTTATTGGCTTTATTATATATGGGCAATATTTATCTTTCTCTATCATTTGCAATAATGTTTCTAAATTTACAGTAAGTTTTGTATGAGACCGTCTCACATGAGACATATTATGAGACGAATATCTTTACGGTAAATTTTAATAATAATTAGGGTGACTAATAGTTTATTTAAGGATGTCTGTAACAAAAGTCATTGTTAGATAAACTAATAATCATCTTTGAATTAGAAAGTAACGTCAAAACCTAGTATTAATCATCGCAAAATGTCAAAAAATCACCCTACAAAAAGATCATCTTATAATAACTCTTATGTAAGACGATCCTGCTTAAGAATTTCTGCTAAGTTTATTACACAATACACATGCGGAGTATCTAGCAAGTGAATGTCAAATATTACTTATTAGTGATCGATATTGACTCAAGAAGTAATGAAAACATTCAAAATAAAAGAAGTCAATTGCAGCATCCTGGACTTGTTAGTTTGCGCATGTGCGTGCTTGATTTTAATTAACGGTTACATGAGTACATGCGACTAATAACATGCATGCAATGTGATTACACGCAAGCCAAAGTCAGAGACGCAAAGCTGTGGACTTGGGAAATTGCATGGGGCGCAATACGACAACGTTAAAAAAATGGACGCAGCCACCGAGCACGTACGAAGATTGCGTCTGCGTGATCCTCTTGTCTGCCTTCTCATTTGTAAATGTGTAATTTTATCTCATTTGATTCTGAGCCGATTAGTAAAAATATGGATACAATTTTGCAGTTTTCATTTGGATTAAAGTATAATTAAATACAAGAGGAATTATTGTAATTTTGAATATTTTAAACAATTAATCGGGTAATATTAGCGTAATTTAAGACAACTGTATATTGAGAGATGATTAATAAGTGTGTGACTTGATGTACTCTCAATCTTAATCAGCTTGGCTAGCTAGTCAAGGCTTTGTTAGTGTTTTTGTGTAACTTTAAAGTCTCAATATTGGTGTTATTGCAAATTGAAAAAGAATAGTTCATATCCGAGATATATATAGTTAATATGAGAATCAAGTATACACAAAGTTTGCTCTTTTCATAAATAGGAAGGGATGAGAAATATGGGAAATGAATGAGAGCGATATAATGGTATGGACTGGAAAAAAAAATGAAAAATTCTTTTCTAGGGAGAGTGAACGGGACAAGAACAAATGGAAATGAATGGTGTAGAACGTGAAGAAATACATACAATAAGAAATGGGAAATAGTGGAATATAATAAGAGGGGACGAATCACGAAAGCCCCTTATTTATCCACGAAAAGAAGGGAATCATCGTTGGAAATGAAAGAGTCAAATGTAAACTTTAATGCGCGTAAGGTTTTAAGAAAACGACTAAGATGAAATATCGTTAATAATCTAATATTAGGAGGCATAAAAGCAGTTGTATGTGTAAGATTTAAACTTTATTCTCTAATCATAACTCTATAATTAAAGGTTTGTCATTGCACTAATTCATACTCATCAGTCATAACAATCTAGGTATTATAACATAAAAGTAAAGATAAACTAATTTATCTAATTACTATCATGTATGTAAAAGATCCTTGATGCAAAAAAGATAACTTCAGGCATCAACTCCGTTGAGGATATATTGGCCTAACTTGGAATTCCTGGTTGATAATTGGTCCTAGCTTCTAAAGCCTTTCCCAACGTGTTGCATGTCAGGTGCACAAAATGTTGGGCCATCTGGTCCATTGGACATCAATGATTGGGCTGCTTTTTCCCGCTACATAGTGGATTACCGGCCCAATAGTGTGGTGGCCTTCCAAAATAATTGGAGCGAGTTGAGAGGGTGCAATACGGGGTGAAGGACCCCAGGAGTGTGATCGTGGTCACTCCTACATATGTGAGATCATTTCAGGCTCTTCATTTGACTGGAGTCATGCATTCGCTTATGAATACCCTTTACGACGTCGTATGGATCCTCGTTGAGGCTGGGGGGGGGGGTCACCGATGAGACTGCAGGGTAGATCCAGCAGTCTGCAATTCGGACTATCCATGTTGGGTTTGAGCAAAGGATGCCCATCATTTGGGCGGTTCGGCAGAAAATGGAGGATCTCATGCGGGTTCAGGCTCTTAGGTGAGTCGTCTTCAGTGAATTTGAGTTATTTGAAGATTAAATGTGTTTAATTTTGATGGGTAGTTGTCAAAATAATGACTTGTTTGTGTTATATGCCCATGCTTTTAGATGAAGTTATGTTCAAGTTTAATTACTTTTCGTATTGGTTGATTAGACATTGATGTAGTTTATAATTGGAAATTGTATCAGATTGATTAGAGATCAAAGATTGGATGGTATTGAAATGTTTGCTGATGATAGTAATATGTATAGTATGGAGCTCTTTGATGAGGTACAAAAAGTGAACTGGACTGGGGCTCTATCAGTTGGGATTGTTGTGCATTCAGGAGATGTCGATGAGCCTGTACGAGTGGATAAGTTGGAGAATGAGGGTAGTTCTTTGGCCGTTCAGGGTCCAGCATGTAATTCATCTGGAAAACTGGTTGGTTGGTATTCGTTTGATACGATGTCATATGCAAATAAGAGTGCAGTGTATGTTGGAGACATGGGAGCTGTGTTGCCTAGGAAGATGGAGTGGGCGGGGTTCATGTTGAATTCGAGGTTGCTATGGCAGAATGGCGTTGATAAGGTTGAATGGATCAAGGATTTGGATAGCTTGGGTGACGAGGGTGTGGAGAGCCCACTGTCATTGTTGAAGAATCCATCTGTGGTGGAGCCCCTGGGGAACTGTGGGCGCAAGGTTTGCTTTAGTGGTTTCGTGCTGAAGCTCGTGCAGACAGGCAATTCCCTCGTGGGCGAGTTGGTTGCCTTTGCTAGATTCTGATGCAATATTGTGGTTGCCTGATGTTAATGATGCCTTTGTTTTGGCTTTATTTGACATTTATGCGTTTGTTTTCTTTTTAATTCATGATTGATGAAATCTGGACTAGCAGTTGTAGGATTGCAAAAGAAGGCATTCCTCATTTGTAAGCAACTGGAGGCCTACCTGCCAATGGGAAAAGAATCAGAAACAAGATTAGGTTTACACACATAACATGCATGGGATCTAATTTGTCTCTCCGCCCCCTCAGGAAGAGGCCGAGGTGGGGGTGGGGGAGGAGGCCTCAGTAAGTGTTTATTTAGCAATTTTTATGACTTATTTATCATGGGAGATGTTTGTCACTTAAAATCGCTTCCAGTGTTATTACTAGCTGAATAATTAAAAAGCAATGTTGGACAAGTAGGCATTGGCGCCACACCACATGATCCGATGATGTGATTGAACTCTGTAGCTGCTAAGGTTGGCTTCTTGCACTTGAAACTCTTGAACTTGACCAACTCCTGGGAGGACTGTTGTGGAGTAAGACAAAAAACACTGAGACTGCCTGTGTTTTATTGACCAATTCTAAGGAAACAGAAAGTAAGGCTGTGTGCGTCTTGGCCCTTCTCCCAACCTATGCCAGAGGGCGCATATTGTTTGGTTTGATCTGGTTCTGCTGAGCAAAATTTCTCATTGTTAAACTTGATTTGCTTAGTTATGTGGTTGCTGAGGCCATTACACTCTTGTTTTGACACCTGCAGAAGGTGGCAGATGGGTCTTCATCATTATGTGCATTTTTTCATGTGAAAATATTTATTTCAAGCTGTTATATAGTTGCCCTGGCATTGCTTAAGTTGGATCGTTAATAGTGCTACTTTATGCTTATGGTGTGAAACAAGTCTTGTAGATTGTGGTGTGGACTATTTCTGTGTGATTTCGTTCCATGTCCTGTGGACGATTTCTGTGTTATTACTAATGATGCTACAATTAAGCTCCTGTCTGCTTTGATTGCCTGTACCCGATCAGTTTATTGTGGTATTTAACTGGATTCACAAAGAATCACTAAGAGTTGGCTAAATCATTTCTGAATGATAATTTCTCTGAATCTTGCAGATGGGTAACTGACACTCCTTTGTAGGTAACCATCCCTGCCAAGCACAACACTGTGGCCAGACAGTCCTCATGAGCTCCCCTCCAATTAGAAGATCAGAGCGATTGAACGAAACTTGGTTGACAGCATACTGAAAAAAGACTTCCAAAAACTAGGTCATCAAGGAGAAGAAGCTAGAGGAGTGTGAAATGGGGTGAAGCAAGAAACCAGAGACAGTTTTTTCTCCAAGACATCTACGCCAGAAGTCAAAAAAAAAAAAAAAAAAAAAAATCCCTTTGTGTTTTAGGGGGTATAAGTAACACCTCATTATGAATTTGATTACATCCAGGCCGAACAGGGCAAGATTCAACCAAAGTCTTTAGTAACAACTTCTAAGGTTTTCACCGGTTATGATAACCGACACCCATGTCTCATGCCTATTTCCACTCCATATAATTAGTCCGTTGTCTGTGTACTTACCAGCATCTTTGCCTCCCATCATCTTTCAACTCCTTTGAGTCACTACATTTTGCTCCTTCCATAATAAGTAACACAGACGTGTATTTACAATGTTATTGTCATCTCATCCACATTGGTGGAGTCAGCAAGATACAACAGGTAATCAATCCAGAATCACAGTTTAAGCCATCCATTGATTACATAATGCAAGATCAACTGGAAAAGGCCGGGAAAAAAAATCATACTAAAATTAATCGGTGGTGATACAGAACAGTCACACATACAATTTATTTATCCGCAACATGACTTTTGTGTGCACTGATGTAACAGATTAGGGCGCAGGCAGCAGACGATATCTTGCAGGAGCTACTTAACTACTTTTTCTGTTTCTTTTTAACCGCCCTAGGATTGATAAAATAAGATCATCAATTTTAAATTTTTATATATTAATTGGGTCATAAATAATGAGTCATACATATAATAAGTCATACAAATTTATATATTCATGCTCACACCTTTTAATTTTATCAATGTGCATGGGACAAACTCCACTTTCATAATTCTTTCATTTTTATCAACGTGAGACAACACCTATTTTTATACTCCGATACGTCCTCACGTATGGGCTAATAAGAAAACATGTAACTTAGCATTTAGCCATGCCCATGCATTACCTTTTTCACCGCAGAAAACCAAAAAAAAAAAACGTCAAAAGAGGAAAAAAAAAGGGCACAAAACACGAGGAAGAAAAAGAAAAAGAAAATAAGTGGGGATGAAGATAATGTAGATAATAACTAAAGAAGTAGGTGAGGTAACAGAGATACAAATAACGAAATGAGTGTTGAGAGTGAAGAGGGTGTAGTGGGTGAGGCGGACAAAATTATACAGCGACCGCCCACATAACCCATTTGGCTTCCGTCTCTTCTTCATTCATTTTCTGGTTGCAACTTGTCATCATTTCGTAGACTGATGCTTATGCATACTAGCCCCTCAAATTTTCCAATATTTATATATATATATATATATATATATATATATATATATATATATATATATATAAATCAGAGAGACTGTGAGCATCAACTGCCTTTAATTTATGTAGAATTATTTCGTGGTCCAACTGGCTCCAGACCTCAAAGTACAACTTATACGTCATGAACCAAACCAAAAAGACTGCAGAATTCTCTGGTATGTTTGGGAAAAGAGAGAGTAAAACATATGCTAGGATGCTTCTAAAAGACATACATACAAGGCTGTTTCATTTGATCTTTAACTTTGAATTTACTTCTGAGGGCTTTAATTTGAATTTTGATAGATAGTTTGTTATGATCTATGTGCTATTAAATTTAGAGTGAGTTGTTGGATCAAAAATTGATAGGATAAATTTTCGTATATGTCAGATAATATAATTAGATGTTTTGATTATATTGAACGTATGTGATAATTATTTTATTATTTTTATGCTTCTTGGAAGGTTACTAGTGATTTTTAAAAAAACCCTAAGCTTTGTAGAATCATATGTTGTGCCAATTCCAGAGCAGTTTTGACAAGAATTCTTCGGATGGTGAAAAACCAATAATGATTTTGGAGGGGTTGGGGGGGGGGGGAGGAATGTGATGGGAATTCCAACCCAGCGGTGGGGAAAGGCAGGATTCCAGAATCTCTTATATCCAATCTAACTTACGTTTTTCTTGTTTTTTGGGGTCACTTTTCCCTTGCCTGTATACTAGGAGGTGATTTGAGTCTGTATTCTGACAACGTACATGCTGCTTTGGAGCTGATCCCTGTTGTTTTCTTGCTGACATAGTAGCATCCCTGAATGAAAAACTCCAAAAATTGAAGCAGAAAAATCAAAAATAATTAAGCACCGCCCATAAAAAATACACAAAAATCAAATTTTTATTTCCAACAATATTCCTTGCATGTCTAATCTTATATGCAAGATCATCCAAAAAATTTGCAAGCACATCCAGTTGGGTCTTGGGTTCTCTCGTTTATTAATTTTATTTACTGTTGGATATGACCAATTTACTTTTTTTTTTCAAAGTTTTGTATGAAGAAATCGTTAAAGATAATTATCATTAATTTATCTTTACTCCATTTGTGAAGATCTCTGGGCTAAGAGTAACTAAAAATGTAACGGTCTATATGTTATAGAATTCTTTTTATTGTTAATTGAATTAGTTTAATCATGTATGCTTTTATTTTAGCTGGTAAAACAAAATAACTTAGTACATGTCAAAACATCTACTTTACTTGTAACTGCTGTGAGCGATGGCCAATTTATAGCGAGAGGACGGGCAAATTCAGATTCTATACCTATTAGAGGACTAAGATATTATATCAATATTTACAAAGCATATCGTTTAATTCCATACTTCACCTAACCTCGATGGTATGTGTTATACTTAGACTTCTCACTCTTCGTAGATTTATATAAATATGATTTCTTGGGATTATTTTCTATCAATTATTCTACTTTCTACAAATATCCACAGGCCTTTTCATGTTTCACAGGAGCGGATCTAGCATGGTGAAAACATGATGTTGCATTTGGCTTAGTGGTTCGATGTGGGTAGGAATACCAGTTGAGGTAAGGTTGCCTACAGCTGGATCTCCCCAGATCACGCGAAAGCGGAACCTACACTGGGAGTTTGTTTTTGTTGTTGTTGTTGTTGTTCAATGTGGATTTGCTTGTTTTTGGTCTCCTTGAGGATGCAGGTTCGAGCAACTCTGTATGCACTTTTGATTTTTTTTTATTAAACTTTTCGCCTTAGAACAACCCTATTTCCTCATCCAGGGGCGGAGTCAGGATTAAAAGTAAGGGGGGAACGAGATTAATAATACACATAACATAAACTTTAATAATTCTAAAAGTGAAGTGCGTAGTTAATACATTCAAGAAGTTGTTCTTGACCAAGTCACATATTTTGAAAGTAAAACATGATATCGTCGTTCGATAGGCTTTTAAAAAGATTCAAAAAAAATTACATAGAAGGCAGCACGAGAAGTCAAGCCCACAACCTCTTACACAGAGCAACGAGTGACCAACCAATCTATTGTGCACTCTTTGGTTAAGTATCTAAGAACTAATTAATATACATCTACTTTTTTTCATCAGAATATCCCACATTTAATTTTTTTTCCCAAAAAGGTGGGAGATCAATTGAGCCGCTTTGCCCCTTAGTGGCTCCGCCACTGCCTTCATCTTCCTTCGGCCTTCGAGGTTTCGACATTCCGCTCTCTATGTCGGAACCCAGACAAAAAAACTCCAACACTCTTATTTGAAATTTTTGACTTCGCTACTGATGTTTTATATATACCGTCTTCTATAAATGTTGCTAAATTCTGATACAACAAATAGAGTTGAGAAAACTTAATATGACAGGAATCCGATTCAAAGTTACCAAGAGAAATGCGAACCTGATCTGATCCGAGCGGTGACTGGAGGGGGCGGTGATGAGCTATGAAAAACGAGCCCCATTACCAAGTTGGGAACTCAGCAACTACATTGGAATCTTAATGGTTTAGTAATTCCGTTGTGCGGTGGGGAATACTCCCAAGCTGAAGGCAGCTGATAACAGATTGATACGTGGCAGAACCAGGAACGTCCATCACACTCCTTTGGTGTTTACGTAATGCATTATGCATCGAGTAGCTTGATCTTGAATCTAGGCACCCAACTCCTACGCACAGAGCCATGCATGACAGACACACGATCAGAATCCTCATTAATTGCATGTTTGCAGGCACTCCGCTTCCCCAGGCCACCCATCGTTCTTCATCCTCTTTCCCTCTAGTTATTTCTTTTTCTTAAAATATCTTTTGCCGCCAAAATTGAAAATTCCCAACTGTAGCGGTTGGTCTATCCCCTACCCGATGTTCCATCCATGTTCACTCCCCACGGGCCAACCGCCCAAGACTCACTACAGTTCCCACCATATCTTCCTTTTTTTTAATGAATATCGAGTCCCAAGGTAGATCACTAATTATTTCAATGGTTCACTGATTATGATACGTTAATGCCATGAAAAAAAAAGAGAATTAAAGCGATTAGTGGTAACATTGACTTATTTTTGTAGTCTATCGGATGGTAGTCAGACCGGCTGTTCTTTATGGATCAGAGTGTTGACCTCTAAAAAAGACGCAGGTCCAAAGGTTGAATGGTAGCTGAGATGAGAATGGTTAGGTGGATGTGTGGCTCTACGAGATTGGACAAGATTAGAAATGAAGTGTTTAGGGGCTTAGCTGAAGTGGCCCCGATAGAGGAGAAGATGAGGGAATCAAGGCTCAGATGGTTCGACCACGTCAAGAGGAGAAGTGCGGCCGCTCCAGTGAGAAGGTGTGAGAGAATCAATCCCCCGGTGGTAAGAGAGGGAGGGGTAGACCAAAGAAGAGTCTAGAAGAAGTGGTTAGAGAGGACCTGAGAGTTGTCGGACTCACGGAGGACATGGCTCAGGATAGGAGGCTGTGGCGGGACAGGATTAAGGTTTCTGATTGTAGGGGTCCGGCTCCGTAGATGACAGTAGCTTAGGCGGTGTGGGGTGGGTAGGGTTTCGGTTTGCTTGTCTGCAGGTCGTGCTTTTCTGGGATGTGACGGCATCAAGCGCCCGTGGTTTTGTTGAGGTATGTCTCCGCTCCGCTTCCTCTTTATTTGCTATGTATCCGTTCTCTCTTTATTTGCTATCCGGAACCTTTTCTCCTAATCTTTCTCTTTCTCTTATTCGGTAAATGGTTTCTACAATCGTTTTCCCTTCAAACCTTTTTTACAAAACTATTTTGTGGGTCTTATGGAATCAACCTCTCTATGGCTAGGAATACCGATAGAGGTAAGGTTGCCTACAGCTGGATCTCCCCAAACCCCGCGAAAGCGGGACCCACATTGGGAGTTTGTTGTTTGTTGTTGTATTGACTTATTTTTGTAAAAGCTGTAGTGAGTGTACTAAATTTTACATTTTTTCACTACATAGTAAAATATTTTCAGTTAAGTAATTACACCGAGTTAAAAATCAAGTCTATAATAATAAATTATACAAATAAACAATTAATTATAAACTTAAAAGAAACCAACATAGATTAATTTAAGTGATTCGTCACTTGTTCTTCTTAAGTAAGGTCCTGAATTTGAGTCTTGTAAATGGAGAAAATATGTGATGGAAGTGCTACACCTTTTATTAAGCCAACAGTAACTTGACTCTAATAAAATGGAGGATTCAATATAAAAAAAATAAAAATTAAAAGAAAAACTTATTAGACCACCTCTTCAGTCTTCGCTTCCCATTTCTTAGTACTCCCAACCGCCAGTCATATTTGGCTATAAAATCCCTTGAGCACCCCCTCATTTTCCCAACCTTCTTCCTTCAAACTCAAACCCTTTCCATAAACTCACAATCAACCCACCCCAAGAGCTAAACCCTCTCCCCACCTCAATGGCTACCTTCTCATCCGCCATGTTAATGGCCACAACCCTCTTGTCCCTCCTCCTGGTGGCATCGGCTAGGGCGAGGACGGATGAGGAGGTGATGGGCCTGTACCAGAGATGGCAGGCCCAACACAGCAAGGCCCAAAACGGCCCGCCAAATAATGGGAAGAGGTTTGACATCTTCAAGGACAACTTGAAGTTCATTGACGAGCACAACTCAGTAGACCGGCCTTACAAGGTGGGCCTTAACAGGTTCGCGGACCTTACCAATGAGGAGTACCAGGCCACGTTCTTGGGTACCCGACCCGACCAGAAGAAGGTGGTTCTGGGTCAGAGGAAACCCAGCCTCCGCTACAGGCCTCGCCGCGGCGACCGCATCCCTAAGGCCGTCGACTGGAGGAACCTCGGTGCTGTTAATCAAGTCAAGGATCAAGGCCAATGTGGTAATAGTTTACCTCTCTCTCCCTCCGAATATACGTCTTCAAAATTGGTAACTTGAATGGAGATGCATGCTTATCAAATCAAAATAAAGTACGAGAATATGAAGATGAAAATGGAGATGCGGGGTATCGATCCCCATACCTCTCGCATGCTAAGCGAGCGCTCTACCATCTGAGCTACATCCCCGTTGATCACCCCCACAAAGATGTTTCTATGGTTGGATTTCAACATTAGTTTGACGAATATGATTTTTTCATGGGATACTGGTTTTCTTCTCATTTAGTTGTCTTGGAAAAATTCATGTTCCCTTTCTTCCCCCATCGTTTGTGATGGGCTTGTTATGGTGATTATGGTTAATTTCCCCTGTTTTTGCTGAAACTGATGAATGTACTACTGCCTACAGGAAGTTGCTGGGCATTCTCAACCGTAGCGACCGTGGAGGCAATAAACCAAATAGTGACAGGCAACCTGACCTCTTTGTCCGAGCAAGAGCTAGTCGACTGTGACCGAGCTGAGGACCATGGTTGTAATGGTGGGCTTATGGACAATGCCTTCCAGTTCATCATTCAGAATGGTGGCCTTGACACTGAGGAAGATTATCCCTACAAAGCTGTCGACGGCCAATGCGATCTGTCTAGGGTAAGAATAACTAAATTGTCGAACTCAATCCCCCGAGGTGTATGGGTCAATTTAGACGTCATTTGCACCCAGGTCTCTAGTGACAACTTCTAGCGACTTTGCTCGTTGGGTCACCTGACATTCGTTTCTCGCCCTCTTTTTAATCCGTATATTATGGTGTGTTTTTTGTGACTAACAACATTTTTTTGGGGGTTGCAGAAGAACAGTAAGGTCGTGACCATTGATGGGTACGAGGATGTTATTACAAACAGCGAGCACGCTTTGAAGAAAGCCGTTGCCCATCAGCCTGTGAGTGTTGCAATTGAAGCTGGAGGCAGGGCATTACAGCTTTACCAATCAGTAAGTCTCTGAACTTTTTTACCAATTCATGCGCGGATTCATTCTAAACGTAGCGAAGACTAATGAATGGCTGGTTTGACATGAATTTGCAGGGTGTGTTCACAGGTGAATGTGGAACAGAACTAGACCACGCAGTAGTGGTAGTGGGCTATGGAACAGAAAATGGGGTGGACTACTGGATAGTAAGGAATTCATGGGGCCAAGGATGGGGAGAGAGTGGTTACATCAGGATGCACCGCAACTCCCGCACCCTGACTGGCAAGTGTGGGATCACCATGATGGCGTCTTACCCGGTTAAGCACACCCAGAACCCCATCAAGCCTGCTTGGGCTAGTGCTTGAGGATCGAGATCGATCACACTGAAACGAAGAACGAACATTAGGGGAGGGGGGTTAATTTTAATTAAGACGGGCAATCACTATTATTGTCATTGCCCTTATTTTGGCCACATCTAGATTTAAATGTGACTAATTATTATTGCCTTGCTCTTTGGATTTCGAATTTGTGTTGCTAGTATTAATTAGTTAAGGAGCCTATATATCTTAATATATATGGCTGCCTTTCTATTTGTGTATAGCTTCAAGTTAATTGCTTATCTGCGGGGGGGAAGAAGCAGATGATGGTTGTTTGGATTTGATAGTTCAACTTTCAGTTTTTTAGTAATGGAAGGTTCACTTCTTTGTTGAGTTCATATTTTCTATGAGACTCCCATTCTATCAACCAAAGATTTATTTATTCCAATGTAAACGATGAACAGTTTATGATCCTTGCAGATTTTCTCTTAATTATTGCCCCCAAAGTAGGGGGACATGAGGATAGCTGATTAGTAGTGGGACACCAGGATGTTTTCCTTCGATCTTATATGGTTACATTCTACTGGGGAAGAAGCATAGCAGATTAGTAGGGGAAGAACCCTGTAACTTCAGGTCAGGTTATGTCGGGTTAGACTTTCTCAACTTTAGTTTTTGAAGGAAATTATAGCCTAAAAGAGACTCCATTGATGTTATGTGGTTACATTCTACCAGCGTAGAAGCATAGGAGGCAGGCATGACAATGTTTAATGAATCTAATTACTAGTATTTTTCTAACTTTACACGCAGAGTAATAGTTATATTGAATAAAAATGTTTGTTTCAATTGCCGGTAAGTGACACTAAAAGAGAGAGCTAGCAAGTGCGACAGGAGAACAGGGAAACCACAAAAGCTGAAATTGCAGAGATGAAAAAACAGTTTCAAATGGAGATGCGGGGTATCGATCCCCGTACCTCTCGCATGCTAAGCGAGCGCTCTACCATCTGAGCTACATCCCCTAGACATTCGGTGGTGTCCTGGTAAATAATCATAATATATGTTCGCTAGTGGCTTAAGACGCTATTGAAAAATCATGTCTGCTAGTGTGATGATGAGACTACAAGCTTGGTGATACATTGGATTAATATAAGATTCGAGAAGTCTCATCTGTTATATATGCTTCAATGAAAACTATATTGATTACAAAACCTCATAGCAAAAGAGAATGACTTAAACAACAAATCTTCCACGTTTGAGGTTTAGATTGGTCAAATTTTCTTAATAAATTTTTTTTGTTAAATCAATAAGCTTATTTTTCGCGTAAGGACGTAAAGACAGTAAAGTGTTCTTCTAATCAAATGAAACGTGGTAAAAATGAACAATTTTTTTTTTGGGGTTAATTTCTATGGGAGTTGAATCGGACACCATATTTGCAACTACTAGGTGGTGGTTGTGGAAATGGAGAAAGAAACGATGATTTAAAGGCATGCACTATGTCTCTGTAAAATCGTTTGAGTTCATATGGGATCGAAGTTGAGAAATCTTAAATGCACTAAAAGGAGGATCTGGGCAGAATATTGATCTTGCATACCGTGAACAAAAGTAGGAAATCTTGGTTTGGTGGATGCCCCCATCTGATGGATGGGTGAAACTTAAAGTTGATCAGTTGATGGTGTCGCGAAGGGCAATCCGGGCACTGCAGGGGTAGTGGAGTGTTCAGGGTTCCTAGGAGAAACTAGGTGAAAGGATTTTATGGAGGTTTTGGTGAATACACTTCGGTGAAAGCCGAGCTACTCACCCTCCTCAAGGGATAGCGTGTGGCATGCGATTCCGGTTTCAGGAAATTGGAAATCAATATGGATTCTATGGTGGTCCTTACTATGGTGCAAACACCTGCGAAGGAGAATACCACTCATGTTTTTACTGTTAAAGAGTGTCAAAAGCTCATATACCAGCATGAGTGGCAACTGGCAAGTGAAGAAGGAACACTGTTACCGCGAGGCAAACAAGGCAGTATAAGTTTTTATTGGTTCGTTGTGTCTTATTTTTTTTACTTTGCCTGTTACATCAATTAAAAAAGCCTGGATCGTACCCAAGAGGTCATGTTGTTATTTTTGGGTGTTGATCATTTGTTTCATCAGACTCGAGTTACTGTCAACTTATAAAAACGTAAAGCTTTAACATGGCGAATTTACTCCATTCATAGGAGTTAGGACTCGAATTCAATACCTTATTTAAGATAATAAGTGTCAAACCACTTGAGTCAATCTGATAAATTTTAATCACATATAATTAGTTACATTTCTCTATCAATTATACCGCCAACATCCAATTGTCTACATATATAACTATTTTGCTTCATCTCAAAAAAAAAAAAAAAAACGAAGGTCCATTTATCTTCATTTGGTTTATTGTTGGTGCATTCTCTCTCTTTCTCTGTCTCTGTCTATCAAATGTGCATTTCCACTTAATTTATGTGTACTTAGGTTATTACTCATTGAAAACCAGCTCTTTTATTATTTTTTGTTAGATAATCTTTTTCAATATGAATTCAGAAAAGAAGTCAAAATCTAAAAAAAAGAAAAAAGAAAAAAACTTAGTGAAACCTTGCAAGTTA
Source organism: Selenicereus undatus (assembly GCA_017589665.1). Classification (NCBI taxonomy): domain Eukaryota; kingdom Viridiplantae; phylum Streptophyta; class Magnoliopsida; order Caryophyllales; family Cactaceae; genus Selenicereus; species Selenicereus undatus. The sequence continues at coordinate 108,065,919 of JACYFF010031958.1, forward strand.
TGCTCACTCCAAGTACAACCCCAAGCCAATATATATATATATATATATATATATATATATATATATATATATATATATATATATATATATATGTTACAATTTTGATGTTGAGTTGTTGACTGAATAAAGTTTTAGGCAATAGGATGTATTTTAATCAAATTTGAAACGTGGTGGGTCGTGCTATTTCATTTCTATTCAAACAATCAAACTGCTCTTGTCATGATCATTATTTATGGGAACACCTTGTCGAAATCTTCAAGCAATCTTCTTCTTTTTTGGGGGGGGGGGGGGCGGGAGGTTGTTATTCTCCAGTTGCTAGGTAGACCGACATTATATCAGAAAAGATGTTAAATAAATGAATTAATACATGGAGTTGTATGATTCTTTTACCTAATTTTATATACCGAAAATTAAAAGAAAATATCAAGCAAATAATTTTATTAGCCGTCCAATCACGCTCAAGGAAGTGGGCATTCGAATGTAGGATTTAGTGTACGTCAACTTTCGATATTACAATATTAGGCTAAGATCTCATTGGCGAGTAATGAATTATGAATGATAATACACTTGATGAATTTAAACATTAATTGGAGCGGTTAATGGAGGCAACAAATATATTTGCTCAAAAAAGGTTAGCATAAATATTTTGACCTCTAATATTATTCATACCTGCATTAAAATAAAAAATCGTGGGGTTTATTTCATATCATTAAGTCACGTAATCTAATTGATCTTATCTTCCAAGCATCTTCGATACCTCTGATTTATTATTCGGGTCAACCTCATGCCCCTTTTCTTCTTAATTTCCAACGTCCCCATCACCAATAATTTAAGCAAACTATCTAATATGCCTTGATAGGAGAAGGATAAAGAAATTTCAAAAGGGTATTTCAAAAAAGCTTGCTTTTTATTAGTGAAGAGCTGTTGGCTTTTGGTGTAGATCAGAGAGAAGACAATGGTAGCTGTATACAACAAAGAGTTATTGAGTTGGTATCTCATAACTCTCAAGCTGAGAGAAACTGTCCAAAATGCCCCTAAATCCATTGAAGCATCACCATCACGATCAGAACCAGATCAGCACCTACAATTTCATCAGCTGAAGCCTCTTTCAGAGTCTCATCAAGTGGTGATCAATGGGGATCAACAAAAGCCACCCCAAGAATCCGAATGGGTTGTTTCGATCAAGGAGAGGCTCGAGCAAGCTAGCCATGATGATGTGGCTGGCTCGTGGTCTAAGATCTGCGTCTATAGACTCCCCCATTTCCTAAGGGACCAGGGAGATGATCGAGCCTATATACCCCAAGTGGTCTCCATTGGCCCTTACCACCGTGGAAGGCGAAGGCTCATGCCCATGGACCGCCACAAATGGCGTGGCCTGCATCGTATGCTAAAGCGCAAGAATCATAGTATAAGCATGTACCTTGATGCCATGAAGGATATTGAAGACAGGGCTCGTGCTTGTTATGAGGGGCCGTTGAATTTGACAAGCAATGAGTTTGTGGAGATGCTGGTGCTTGATGGTTGCTTCATTTTGGAGTTGTTTAGAGGGTATACTGAAGGGTTTGAGAAGCTTGGGTATGAGAGGAATGATCCAATCTTTGCAATGAGGGGAATGATGTACTCGATTAGGAGGGATATGATGATGATTGAGAATCAGGCACCCCTGTTTGTCCTCGACAGGCTCCTTGAGTTTCAAATACGAGGTGAACGTAAGGTGAAGGGGCTCATTGTGGAGCTAGCACTCGTATTCTTCGACCCATTATGCCCCATTGATGAGCCCTTGACTGCTCGAGAGAAGCTCAAGTTGGAAAACTCCCTACATGCCAGCGCTATTGCATTCGATCCCTTGTCAGATGACGCTGGCCTTCATTGCCTTGATGTCTTTCGAAGGAGCCTCCTTCGTAGAGGTCCCGAGCCACCCCCCAGGCACTGGTTTAAGAAATGTTCCAGGAGGAATTTGGCCGACAAAAGAAGGACCCAGCTGATACATTGCGTCAGGGACCTCAGAGAAGCGGGGATCAAGTTCAAGAAGAGGAAGACTGACCGCTTTTGGGACATCAAGTTCAAGAATGGCATCCTTCATATCCCTCGGCTTCTAATCCATGATGGGACGAAATCTTTGTTCCTCAACCTTGTGGCCTTTGAGCAATGCCACCTTGATGCCTCCAATGACATAACAGCTTACGTTGTTTTCATGGACAATTTGATCGACTCTGCAGAGGATGTGAACTATCTCCACTACTGTGGGATCATCGAGCATTGGCTTGGCAACGATGCTGAGGTTGCTGACATGTTTAACCACATTTGCCAAGAGGTGGTGTTCGACATCAACGACAGTTACCTAGCCAACGTGTCCGAGGAGGTCAACAAGTCTTACAACCACCGGTGGAATGCCTGGAAGGCAAGTTTGAAGCACAAGTACTTCTACAATCCTTGGGCCGTCATCTCTTTTCTTGCGGCTGTTTTCTTGCTGTTACTTACTGCTGCACAGACTTTCTATTCAGCCTATGGTTACTACAGGCCCCCCAGCTAAACCCAGAAAATCAGGATAGTCGTTCCTCAGTTCTTTTCTATGGAACTCAATGATTCTTTGCAGCGCGCTGACAACGAGATGGAGATTTTAGAACAGAGTTTATTTTAGTTTTCCCACAGGAATTTCTGTTCTGATGCATAAATATTTGGATTTCAATAATGTGTCTTATCTGAATCATTTTTTTTCATTGATCTCAATAACAAAAGAGATTTTTGTGAAAGAAAAATTACCTTCAGAGCTTAGTCTTCCTAGCCGAGCTTTGTTGCAGCTCTGCATTTGACACAGTATGTCATACCTGTTACACATTACACAAGCATGGCCATTCAGAGGGTGTTTTTCTTCCCCCCTTCAGATAAGAAAGTGCTCTGAAATTCTGTCTCCAAAATTGCTCAGTAAACATAATCTGCGCACAATGCATACCTTGTAGCTACTTAGATACGAGAGTTGTGGGTCAGAAACAAAATGCTCATCCTCATTTTCAGTAACTGAGTTCCATTCAGGTCATGCTGGCATCAGTGAGTCTGGATCATCTACCATTTCTTAGGATAAGAAACGGCAAACTATTTTTCTAAGTTTTGTATTTCAGAAAGAACTCTCTCCTTATCAATGCAAAAAGGACGAGGTCCCTCTCAAGAACATTAATTGTGGTTCGCTGGCAATGGAAACATTGTCCAACAAGATTCTTCCCAAACAAAGGGAAATGGCTGCATGACTCCATTAGCTTTTTTACTACATTACCTGTGGCTGTGGTGTGCTTTTGAGTTTTGAGGGAAGTACACTTTATCCAGCTTTCCGAGATAGCCAAGGCACTGATTACATATTTTTGGGTGAATCCAAGTAAGCACTGAGACGTAGGGCAACCCGCGGGGGGGGGGGGGGGGAGATTCAAAACCAATTGCGCGAAGCAATAATTCCGATGAGATGGCAATGGTTATTCACTTCTAGGAAACTACTAAATTCATACATTGCAGAAAGACCCCCTTTAACAGAGGTAGTATGGTGTAGGGCAGAAACTGAAAAGCATGCCATCGTATCCCAAATTCCTCAGACTAGCATTCATCATTACAAAGCTCTCTGGATTAGAAATCACTGATACTACTTGACACAGCCTACAAGGAATTTCTTGATGTTACAAAAATGTCAGGTCTTGAAGAGGAGAAGAACATCAGCAACCTCCTTGTTTCCATCAGATATCACTTCATATCAGCACCAAAGGAGCTTGATATCACTCATATGGATGACATGAATGCTGTCATGAGCCAGAACCGAACATTTAGAAAACTGTTGCTGCCCATCGCTCAAGCTATCCTGCAAGTTATTTAACATCAAAATCATTACTTACGAAATAAAAGCTATAAATTTGAAAGGCAAAAGCAAGCAACAAGAAGAACCAGAATGCCTATAACTGGGAAGTGAAAAGATGACTAGATCGTACAATAAATAGTCATGACCCCCTAGAGTACAAAGTTTCTCAAAAACAGAGTTTACCACATAAATAAAACAATGCAACAAGCATAAAGATTCCAATAAGAACTCTGGATTAATGAAGAGAGAAGAAAACACAAATTTCTGATTCAGCGAAAGTTACGATCGAAGCTCTACTCTTAGGGATGAATTCCTTGGGCAAATCCTTTCTTTAACTAAATTTCTCGGTCAGAGCAGCATAATGCATTTGAATAAAACTATGTATCAACCAAGTAGTCAAGGAAAAGCATAGACACCTGAATCATTAATCCCTAACAATGGCAGCACCTTCATCTGCAGATGCCCTTTTTCGGTCATATCGCTGAAATACACAGCAAAGCTTCAAGAAAATAAAGGGAGAAAAACCAGAAAGATAGAGATAGCCAAAAAAAAAGGAAAAAAGTCAGGAAGAGACGTATCAGGGTACCTTCTTCCCAAAGGAGAATGGGACGTATTTGTATTTGATCATGTGGTGTATTTGTCTTCTCATGGTGAGTGTAAAGAGAACAAACCAATAGAAAAGGAGAATTGGCCAAAATACAGGAACATCAAACACAGTAAAGAATGTCATGACAAAGGCGATGCAGAAGGCTTTCGTAATGCAGTACCTACACAGCAGAGAGATTACATCAGTTTAATACAGCTCTCTACATTTAACAAATCTCATTCTTGAACCAGGTTTCAGAATCTCAAATTTGAAAAAAGCTCGTAAAGATGAATTATGAAGAACTGAGATAAAATGAAATATTAAAAATTAACATGGATCACAGTAGACAGCAGCTGTCTTTCATTGAATTTCCCAGAGTAATTAAAGCAAATGAAGGGCAAAGAGCAGGCAACCCCCCCCCCCCAAAAGAAAAAAGTGAAAAAATGAAAATAAAAGAACCAACCAGCATCATTCCCTCTGCTTCCTTTAACACCCCCCCCCCCAAAAAAAAACCCTTATGATGCATCAGTTTCACAACTTTGTAAACTCATAAAACAGAAAAAATCTTGAGGTTCTAATAGGACTCAGAGAAACCCAACCCCAATCTAAGCCTCTCTTGTAGTCAACCAGTACAAGCTGCCGCCATCAACGTTTTGAATAGCAACATGAAGCACAAATGAGATTCTCAAATAGGTTACCTACATAAATCAAATGTCAATTGGCTACACGATGATGTTCATTTTCCATTCACATAACGCCCACTTTTCCATCCAAGTAGTTATCTTTTCAGCAACTCCCCCCTCCCCACTTTATACGGTGCGGTGAATATTGATATCTACACCAGGCATATCTTTTTACGTCAACAATGCTAGATAAATCTCCAATTAACAATCCGTATTCATAATTTGATATCACTAAACAAAAATCCAAACTTCCTAGAATAAAGTCCAATCACCGAACGTCCATAACCAAATTGCGCATTACATCAACCCTAAAGCCTAACAAAAAGGAAAGCTACGAATACAAGATCGCAAATGAACACCAATGTCTCCTCCGAAATATTATAGGCAATAACGGGATCGAATGAAGACAGATCTCGAACAACGAATACAGTGACCAAAATCCAAAGTTACAAATTAGTGAAAAGAAAGGAACTTGATTTGAGAACAATCACAAATTGAAAATCTATGATTCAACAAAACGTAAAATGCGACATTTGACACAAACCCTAAACATGAAAGAAGACGATGACATACCAGAATTTGAACTCAGGAAGACGGCGAACGAAGGGGCGAAACTCGTCGGAGCCGCGGGTGGGGAGAGTGGGGCCCTCGGTGAGTTCCTGGATCTCAGGGTCAACCTGGGGAGAGAGAAAGGCAATGAGGAGGTTGAGGATGTAGATGCCGAGTCCATATGAGACGACGTAGAATCCCTGAACGAAGTAGACTCGAAGAACATACGCGAAGGCGATGAAGAAGAAGGCGATCCAACGGCCCAGGATGTGCGGCGTCGTCTTGTCGAGAAGATGTTGGAACCGCCGTGAAATCATGAAGCTCCACTGTGATGCCACCGCCACCGGCGTCGCCGACAGGTTGTCCATGCCGCCTCCTCCGCCTGCACCACCGCCCGCCTCCATTGTTTGATCGGCGATTTTCTCTCTCTTCTCTCTCTCTGGTTGAGGTGATTGCAGATGCAGGGAGAGAGAGAGAGAGCTGTGATTTCTGAGGAGACCCGATGATGCTGTTATGAGCTATTATTGTTTTCTTTTTCTTCTTCTTTTTTTTTTTGAAAGGCGTTTACTGTGTGCGTTCTCCCTGCGATTTGTATTTTTTTTATTTTTTATTTTTGGCATGGATACAAATTGTGATTTGGAAATACATTTCTCCCTGCGATTTACATAAGAGCATTCCCGACCAAAGTTCTTTTGAACTCTAATCTATTACATCAGTAAAAGTTTCACAATTTTAGAACTTGCATTCTATCACTTCTCCAACCTACGGAACTCAATGTTAATCATCTAATAAAAATATTTGTTATGGATCTACTTTATAATACATAACCTATTTCTTAAATTATTTAAAAATTATATACTTACTCCAAAAAAAAAAAAATTTAAAAATGTCAAAAGGTGCCCCGCGGGGAGAAACGTCTGCCCGTTCTCCCCTCGTCGCCCTTCTCTCCTCTCATGTTGTGACAAGTGGGGGCTCGCGTTCTCCTTTTTCACGTCGGCTGCGAATGCTCTAATGCTATTAACTCTTTCCATAAAAAAATAATGCTGTAATTCCTTGATTGCTTAATGGGTTATTGAATCTGTTCATTCTTATTATTTTTACCGAAATTTAAGTCTTACGATCCAAATATCTATTGGAACGGTCTCTTTATGTGCAGGTACGTGCGTAGGGTAAGACTTCCTACATTTGAATTTTCTTAAATCCCAGGAAAGCAATACTCATATTGGAAGTCGTTATTATACTTTAAGATCCACATATGTTTGCTTTTGACTCTTGACTTGATTCTTACACTTTAAGATCCACATATGTTTGCTTTTGACTCTTGACTTGATTCTTACATAGGAGTATTATTTTATGGTTGTTTTGTATTTTTCATTTTTAAATACAAAATTACTCTTAAAAATCAATATTTATGTGTTGAGGAGATTATAAAAAAAACACAATACAAGTAGATCTTCGAACATTTTCAATGTTTTCCGGGGAAATTAGGAAAACTGAGATGCATTGGAGACACGAGCAAATTACTGATAAAAGTAGCAGCAGCAGCAGCATCAGAACTGCATACCAACCAAGCAATCACCGGTGCGTATATACAATGTACTTAATTTCCACCATAAACAATGAGCAAAAACGTGCTTTTCAGGCATTAATAAGCAAGAAGAAAGCTGAATGCATCATACAATAGGTAAATGAACTTTGAATAGCAAGAACTATGGAGCTAAGACAAAACATCTCCTCTATTAAAAATGATTAAGAATTAAAACATGGAGATGTACTACAAAAATGAATTTGAGAGGCATAAAAAACAAAAATTAAACAGATGATACAAGCATATAATATAAGAGTGCAAAACAGGAAGAAATCAGCGGGATGCCACTGTCGACTGCCTGTTGCCTCCTGAACCTATGTCAAAAATGGGGAATTTCGCCCCAAGAAGTCCTACATTGTCGTCTTAAGTATTAAAGTCCTTGTTTCCTTGTGAGAGCTGCTATGATTTTGTGCAGACTAGAAATTTCTTGATCTCTTTGACTAACCAATTCTTTCAATCTTTCTATCTCCTTCACATGATCAACACACGCACTGCCCTGAGAAGCTTCTGCACTTTGCTCCGTCTTCAGCTTTTTTGACTCACTATCTGTTAACTCAGGTGGATCGTGTGATCGCTTTGCAGAAACAAGGGCAGGAGGAGGATTATCCCGATGCATCTTACGAATGTATATCGTATCTGTCAAGCCAGATTTAAGTTGCACAGAGAACGGTTTCTGTGACCGCCCAGAAGAGTCCTGAATGAAAGCGCAAACAATTCAGGTCAGCCCTCATTCCACAGCAAGAGATCATAATCTCAACCGTGCTTCCTCGTGTTTCTTCTTTTTCCTCCCCCCCCCCCCCTGTTTTACGTGTTTTTTTTTTTGGGGGGGGGGAGTTCGGGGAGGTGAAGAAGCATGTAAATAACAGTGATTTCAAAGAACAGGCGGAAAGGATAACCTTGACTTCTTCTCCCTGCAACTTCTCATATGCATCAATCGCCTCTTGAGGGTTTCCAAAAAGAGCAAGAGCGGAGTACTTGTCACCTCGGCCTTTTTTATTAGTCTAGCACCAAATTGCAATGCAGAAGGTAACGTTAACAACAAAAGTGGTTTGACTGGCTTAACTTATTAACCAAATAAAAATAAATAAAGTTTAATACTTCATGGGTTTCAAATAGCCAAGATTTGACCAGTGCATCCCATCCCAGAGGACAGATGAGAGGGAAACGAAAAGGTGAAAAAGCAAATAAACTAGACCAACTGGAGGTTAAACATAAATCATATATCAGCCAAATGCCGAAAAAACAGTATTTCTTCAGTACACCAACCTGAACTTCAATTGTGAAGTCTCCAGGGACAAGTTGATGCAATTCTTCACTAGGTAGATCCTTGGGAATTCTGTGCAGAAAGAGCTTGGCCCTTTCATTGTCTGCGATCTGAATGATGTGTTACAATTTAGTTAGTGGAGACAAAATCTGAAGCCCCAAACGCCACTGAAACCAAGTACCTAAAAACTTACATCATCCTGAGCTGCAGGAATAACATCATCAAATCCTTTCTCAATCGTTGCAACCACGAGCTTCATAGCAGCACAGGCATCATCAACACAGTTGTGAGGAGCGCCCTTCTTACGAAGCTCATAGCCCAACACAGACTGCCCAGAACAAGAGAATCACGTAATTTAGATATTGCATTATCCCAGGTAATATATGTACAGATTAAGCTATTGCCAGCCTCCAAACCAGTATGGGTGTGTCATTGGTCACAGAGGGGGCAAGGGAGCCTATCCCTACAATTTAATTGCAAAGATTTTTCCATTGAAACTAAATTTGAAAGGCACTAAATTGCTTTCTACAGTTTAGTTAATAATTTCCCTTCAGTCCCACATAACATAAAGCTAAAAAGAAATTGCCCAATGATTGCATGTTCAATTGCAAGAAAAGAGAACAGATTGCCACTTGCCAGCTCACGAAGTCCACACAACTTGCATATAGTACAGTGCATAGATAGATATACAAGAAACGAACATGCCTTACACAAATCATTCAAAGACGGTCTTCTTTTTGTAGTCTCATCACCATACTTGAAGACAAAAGAGGTGTCAATTACTCTAGCATGATCCACCTTTAGCGCTGCAGAAAGAATCAACAAACTTGAAAAAAAAAAATCTTACCAAACATCTACGGATGTGTAAATGATGTAAAAGCATGCAAATTCCCTCCTTTTCCAGTGTACTAACCTTTCAAGTCATTGCTAAGACTATGGCCTACTAAGATGGCTCCATGTGACAAAAGCTTCTTGAGAGAATGCTTCAGGATGCCAAAAGCCAAAACTTAGCAGGTGCATAATAGTGTAAAAGACCACAACCAAGGGTAACAACAATGTTCCTAGCAATAAACAACGAAGACAAATTCTAAGTCCTGACCTGTATATCTGCAAGGGAACAAGTTATTCCATCTAAATCCTCCTCAGAGACACCAGTGATATCTGTCCTATAATCCGCAACTGCTTTATTAGGTTTGACGAATTCATGAAGTTTAACCTGAAAAATGAACTGACATAATTAGAATGAGATGAACTGATGAGGCAGACTCCATAAGATCAGAAGCTTGCCAAAGTGCAAGGTCGAGGATAGATAAATTCTCATTTGGGGTTGAATACCAATAATTTTTACCTCCAAATTCCGGTCCACAACGCATAGTTTGACCAATGCTTCATCTCCATCCTCACAGAGAACCATCTCGCAATCAACAGCCAGCAATGTATTTGATGCTTTTAACTTGGACTTCTTACCAAGTTTTGTAACAAGCCAGTCCTGTCCATCACCCTTGCCAAGTTAAAAACTTAGAATAATGAAGGTATGCAACCAAGGAATGTAATGCAGAATTCCATGCAATCATCATTAAATGCGATGGCAAGTGAACAACAAAGGAGATTTCAAGACAAACCTCTTCATGTGACGGGAATGAATATTCAATTGGGTACAGTGGATGTTCAAGAGTCAAACGAACCAACCTCTGCACGGCCACGATAACAAATAGCTAATGGTTATAAATTTGGCAAAAGAAACATTTAGCAAGTAGGTAACCTAGCTACAGTTACGCTATGTTACTCAGATTCTTCATTTGACAGCAATGAACTCAACACCTTGACAAGGACATGGAGCCCTAACCCTTTATGACATGTTACCCGTATTAGTCACCTATAACCATTACACATCCCATCCCATGATTTCAAAAATCCGAATAGCCTATGAAGTGCATAATTTCATAAGCAACAACAGCATAAATTGACACAAATAAAGTCAATGTGAGCAGTAAAATTCTCTACAAGTAAAGCCCACAACACATGAAGTTGTTAAAGGACCAAAGGCTTTCTGTGCCATCTATAGTGAATGGTTAATGAATGGACTGAAGTTTCAGAATCCTTTGGACTCCAAAATGGACAGGCTGAGGTGTAAGAAATGCCAAAAAGAATTCTGAAGAGACCTCTAAAACTGCGGATAACATGTACCACATGCATGCAATCCTCTAGAAGGATAAGATAACAGACTGAGGCCTAAGAAATGCAAAAAAGAATTCTGAATAGACCTCTAGCCTTCAGTATAGATCTGCGGATAACAGGTACCACATGCATGCAATCCTCTAGAACTGCGGATAGACATTAACTTAGCCTTAACTTCTTCAATATTATCCTCGGAATACAAATCTTAAGGCTCAACCGCTCAAATATGAGTTCTGTATACTATGTGCCAAAGTGCATTAAGATCAAATGAAGAAATGCCTCGGAAAATGCAACAGAAGAAACCAACACCAGCCTGAATAACTTTGATAACTTTTTTATACTGACAAAACTAGGAAGGCCATATCCTTAGTAACTAGCACAATATTGTCACCTCAGTGATATTCCACAAAAGCTGTCATCACAATACCACTTCCTGAAATACTACATGACAAATGACAATTTCAATCTAACTAGACTGTTGGTGCTGAACAGTTAACAAGAAACAAGAGGAGCAGATATCAATACTTGCAATTTTTCAATTTTATCCAAACCACCCCAAATCACTAAATAATTATCAACAAATGCCAAATCGACCTGCTCAGGAGATTCAGCATCTTGAGATTTAATTAATTGCTTCAATAGCTCGCGGTTTGAGTGACACTTCAAAATTTTCGCAAAGTACTGCAAGATAACAATGACACATCATGAGAAATATGCAAATAAATTTTGACAAACTAGGAAAAGAGACAGGCACATTACTCTGAAATCTTCTTCAGCCTTGAATGTCTGTAGAAAAGCCAGCAATGCCTCAGATGTCCTCCTCGCCGGGTCGCTCATGCTTGCACCAAATTTTTTGTCATAGACTTTTAGAAACTCCTTCCATCCGCCCATTTCACCTTTCATCCCTCGCTTTTGTGCTAGCTTGACAATCAGCACCAGAACCTGGGCATGATCATACAAACAGGATAAGCATCAAACATCAGAGTAATGGGTTTACACATCAACTACGACAAATGCAATATGATCCTACATCTCATACAGAGTTAAAACTAGTTAAAAACTAGCTCATACAGAGTTGAGGAATTCTAATTGCTCGCTCAGAAAAGATCAGCAGTAGCGTTAAAACATCTTTATCGTGCATCATGCATTTCATATAGATCTCAGAAGCTCAGGCCATAAGCCTCTACACCATATCATTGGCAGAATTTACTAAACTTTCATAACTTTTGCTCTTTTTCTAGGTGAAATGCGCTTTTGCTCTTTTTCTAGGTGAAATACGTTCTGTCTCATGATACACTTTGACTTTTGAGTATCGCCAGTAGTAGGTTTTGATCTAGAGATATCTCAGATATGCCCTAAAAACCCTGCCAATATTCAAGGAGTTCCTAGAGAATGAATCAAATTCTTTTTCCCTGCATAACTTCAACAACCTAAGTTCTCCCAAACATTTCATTTCATACGATTACTAACTCAAATTAGTTCTGTCAAACTCTAAAAACAAAGAATTCAATAACAAAACGTCTTAATTAGAGTACAAACCAGAACTCTGCTCCTAATTCCATCGCTCTTTAAGAACAGAGAGATTATTGAAAAGTCAATTGACAATATCCCGAACGCATCAAACAGAACTTCCAGAACATTAAAAATTAGGGCAAAGCTCACAGCTTTTACAGTGATTACAATTACTAAGCCCCCCAACTGCCTCAGTCTCAATCTCTAAATAGCTGATATTGCTAATACAGACGGAATCTAAAAGAGATAAAGGAACTGAAGTTACTCTAAAATGCACAAAATTTACATAACTTAACACCCAATTTGTGATAATTCCACAAATGACATAGGAATAAGTTTGAAAAATTAAAAAAGCAAGAGAATTTGCAGGAATCATACATAAACAAAAGATACAAGAAGAAGAAGAAGAGAAAACTTACGTCTTTTCCGGCAGTGGCGAGCTTCTCGTCCATCACGCCGCCGTGAGAGCGAGAGGTGGCCGTCGCGTTGTGGCGGCGGTGGGTGGTGTTCGCGGCGATGGCGGAGGCGGCGAACTGCCAATTGCTTGCAGCCCAGAAGGAGGAGAAACCAGCAATTAAAACTTGAACCCCCCAAAAATTAACTCGTACGTCGAAAACTTTGCTTGAGAGTTGCGACCTTTTAGTGCTAGTTGCAGAAGTAGGCATACAGCCACGGGTCAAAAGACCTAGACTTGGTGTTTTGCATGGGTCGGGTTATGTTGGCCCGGTTGAGTCCAGTAAGAATTTACTGTTTTGGTCCAGCCCAAAAAGGAGAAAAGGCCAGCCCAGTGGAAGGTTCCTTGGCAACTCTGAGGCCAAGTTGTCATCTACAACTGTATATCAATTTTTTAAATCCTCCAAGTATGTACCAAAAAAAGAAAAAACCCGAACATAAATATATATAATTAACGGTAAAGAGGTTTAAAATAATTATAAAGGGTTAGAAAAGTTGACCTAAATAAACTTGGTATGAATAAACTTATGCAGTCCATCTAAGTTGAGTATATATCCGAAATTTTGCCTTGTCTTTAAAATTAGAAGGAAAACTTCAAAATTAACAAGAATCAACGTTTATTATAAGTCTTTTGGAGGGGGGTAAGACAAGTTTCAACAACGTAACCTTACACATATTCATTCAATACAAACTGAGTTAGTTACAGGCATTATAACAGAATGATCCAAATAAATCATCTTAGTATATCTAGATCAATTCCAAACTACTTATCAATTTTTTGTACACTATACAAGAGACAATTTCAAAGTTCTTTATAATCTAAATTTAACTAGTATTTACTCAAACTCATCAATTTCAACCTAAGGTCAAATCTAGAGTTGGGTAACAGATCAATTTGAATTAACTCATTTAATAAACGGATCAATTTTTGTATCAGCCTTGAAAATAATTTAGATTTTACTCAAAATTGAAAGATAACGTATTTTCAAGCTAAGCGGTTAAATCTTGTCGACTCCAGATTGAAATCGATTTGGTTCATGCTAAGTTCGTGTTTCTCCCAGTAACTTCAGGTCAGACTTTCCCAGCTCCAGTCAAATCTCAAACGTGCATCTTATAAAAATGATTGTCCTCAAATCTATGAGGATGGTAAGACAAGAAGAAAATGCCGAAGTTTGCCAAGACTGTGGAAGTCAACATCTAAAATGGCATTTTACTAAAACGTTTTTGGACCATTAAAAATGGCTTTCACTACGGGATAACGTTTTCATTTATTACAGTCCTGATTTTTACTTGTGTTACTTAGTAGATGGCTGCTTCCTCAGCCAACTTTGATTCTTCCTTCCCCTCTTCCATTTCCCCAAACAAGGGAGAAAAAAAAAAACAAGTTTAATTATTTTGTTATGTTTATCCTTTTTTTTTTAAGGCCTTGTGTTAGTGTTTGTTGCTTGGTGCATTATTAGATAAAAATAAGCCTTGATTAATTTTCAAGTAAATATTGCTCTCATTTTGTCCTTCTATGTTCATTTCTTTTTCAAATCAGAAGTAATAAATTTTTACTTGCAAATTAAGTCCTATGTGTTGCTTTCCAAAGCATACTAACAGTAAAATGTCAAAGATTTAGACATAACTTTGTTCTTTCAAAATTGAAAGAACAAGCATCTAAATGAAAAAAAAAGATAAAATAAGGAAATACAATAGGCTAAAAAGCAAGAAAAAGAAAAGATGAACCCCCCAATTCGAGATAATCCTTTTATCTGTTAAGTTAAATCGAGCAATTATTGACTTGTAAGAGAGTAGAATTCTCTTAATTGAAGGTTTCTTCATTTAATAGACTTGAAATTAAAATCATGTTAAAGGGAAATGCCACTGCTTAAATTTAGTATACATTGATAAATCATATCGCAAGCTTTAATTATTTAGTACTTTAGCATAGGGTTGAATAACCCAAAATGCCCACCCTACAAGAAATAAAAGCTAACTAGCTAGCTAAAACTATATATAGAAGGGGAAATGAGGATGATAACTTATAAGAAAGTGACCCTTCTTGGTTGAAAAGAACATCCAAAATACAACTCCTGATGACTAGTATACCAGCTAGGCCAAATTCAAGTGCAATGAAGGATATAGATATAGGTGGCATGTGACCTCCATTTTCACAGGCAAAAGTCAATATATACTATCTAGTACTGGTACCTCTAAGTTAGCACTGGGAAACAGGTCGGTCAGATTAACTCATTTAATAAACGGGTCAATTTTATGTGGGTCTTGAAAATAGCTTAGACTTGCTCAAAATTGAAAATAAAATGCTTTTACGTTGAACAGTCTATTCGTGTCACGACTTCGGGGTCGAAATCAGTTCGGTTTGGGTCGGGTTTGTGTGTTTCTCAGTAACTTCAAGTTGTGTTCGTGTTAGGTGAGACTTTTCCAACTCTAACTATTATCTGGCTATTAACCAACATATGGAACGGCAAGCAAGGTAATTAAAGATTGTAAATTTTTTTTCCCGTCTGATCAACCTCCTTAAGTACTCCTTAATGAGGTGACAAAGACTAAAGACAGTAAATTATGAACTATGAAGTAGTATCCCTTAGCTAGGTCCCCTCGCGGGTGGGGGGTGGGGGTGTAAAATTGTGTAGTAATTCAGTAAATTCAGCAGCTAAATCTACAGGTAGGATACAGACCATTGATGAGTATAGTGAAAAACCTAGCTGCTGTTTCTGTTTTTGTTCTTGTGAGGCTCGGAATAATGGAATCCTAGACTACATATGTATATACTTGCTGACAATGCTAAGGACAAAATGCAACTTCATCTAATTAATGCCTTTTGATTCTTCCTTCGTCTGAAACTTTTCATGGGTTTGCTCCAAAGTTTATGAACACCATATAAACTCGAAATATCAAAAGCTTAGCTTCTATAGTACCGTTGCACCGAATTTTTACTGTGGTTGCATTGCATTGTTTAAAGGTGTACGTGCTGGTCGCTTCATTTATCATACATTCATACTGATTAGAGCATGCAAGCTTTTAAAAGCCATAAAAGTGCATGTGTTATAAACTCTTTTTATAAGACAAATACAGGTGAATAAAAGTTGTCCACCTAGAATCGTCTGTACTTCCACTAATATTACGAGATATTTTGTCTTTTCTAATGAACGATTTTTTTTTATTTACATATTCTAATGTGTGCATTGCTTTTTTATATTATTTGCAGGTTTTGGATGTATTTGATAAAAAAATAGTTTTTGGATGTAAAATACTATTATTATCTATAAACAACAGCATGATAACTATACTAAATAAGTAATATAAATGAAACATGTCTATGTTACACGTACTGATAATCGTTGTCAAAGACTAATACGTACTCAACTGCTTAATTTACCAAAAGAAGTATGAGTCAAGAAGTCGATAATAGTTCATAAATTTTCTTGTTAGATCTTTCTGATCCCTTTTCAAATGTGCAGAATTTATTGAAAGGAATATGTTAGTTCAGACTGTGGTGCATATAGGAAAGGAAATACAACTGAATTGAAGGATAAACTCATAAACATATACTTCCCCTGTGTGAATTTCTCAGACTGCTCGAATGCTGGCAATGAGTTAAAGGCAGGGTATGTAGTCATAGATATTTACATGCAAGTTTCGTGCTCTTATTTATTGCTCATTTGCCCTCCTTCATCCTCCAGTATTTGAAAACAATCAAAATGAATTCAGTTTTGATTATTTGCCTATCTTCTTCCTGAGGACACTATATTTTAAGTATATATAAAAACACAAAAATAGAAAGAAGAGAACTATGACTACATACCCTGCCTTTAACTCATTGCCA
>JACYFF010031958.1:108082798-108112798 GCA_017589665.1 Selenicereus undatus
CCAGAGATATATACACATACACACACCACACACACAGGCACATGTATACACACACACCTATGTGTGTGTGTACATGTGCCTATGTGTGTGTGGTGTGTGTGTATGTGTATATATATGTGTGCGTATTAGCTAAATGAAGGTAAATTTGAACTGAACAGCATGTGATTTCGTGAATCTTGCAATTAGTTTGAGAGTCTCGAGGAGCTTTTAGTGCTAAATATTGCTATTTGTTTAAACTATCACACAACTGAGTCCCTCTAATAATTTTATTGATCAAGATCAGCGGGCTACAATATATATATATATATATATACACACCTACACACACTCATACACACACTGACACACATACGCACACTCTCTTTATTAGATTTAATCTGGGGTCAATCGGAATTAGTTTATTTATAATTATACAATTCAGGGTAAGGTTGCTACATCAGACCCCCCACTTAATCTAGTGGAGGTATTTTTGGGGTATTAAACTTGAATTTGGAATTTAGACTTTATTATACTTATCTATAAGCTATTTGACTTGCGTTAATGTTAGATTAAACTTTTGAGTTAGGATAATGTTTATTTAGTGAGATTTCAGTTCATATTTACATTCTATTGGAGAAAAAGAAGGATATAAATGATCTTCCTCTTGTTTAAAATTGTAACGAAAGAGAAATTGAAGTAAAATGTGGTGAATTCGTTAGAACATCTGCAATGCAAGGCCCGTGAGCCAAAATTTGGCTCACGGTCCAAGCAATACCATGCATCAGTGATCCGCTTCGCTCGCCCCACGATCCAGCTCATGGCCATGATCCGCCCCCCATACATTCTCTCTCTTTTTTTTTCTTTTGCCAACTAAGCATTTAAAAGTCTAAAACCCAATAATATGGTAGTAGTGGAGTCTATAAAATATTATTTTATTTGGTGATCCAAGTTGGTGATCTATAGGATGTAAAGAACAGAAAAAAAGTTCGTTTGTGAGATGATGTGGAAGTGTGGGCCCCTACTTGCGATTCAAACTTTTGAATCACTAATGCGGATGCTCTTAAACCTTCCTTCATTTCCTTTCACCCCCAATTTCCCTACGAAGGAACGGGGGAAAGTAGGGAAAGAAAACGAAGGTAATGAGTGAAATGTTCGCATGTCCGACCCCTGCTGCCTTTCTTTCTACCTTCAACCCAAATAGTAAATGACTTCAATTGATATTAATCTCTTAAAGAAAATAATCTCTAACTAGTAACTTCTATTAATTTGAATTTTTAGGTTACATCGAATTAACCCTTTCGTTTTTGGATTAGTATTTGTAACATCTAGATGGAACGATGATCATAAATACAGCTAGGTAACAGGTTAATTTGAGTCGACTCATTTAATAATCATGTCAATTTTCTATCAGTCTTGAAATTAGTTTGGATTTAATCAAAATTGAAAAATAACATGTTTTCAAGCTAAACAGTAAAATTATGTCGACTTTGGGTAAAAATCAGTTCGGTTTTTATCGAGTTCATTTTCTCTCAGTCGCTTCAAGTTGGGTTAAAATCGTGTTATCTTGTCGGGTGAGTCTTTCCTAACTCTCTATAAATCATTGATCATCCTTGCTAGCCAATGAGAAACTCCCAACAATCTCCCCCCCCCCCCCCCCAAGAAAAAAGAGCAGAGCCAGCCGTGAAAAATGCTAAACAGAATATGAACAAAAAGCAGAATAGAGCCAAAAATTGGGGCAAAAAAGACAACGTCCATAGCTCTCTCAGATAAAACACGTCCCACTACTTATTTAACTCTTCTTAGCCTCTATCTCTCTCCTACTCCCCTTCTCGCTCTAGAGTGAATTCTATAGAATGAGAAAGTGAGAATGAACACTCTCAAACATAAATAGCAAACGCTCCTCCAACCCTAATCAACACACATCAGAATGGGCTCAATAGAAACAGAGCACAACCCTCAATTACATACCCCTCTTATTTTCCTTGATGATTCTTTACATTGTGAAGAAAAATGCTTGGAAAATGACCAAGTAGATTTAGGGGTGTCAAGTTTAACATCAGATTTGGATGTTTTCTCATCAGAACTTGATGTTTTCTCCCCTAAAGATGATGAGGATCAGCTTCTTGCTCTGTTTTGTAAGGAAGAAAAAATTGCCCGTTTGAGTGAGGATGAGTTAAATGCTAGCGAATCATTCATGGCAATGAGAAAAGGGATTTTGGATTGGATGAAAAGGGTGAGTGCCCATCATGATTTTTCTGCAAATACTGTGGTATTAGGGGTTAACTACTTTGATAACTTCATGTTGAGAGTCGGGTGTCGGAGCCATCCGCCATGGATGAGCCAGGTTGCTGCCATTGCTTGTCTATCGTTGGCTTCCAAGGTTCACGAGACTCGGGCGAATCGGACTCATCTTCTCTTAGATTTCCAGGTAAAGTTATGAACAACTTCTGTCATTGGTTATGGTACCATGATTAGGTAGTGGAGCGCAAGCATGGTTGGTGTAAAAAAACAGGGTCTCGTACAAGTACCAACACTGTCAAGCTTAATGCAGTTTGTCATGTAACCACAAATATTATTGGCATTTATGTTAGGGGTACACAAAAGTCAATGGCAACAATGTCAATCTTGCGTATACAGGATTTTAATAGATGTGATATGCATATAGGTAATCTTGCTTGAACCCAAAAATAAAATAAAATTACAGGTAATCTTATATAAATAGGTGTAATTAGCTTAATTGATGAAATTTTTTAATTTTATTGAATACCTTGGTTTTAATTTCACCCATATGGGACCTTCCACATATATTTAAGAACTAGAATATATGTTAGGTATAAATAAAAATATATTTTTGGATCTGAATTTATGCAGACTCATATAATTGAAAGAATTATTATGACGATTCCTTTGGGATTCGAACTAGTATTTTTATGTTGGAACGATGATAAATTTAAACAAAACATGTGAGACTGTCCTTTATTTCTTTGCTGAAGAAGTCAATGAGTTTCACTCTTAAAGTTTACTAGGGACAACACTCGCACAATTTTACTAAAGCCTAACCTCATACACCTATTTTGTCATTCTGCATGAACAATGGTATACAGAGACCATAAGCCTCGGTTGATGGTGTAATTTGCCCAATTTTATCCTAGGAAAAGAATTGTTACTGAGAAATCTTATATAACTAATATTAGTTGGATCTCTCCAAGCACCATGAAAGCGGTATCTACATTGTGAGTTTTTGTCGTATTATTTGTTATGTTTTATATTGTTATGTTCGTGGACCAATTGGAGTAATATCTGGTTATGTCACAGGTTGATTGTGAATACACATTTGAAGCAAAGACAATTCACAGAATGGAGCTGTTGGTGCTATCTATGCTTGAATGGAAAATGAATGCGGTCACCCCACTTTCATTCTTTGGGCATCTACTAAAGAGGCTTAAGTTGAAGACCCATCTACACTGGCAAATTCTACTCAGATCTGAAACCCTGATTCTCTCTGCGATTGTCGGTAAGCATTCAACCTAAGCTGCCAATCCCCATGTCAACACGCTTCTGCTAGAATTAAGGACATGGAATTGATCCAAGACAACCCCAAAACGGACCCCCTACCAAAAAAAAAAAAAAAATCTAGTTACTAATTTAACAAGTATAACTACTGCAGATCCGCGGTTTTTGTGCTATTCACCATCTGTTTTAGCAGCTGCAACACTGGTGCAAGCTCTGAAAGAACTTGACCTATGGAGTCCTTTGGAACACCAGAATCAACTTATGGACCTGTTTAAAACAAGCCAGGTTAGCGTTTCTCTGGTTAAAAAACAGCCCGTTTTCTTCTTTTGATAGTTTATAGTGTGATATTGATTGAGATCCCTGGTTCTGTTTTGACAGGACAAAGTGGAAGAGTGCCACAAATTCATCCAAGAACAGTTGAACAGCGACAAATCTTTGAAGAGAAAGTATGTTAGTTCAGCAAGTAGCCCAAATAATGTTCTTGATATATTGCTCAATGAAGAGAACTCGAAGGAATCATCAGTCTCTTCATTGTTGCTGTCTTCTCCTGAGACTCTACGTAAGAAAAGATAGCTCGCACAAGCGCAACTATGGCTACCAGGATCATGAAGTGCCGAGATAGTATATTGCAGAAGAGCAGGATTACCGTAAACGATCATACAAAGGACAAACCAAAGATCTTTTGAGTGTTCCTAACTGTGTGCCTAACAAACATGCTCAATTCCTCGAAACATTTGCGCTGTTTAACTTAAATATATAGATTAAAAGATAGCTTATACTGTTTTCCTTTGTCCTAACTTCTCTTGTTAGAGTCTTAATCCTTTAGTGTGTTCATTGGTTAGATTGTTTAGTGAAGTACTTCTAGAACGAGAAGAATGTATCCCATTTGAGAAATGAAATGAGAAGCGTGAAGGTTGCAATCCTCTCACAGTGCACTGATTCGATTACAAGCTCACTTCTTAATCATTCAACATATTATAAGACATGGGTAAATAGCTTGAAATGAAGACCACAGAAAATGACCAAAGAAGGAGAGAGCTTAGAACCACAGAAATCTCGCGTACTTGTAGCAAGCATTCACAGCAAACTCTGTGTTACAGGAGCAAACCATTTTTATTTACATGTACACGCAAAATTAAATCTAACAGAGGGAAAATGCCATAAAGGTAGTACTAAGCAGGTCCTGTGAAAGGTAGATACTTCAGAACTCGACAGCAAAGCTGCATGTTCCTCCTCCCCCAGTGCTTGAGCACATCACATCAAGACTGCAATCACAAAGCAAAAGAGCGAAACTCAATGAGCAAAATAAGCAAAGATAAATCCGTTTCATGAAAAAATGGGATGATGATAGATGATATGCAACTATCTTACCTTTGTAGCGATGTTGTTGGAAAGCCAATCTAGGCCTTCATAGAGGCCTTCGCCAGAAGTAGCACAACAGGCCTGTATATACCTGCATATATTTTTAAAAGATTTTGCATTAGCATTACCTAAACTGCTTCTAGCTCGTAACAAGGGCTTCTAGCTCGTGAAATGTCTAAGGACTCCTACATTTTGTTCTTAAGACATAAAACAAAGGGCAATCTTCAAACAAAAAGGTCTAGAAAGACTTACCAGCGTCGCTGGCGAAGGGAGTGAAGGCCAAGTTTATCAGTAATCTCCGCAACAGACATGGCATTAGGTAGGTCCTGCTTATTAGCAAACACCAAAATTGTTGCATCCCTCAGTTCATCCTGCATACAAGAAGCAATCCTAAGCCCAAAATATCCGAAAGAAACACCGAAAGCATCCAGGCTCAATAAGTCCAACCGGAGGTATGATTTTGCGAAACTGTTCTGACCTAGCAACTGAGCCTAGCCCATTTCTGAAAACATGAACATTTAATAGACAAACAGAATCAGATTGAAAACCAGACCTCATTCAGCATCCTATGAAGCTCATCTCTGGCTTCTGTGATTCTGTCTCTGTCATTACTGTCCACCACAAAGATAAGACCCTGTGTGTTCTGGAAGTAATGCCTCCACAGTGGCCTAATCTGTCATCATTCCAACAAAAATTTTAAATTTATCAGACAAATTTCCTAATATGATTATGGTATCATATTATAAAATTTTGGATAAGTTGATTTCTCAGCCAGAAGCATCAAGGTGCTCGACTTGCAGTACTCATTACTGCTAATCCAACCCGATACCTAAGAGCCCACCTATTATCAAATCAAACTAAGTCATAAAGAGTTTGTCTTTGTTGAACCACAAGTTAAAAAAGCATACCTCAAGCATTGTATGAAATACAACAGCATCAAATTCTACTCATCACAATAACTAGTAAATCACATAAACTAGGCTAGGTGAAGTTAGCTAGTATGGGTACCAACATACAAATACATACACCCCACATAACAAAATTGCAAAAAAAATTTATGTTAGACTGTCTTATGATAAGTTATTATAAAATTACCAATATGATGCATAACAGTAGTTGGGAAAGTAAATATGGGGTACCTTGTCTTGACCACCAACATCCCAAACGGTGAAGCTAACATTTTTGTACTCCACAGTCTCCACATTGAACCCTGCCCAAATTCAAGAGCACAGTCAAACATGTTACCAGTCAACGCTCTTCTAAGCCGCCCTCCAATTTGATTGCTCTGCCTCTAGAGGCCATTGAAAATGTTGTGTTGATCCCTTCCCCCCCCCCCCCTTTTGGCTGATGTCAATATTTTTAATTGCAATTGAGTAATTGACTTAGTTTATAAAACCCAGAAATAATCGAAGCAAAAAAAGCAATAAAACTATCAAATCAAACAGCTTTGTAGATAGAGATTAAAGGGTACTTACCAATAGTAGGAATAGTGGTGACAACTTCACCAAGTTTGAGCTTGTAAAGTATGGTGGTTTTACCAGCAGCATCCAAACCCACCATCAGAATTCTCATCTCTTTCTTTGCGAACAGCGTCTTCACCCACCTCGACAAAGCCGCCCCCATCTCTAATTATTTCCTCTTCTTCCCTTTGATTCTACCCCCCGAAAAAAAAACCCAGAATTATCTCCAAAAAACAAACTCAGAAACAAAATTCAAAGAGAAACGGAACAGAGCAGATGAAGAAGACGATGACGATGAATTATGGGATTCTGAAATTGATCATATATAATACAATTTCAAGGTCGAATGGCGAACTTACGTGCTAAAATAGAGAAGAGGAAAAATCCCAATTGAAGAACACGAAAGACAACAGAGACAGAATCAGGTTCTTTCTGCAGCTAAGAAGAATCCAGAACGAATAAGCTTTAGTCGTTTTTTTTGGGAGTGGGTTTTGAATTCTGATCACTTGACATGTATATATACCCCCATCTCACAAATTCTTTTCATTTGAATTTCCCTCCTGGTGGGTCCCCTTTCATTAGCCACATAATCGATGACATGTATAATGTTTGTAGGTTCCATACTTCTACAACATTGGACCAATGAAAATTCGCAGTTGTCCACATACAAGCGTGTACGGCGCATACGCAAGAATAATACTTTTTCTACCCTAATACTTTTCTCCAAAAATCAAAAGTTGGAGAAATAAATAAAGGAATAACTGGCATAAAATAAATTTGTTAACCCTCACATACTTATCAACCCTCCCTAGGAGTGTTCATCAGTCCAAACCCAGACCGGATCAGACCAAATTGGATTGGACCGAGAACCGAATAAGAGGAAAGTTATGGACCGTGGACCGGACCGAATACATTGCGACATAGGCTATTTTACAATAAATTTCTGTAAGACTATTTCATACAAAAATTCGTATAAAGATATAGTAAAACAAATACAATTTAATGCAATAAATACAAATTGGCATAAAATAAAGGAATGTTGGCTTAATTATCGAACTTTTTGTTTTCATATGACTGTAGGAGAAAGTAAAGTGTATGGTACAAGATTACATGTTGTCCATCATTCACAAGTTCTACATATATTGAATTCCTGGCAAGGATCACCAATAACTAAGGGAAATAAGGGCTTCTAAATTGTCAGTATCGTTGTAATGGTATTTGATGTCTTTGAAGAGACTAAATGCGGTTTCTACTTTCTACTTTCTAGAGAGAGCGTTCTTAACGGATTCAACAGTACTAGTAACAGCAACAGCAGACCCTGTTAATAGACTTGTAGGGGCAGGTTCAGGTTGGTTAGCTTGGTGACGTTGATGAATCACCTCAATTTCCCTGTACTCTTGCCTCTGCCCTGCTGATTCTCTATAATCTACTGCCGTCACCTTCTCCTCTTTTGTATTATTATTATTTTCTGCTTCTGGTTTGATGCTCTCTTGTTGCTGGGAATCCTGATCATGGCCATTGAGGGGGGGGGGGAACGAAAACAATTATCAAAAATATGTTCACAATGTGATAAGAAAACTTAAGATATGGGAATGTAACAGATTCAATTATAATCAAGAGCATGAGCTGAAAGATGTACCATCTTGGATTTCAAAGGTAAAAAAATCGATACAACAAAAATGCGGTTAAAGAAAAGGCAATGACGATTGTGAAAAGTGTTTAAATAAGGATATATGTTTGCTACCCTATCTCTATAGTCTGCTATATTGGGAGCTATTTTGTAGGGTAAAATCGTGGATAAAAGAACATGTGGTCGTTTTGGCACATTTTCCTGCTTAAAATGTTGGATTAATTCACAACTTTTGGGGGGGGGGGGGGGCGGTTGAATTTTGAAGATTATGCTCTCGTCCATAGTCTTTGGTACGTGAATAAACTGTTGGGTGTTTCTAAGAGTATCAATATTTGCTCGCACGCAACTCAAACATTGCATCAAAATCTTACAGACACCGCTTGCAATTGCATGGCAGTTCATGACAGGGGTGACATTGCGATCCTTCCCTTCAAATGAACATTAGGCGTCGAGTGACAGAGGAGGCTGCATGCCTGGAGTTTTGCTGTAGAGTCCAGTTTGAAACCATCCATGCAAATGAGATAAGAACAAATTGAGGTGCTTTTTACTTCCAGGTTCCAAAATTGTCTGTATGCTGTGTTTACTACAGGTGCAAAATTCAACCAGACTTACATAGCAAAAACTCCAACAAGACGACACATATTGACATCAATGGACCAAGCAATTACAATATAATGTCTTCTGTGTTTGACGCCAAAAAATATTCACAGCCCGACTTCTTCACTTGCGAGTGTGACCTGAGAATCACAACTCCACCTCCCAGTATTTTTGACACCACAAAACCATCTCTGTATCCCAGACTTGTGATCGAAATTTGCAATTTTCACCTTTGCTGCGAAGAATTGATTTAAAAGGTTGATACAGGTGAGCCACTATGATGCACATCAGAAACATCTGAGAGCCTTTGCCTAGGGGACAAAATTGTGCTGGCAGCAATGTCAACATCGAGGTTATCAATGGACTTCCTCTTAAGAGTTTCTTGTTTCAAAGCATCTTCAGAGACATCAGTATTCTGCTTCTCAAGTAGCACGGCTTGTGCTTCTTCTATCACTGTCGCACTATCATCCACAGCATACAGAATCTTCTTTATGGCTTCAACAACCTACAGAGACAATAGAAATGTCATTCACTCTTTATCCCTCAAGACTCTGATCAAATTGACTAATGGGACCAGACGACTAGTTGTATTCAAAGGAGGCTGATATACAGGCAGATGTTCAATGGCAGGATTCTGGCACAGTATCTCAACATCTCTCAGCTTTGCAAAGTAGAAGTCCCTCTCCTTCTCGAGACTATCAATTGATAGCTTCAACTCTGTAATCTGCATAACATTTCCCAAAGTTATAGTCATATATTCAACTCTAAACAAGATAAATCCTAGGAACTCTATCATGGACTTGAACATAGTCATGAAGAAGTTGACATGTTTCAGTACCAGTTTGTCATGTTGAATCCCTCCATCAGAAACAGGTTTTGGAGCTTTCACTGCTTGATTTGCCACATGTGCAGACGATGCATCAGTCTTTCGAGAAGCTTGACTAGAGTGAGACCTGGCTGATGCTGAGGAAGACTTGTTTGAAAGCTGTGATGCAGCATTTTTCCTGCTGGTGTCTCTTGCTCCTTTACAGGCCTCTCTCCGTTCTAAAGGGTTGTAACTATAACAGAAGCAAAATAAGAAATCTCTGTATCAAAAACACTGAACGCTATCTAGTGCCACTGCATAATTAACCCAAGCATTGGCCTCAACTTTGGAACAAGCCGCATTTAATCTAGTCGACATTAGATTTCACGGAGCAAATTTGATCACTACAACACTACGGTTAAGAGAGCACATTTTGAATATAAAATCTCACCATTGAAAGATTCACTACCAGAAAGCGGGACATTAAACACCACTTAACAAACATAAAGCAAGTACTCCGAGATTTAATTGCACTTCATTTTCGAAAGATTAACCATTGCACATGCAAAAATCAATGAAAATACAGCATCTTTTGTGCTTTATTCTAAGAGATCTTGATTGCACTTCCGTGAAATAACATAAAGGAAAGGCAAATCAAAATCAATCAACT
The DNA here is from genome assembly GCA_017589665.1 of Selenicereus undatus. Taxonomy (NCBI): domain Eukaryota; kingdom Viridiplantae; phylum Streptophyta; class Magnoliopsida; order Caryophyllales; family Cactaceae; genus Selenicereus; species Selenicereus undatus. The sequence continues at coordinate 108,092,815 of JACYFF010031958.1, forward strand.
GGACACCAAATATCAAACAAAAGCGTATGAAACTCAATGACAACACAGCTAATTGCTATACAGATGATACTCATAAGAGGATTGAAAGTTACTTGTGTGTCATGCCGTTGCTGACAGAATCACAGTATCGCTTCATCCACTGCAAGAATTCGAGGTTGTCCAGTGGCCTTCCCTTAACAAGCTTGTTCACCTCTATGTTCTGATCGCCATCACAACATCAAACGAATTTACGAATCAACAAATTCATAGAAGAATCGCAGCAAACCCTAAATTCTGGACAAATTGGAGAGAGATTGAGAAAGACCTTGGTGATTTTGAGCTTATTGAAGACATCTTGAAGAACTTTGTAGTTCTGAATCATCTCGTACTCGTTCTTCGCATCGAAATTAACCTTGTGCATCGGCACAATTCCAGGATGCGCCGCGTCCATCAGCTGGCAATGAACTCCTCCAGAGCTTGCCTAATTTTCGACAATTCATTCATCCTCAAAGTACGTCAGCATTTGATTTGCGATAAATTTTTCAGGATTCTACTGAACTACATTTCGAATTGAAATTCAAAATCATCACCAATTGAAAACTACGGGAGTGACTACAATAACAATGGAGAGAGAAGAAATTACCTCTTCGACTTTGGAAAGATTGAGATGAAGAGTAGAGTTGATCCAGGCAAGAATCTCCGATCTTCCGACGAAATATGCAGAATCCATTATGCCTATGTTTGTCGCCATTTCGATTTTTCTGATTGATTGCGATTGCCTTTATCGCTGTTCTCTGATTTTACACACACACACACACAGGGAGAGAGAGAGAGAGAGAGAGAGGAATTTGAACGGAGAGTTTAGGCGGGATACGTTATCAATTGCAAGTGCATTGATCTGATTTGGGTCACGGACACGATAGGTATTTAAGCTTTGGGCTTGGGCTTGGGATTCTCTAGGGTACGCAAATCCGAGAGCAATCATCGATGCCAAATGTCTGCAGTGTTTACATGGATCGATTTACTGGCCCAGTTTATCCAGGCTACACATTACAAAACATATATATATGTGGTAATATGAGTACATACTCTCGGATGTATATAATAATTTGCTCACGTCAACGTTACTAGTGGACATTTTCTAACAAAACTAATCACATATAAATATTTTGTGTTATTGATAGATATTGCATTACTAGATAGAATATAATAAAAAATATATATGAAAAAAATTAGTGGAAAAAACATTCAAAACATGGGATGAATAACATTGGAGCTCAAACCTTGCCATATATGAACATAGAGTAAAAAAAATCTCATTAGTGGTGTCACACAACAAATTAAAAGGGCCTATTCTTTTCGTATGTAAATTGGGGTAGGTAAAAGGGTGAAATTGGTTAAGGCGGGTTGAAGTGAGTTGAAATTAATATATTTTTTATATTGGCTAAAATAGTGATAATAAAATTTTGAAGGATGTGGTTTGAAGCTGGTTGAAATGGGTTGAAGTTGATATTTTTTTGTTGAAATTGATTGAAGTAGGTAAATTTAAAAAGACCAACGAAAAGAACAAACCCTTAATCATGATATGCCTGGCTAAGGGTTGACAGTTACAACACAAACAATTCCACCACCTGAAAGAATGGAGGAAGAGAGAAGGAAATAAAAAATTACCCAAAAAAATTATCTAAAAGAGATGAACAAAAAGAAGACACGGAAAAAAGGGGGGGGTTGTCGATCAGCCATAAATACAACTCCATCTTCTTTTTTGCTTTTTTCCTCTTTCTCAAATCCACAATGCTTTTAGGGGAAAGAGGGGGGTCAGCATTGAGCAGCACTATTGATTAGCAATTAAGCTGGGGGGCCATATAGAGTGGTGTGATCATGATGGGTTTGGTATCTTTTCTAATACTTGGAGGGCTTCTTTCATCGTGGGTCTCTTTTGTGGAACATGACATATACAATTGTACCCTAACTTTAAGCTAGCAAACAAGTCCTCTTCTTTGCCCTCCAGCTCGGCCCGGATTGTCGGATCAGCCATCCGGAGCACCCGGGTCTTGTCCTCCAGTCCGACCGCCAAAACAGGCGGGCCAAGCTCATCCGAGACTATGACCTTCCCGGTTAGCAATTCAAGTAGTACCACCCCAAAAGAGTACACATCCCATTTTGGGTTGGGTTTAAGGCTACGTAGCGTTTCGGGTGAGTGGTACGGTGAGATGCATCCTATGGAGCTTGCACTCGGGCTTGGAGTAGAGTAGTCATGGAAGCTGTCCCGAGAGGCCGTGGATCTCTTGCTTCCAAAATGTCGGATCGATCCAGCGGGTATGTATCCGGATCTACCCATGGAGAGTCTCTCGAACCCGAAATCAGCAATCTTGGGCTCCATGTCTGAATCCAAGAGTATATTGGTAGGCTTGAGATTGCCATGCACGTGTTTCTTGTCATGGATGTAACTTAGACCACGGGCCACACCTTTTGCAATTCTTAGTCGAATCTCCCATGGTATTGGGCTTAGTGAAGAGCCTGTTTTTCCTGTAAAACGCCGAATCTAACTTTAAATTCTAGTAAAAGATTTCAATTTCCAGTTAAAAATTCCATGTTCCAGTCAAAACCTTTGTTTTTGTAGTAATACATTGAACAAACTAAGGCATTAGCAGAAGCCAAATATTATTTTGACTCAAGTGAATCAAAATTGACATGAATTATGTGACGTACCAAGTAAATAATCAAGTCCTCATAGAAGACAATGTACCAATATTTCAAGGAGGAAAAGGAAGAAAATGAAAGTTACTGCACAGTTGTAAGCTGTCAATTATGTACGGTTAGAGAGCCATAAAACGCTTGACCAACCAACTATACGTGAGAGGTACCATGGTACTACTGGTGGGGGCGACAAAGAGACCAAATCAATTTTCTTCATTTTTCACAATGTCCAACATTTGCAGTAAAAGATTTGTCTTTATTGGATCAACTTTGCCTCATCATACATATTTATGTATACAAGTGAATGCAAAGGATACATTTGTGAGACGTGTCTCTAAAATATTTAAGCTTTATTTAAAAATAAAGATTAAACAATATGTGATTTAAAATCTTCGTAAAGAATAATATCTTTTCAGTTACTTCTATGAAGAGAAATAGAAAATAAACTATTGATATGTTAATAGTATTATTTCTAAAAATTTAAATTATAAGATTAATTATAATATCTCTAAAAATATTTTACCTAAAATTTTAAAATAATCCGTGCATAGCATGGATTTAGAAGCTACTATTTTGAGTTTTGAAACTCCACCCTCCACATTATCAAAGGTTTCATCTTCTGAAACTTTTAGGGTTTGTTTAGGTAGGGAGTAGAGGAGAGTAACGAGGAGTAAGGGAGAGTAGGTACTCCTAGTTACCCTTATTTGGGAGTAATAAGAGGAGAGTAAAGACAGGCGAGGAGGAGTAACTCTTACTCTCCCTTATTCTCCATTTTCCCCCATTTTCTTACTCTCCAATTTGGGGTGTAAGGAGGAGTAAGGAGCTTATTTTACTTATTTGCCCTCATAAATCTAACTATAATATATTTTAATCTATTTTGTATGGGCAAATATGTCAATTTATTCATTTACTCACATATTCCAAATAAGAGTAAGTGCTTACTCCTCTTAAACTCCCAAATAAGAGTAAACTTATTCTTATTTACTTTCCCTTATTCCTATTCCTCCTTATTTTTATTTACTTTTACTCCTCTAACTTACTCCTCTCTCAAATGGACTCTTAAGGAACAAAATAAAAGAAAAAGACAAACCAAAAAATTGAACACCGGGAGGAACAAGAGCATGGAATGTGCGCTACAAACGGGGCTCGCTTGTGCGTTGTGGATACTCTTCTTCCAACCTCATCAAAGATGTGCATTTTGGGCATTTAGGGCCTGTTCTATTTCGCGTTTTAGATAGATAGATAGATACAAGGAGATGTAAGAAGCTGTAAGGAGATGTAAGGAGCTGTAAGGAGATGTAAGAAGCTGTAAGGAGATGTAAGGAGCTGTAAGGAGATGTAAGAAGCTGTAAGAAGATGTAAGGAGCTGTAAGAAGATGTAAGAAGCTGTAAGGAGCTGTAAGAAGCTGTAAGGAGCTGTAACGATAGATATAAGGAGTTGTTGAATTGTAAAAGAGTTGTATAGTATAATTTCTTTTAGATGAAAAATAATAATATTAAAATAATATACTTAAGAAGCTGTACTTTGTATTTTTATTTTTATTTTTATTATTATTATTATTATTATTATTATTATTATTATTATTATTATTATTATTATTTTTCAATCTTTATTTTTATTTTTTACTTTTTTATTTCTTGTATTTTTTATAATTTTGTGATTTTGTAATTTTTGTTATTTTATTGTTTTATTTTTTATTTTTTATTTCTTTATTTTTATTTCTTTTATTTTTTAATTATTATTTTTTATTTTTTATTTTTTAAAATTTTTATTTTTTATTTCTATTTTTATTTTTTTATTTTTTTATTTTCTATTTTATAATTTTGCAATTTTTATTTTTTATTTTTATTTCTTATTTATTATTTTTTTATTTTTTAATTCGTAAGTTTTTAATTTTTAATTTTTTAATTTTTTAATTTTTAATATTAAATTTAAATTTAAATTTTTTAATAAAAAATAAAAAATAAAAAATAAAACTAAAAATTTTGAAAATTTTAAAATTAAAAATTAAAAATAAACATAAAAATTAAAAATTAAAATTTAAAATGTAAAAAATTAAAATATAAAAATTAAAAAATAAAAAATAAAAAACTAAAAACAAAAAATAAAAAATAAAAAATAAAAAATAAAAAAATTGAAAAATTAAAAATTAAAAATTAAAAATAAAAGAATAAACAAAAAAAATTAAAAATTGAAAATAAAAAATTACAAAATTACAAAATTACAAAATAAAAATTTTAAAAATTAAAAAATTTAAAAAAATTAAAAAATTAAAAAATTAAAAAATCAAAAATCAAAAATGAAAAATGAAAAAGAAAAAAGAAAAAAATAAAAATAAAAACTAAAAAATAACGAACAAAAAAATTAAAAATTAACAATTAAAAATTAAAAAATAAAAAAAATAAAAAAAATAAATACAAAATAAATAAAATGAAGATGTAAGGAGATGTAAGAAGATGTAAAGAGATGTAAGGAGATGTAAGAAGATGTAAGGAGATTTAAGGAGATATAAGAAGATGTAAGAAGATGTAAGGAGATGTAAGAAGATGTAAGGAGATGTAAGGAGATGTAAGAAGCTGTAAGGAGATGTAAGCTCTTAGCTAAATCCTAAAAAACGCGAAATAGAACAGGGCCTTAAAACAAGGTTGATGAAAAGGGTTTTGAATTGATATAACTTTTTATATTGATTTGATCAAAATATATGTGCTAATTGTCTTAAATTATGCAGTTCTTCATAATTACAATCAATTATCTACTATCACATTGAAAATTTCTTTGACTACTGTTTTTGAGTACCAAAGGCACCCTATATAATACTTATGAAACAAGAACTACATGCATGATTTTATGAGAGAGAAAAATAATTTATCTTGACTCAAAATCCTAAACATTTTACTTAAAACAACTCTTTAAATTAAAACCTTTTATTTTAACCCTTATAATTGTATGGTCCCAACTTTTATTGGGGAGGGCCGAAAAAACAGATAACCAACACTCGTACGTTCAATGCATTGAACAATTTTTCATGAAGGCTCCATGCATCCACACAACAATAAATAATGGAGAAAGCATTAATTAATTAGAGGCAGAAACTTACGGTAACGAGCGTTAGCGAGGTTACCATTAGGAACAAACTCATAGATGACCAGCTTCTCATCGGACGCCCAGTAAAACCCTCGGACTCGAACCAAGTTCGGGTGCACCATCTTCGCAATGGCTCGAACCTGAGTCTCGAAATCCTTGAACCTCTCGGCGCTCCTACACTCCCCAACTCTCCTAACTGCCAAAACGGTACCGTCTTCCAAGACAGCCTTGTACATTATGCTACTCCCGCTGGCCCCTAAAATATACGCTGACGCTTTCAACAGCGTCTCCAGCTCCAGCTCTCTCTCTCCTGAATCTACAGTCACCAACTGCCCTTGCTGCGACTGCTTCTCTAATTGTTGTCTTTCTTCATCGTCATTGTCGTCTTCTTCTTCATCGTCCTCGTCGCTTTTCCGGTTTAGACACGACCATCTTGCGAGTCCTTTGGATTCTGAGGAGGAGGAGGAGGAAGACGAGCGAGACAATGATGGTCGTGGCATCATCATTGGGGTTGTGCCTTTTGAGCCAACTTTACTTACTGTGTCAATATTGGTGGTAGTAGTAGTGGTGGTGGTGGTAGCATGCTTCTTCTTTCTTCTACAAACGTAGATGAATACAGTGGCAAATATGGCAATTCCGATTAGATCTCCTACAATGATTGCCAGAATGATTTGGGGTCTTAGGTTGTTGTTCTTCCCCCTGGGAGCGGTGTCTCCAGGTGATCCTGCTTCGTGCCCGTCTATCGCTTTCGGAATGACGGCAATGGCGGGAGAGGGGATGGGTTCGTCCACAGCGTAAGGAAGGGCGGCGGAGCTCGACGGAATGGGGCACGGGTTACCCAACGGAGGCCCGCAGAGATCCGAATTTCCTGCGAATGAACCCCTTTCTTGGTTTCGGAACACACTAGAATCCGGAATCTCGCCGGTTAAGTAATTGGAGGAGAAATCTAACGATGCATGCTCCGGCATGTAACGGCCGAATTCCGGGGGGATTTCTCCGGTGATCCGGTTGAAAGAGACATTAATGTACTCAACGCTGCCGCCTCCGAGATCAACCGGTAATGACCCGTTTATGAGATTGGAAGAAAGATCCAAGTACTTGACCCGGTGGAACCCGCCTGGAAGATGGCCGGAGAAGTAATTTCCTCGCAAAGAAACTGTCATGAGATTCCGTAATTTGGAAAGATTCCTCGGAATATTCCCCTCAAGGGCATTTTCCGACACGTCCAGAACCTCCAATCTTCGGAGGTTTCCGACGAGCTCCGGGAGATCGCCAGAGATGAAATTTTCCGACAAATCGAGGCGCCGGAGATTGGGAAGAGTGAACAGAGACTCCGGGATGGAGCCATTGATGGAGTTGGAAGAGAGGTTAAACCACTGGAGCTGATCAAGGAGGGTTAGGTTGGCGGGTATGGAGCCAAGGAGCTGTGAGCCAGGAAGCGATAGCCCGATGACCTGTGGAGGGTCCGACTTGTTCGGGGCGGAGCAGGAGACGCCCTGCCATGAGCATGGGGTGTGGTTGTCGGAGCTCCATGAGTCCAGGACGTGGAGCGGGTCGCTTAGAATGGAGTACTTGAATGAGAGGAGTGAAACCCCATCGTTGGTTAGACTTGAGATGGGTTGGTATGAGCAAAAGAGCAAGATTGAGAGTAGGAGAGCTGTTGAGATTGTTGATGCTTTTGCCCTCATCATCTGTAGCTATTGGAGAAGGTCCAGGAGGAGGAGCTATTCCCACATTTTTTAGATTGAACAGAGGGGATGATTTTTTTCCCAAAAAAAAAAGGAAAAAGAAAGGGGGGGGGGGTGAAAAGGTGAAGAAGGGGGAATGTTTGCAGGGTGAACGAGATTTATGGGATGGCAGCTGCGACCATGTGAAGGCTGAGGAGGAATTGTTTAAAGCAAGGACAGGGATGAAAAGGTTAGATTTGATAAACCGATCATTTGACATAGGTTAGATTTATTTTAAGTCGTGTTATGTTTGAGTGAATAAAATTCAGTTTGTGTTTAGATTTGGGTTGGGTAATTTTCGGTTTAAGTTCATTTCAGGTCATTCGAATTTTGATCCAATGAGTTTTCTTAGCAAATAAAAGTTTCGGGTATTTGATCAAATATGAACTGGATTATTTGGTTCGAATTTTAGGTCAATTTTGCTAGATATACACAAAATTTGCCAAAATGTCAAACTTTTTTTTTTTGAAATTATATTGATCAATATCTTCTTGGTAGTGAAGACAGGGTATGTGTAATTAAATGCGTCCCTGGGTGACAGTGGAAGGAGGAAAATGATAGTAGTAAAGGACAGTAAATGATACTGAGCCCACTTACCATTACTCGCAGCATTACTACCCCCACGCATGTTCAGACTTCTGACTTTCGGTGGAAACAAGGCTAAAGATTTGGTCCTAACTCCTAAGGAAACCTATGCAAAATTATTCGATGGATCACCATCAAAAGCCTCGGCTGATTTTCTTGATATTAGTCAACAAATTCATCTTCATATTTAAAATTGTGATATTTCTACTAATTAATGTTAGGGGTTGACTTATTGGTACCAAACTTTTTAAAAAAAAATATAAACAAAATCTCCTAAAAGAACAAAGAACTTTCGAGGTCATAAAAAGCTTCATGAGAAGTAGTAATATATTCAAAGAAAATAGGGACAAAAGTTCCAACATTATCCTGAACTTAGATGTCGTTTAAGTAACTCACAGCACTAAACTCAGAGAAAATACATCGTAGCATTCAAAGAAAGTTAGGGTGACGTAAATGGTGACAATAGCATACGGCATTGATAACAACAATTAATCATTAACAAAGGAGTACATAAAATTAGGTGCTAGTTACACCGATATCATATTTAATTAACAGTATTGTAACATAGAATCAGAAGAAATATTAGCAATCAACTGACAGTTTTATGTTTGACATGATTAGAATTTTCTGGGATTAGCATGTATATGTTTTGTACTACAGCATTAGTTTGTAGCTTGTTCAAGTGTTAATTAATTACGCTCATGCATCACCGGTTTACCTATATGTTACACTTAGGAAGATGTACACCCATTTGCCACATAAGCAAGCAGTCACAAGAATATCCACATCAGCAAATTTTTGTTTTATAGAAAGAAAACAATATATCATCCCTAAAATCATGCATCTTTTCCTTTTTTGCTTGTTTATTTAAAATTTCAACAATGCGCCAGAATTTGTCGATCTCTTTCTCTCTCTCTTCTAACCTTCTCTTTCATTTCTTTGTCTTAGAATTTTCAATTTCTATTATCTCTATAGAATTCGATCAATTCAATCAATTGCTCAAAAAATCAAAGTTTTGAGTAAATTTGTATAGACTCATGAACAATGAGATACTTGAAGGAGCGCAAGTATTGGAAATTATTCAAGTGGTGACAAATTATATGGGTAAGTGAATCGAATCAACAGTTGTTTTATGTAAAACATGAATCAATTAATAAAAACAAATCGTTTTGGTGGTTTCTTCGTGACTATCGATCTAGTATGAATTTTCTTCGATATTATATATGAAAGATTAAATTTTTGTATCTAATTAGATCGATTGCATTATTTGGTTTATTTGAAAAATGTATCGGGAATTAATTGGATAATTATAATCGATTTGTTGGATCGGGATGATAATGTCCGCAAAGAGTTTATTAATGATCTTGGCATTGTTGAACATATTAGATTAACGTTATAGTCTACGTTGACTATAACTATTGAAAGAAAATTTGTTGAACTTTTAAAGATTTTGGTCAAAATTAGTCTAGATTGCAATTCATGAACAATGTTCGTAGTTGGGCTTTATTGGTTTTTAAGATCGTCCTCTATTATTCATGTTTATTCATTATTCGTAGTATGCATTGTTCATTTTTTAATTTGTTCATTTTTTAAGTGAAACAATGTCCAAAAATGGTAACTCTATGGCGTTGTGGTTAGATTATAATTAATTGTTCAAAATAATTTGGTTTAAGTTAACTAGGTTTAAATATATGGCATATGTTGTTCATGACATTTGAATAAGCTTAGAAACATTGTCTATGAGTTGATTTTTAATTGTTCAAGCTATGTTGTTTAATTTTTCAATTATTGTCAAATGTAATTCCTGCACTATGTCCAATTATCTGAAGAGTTTTCTCATGAATAAATTGTTCAGAATGGAATAAATCATTGCTAGAATGGAATCCAACTTCAGGAATGCCAAAATGATCAGGATGACTTAGTCGGAATGATTGCAGTGTCGGAAGAAGAAGCATTTCAAATTTACAATGACTATGCCTACCGAATGGGTTTTAGTGTACGATGTAACAAAATATGTTACATAGCCGGAGGTAAAGAGATATCCATGCGACAGTTTTGAAAGAAGGGAAGAGGAATATGAAAGGAAAAGGGTGTAAACAATACAACAAGCAAAACGTAAGAACGGGTTGCAGAGCATACATTCAATTCCATGTTGACAAAAATGGGACATGGACAGTCACTAAGCACAATATCGAACACAATCATCCCATGTGCAGTCCAAGTAAAAGACATCTTTTGCCCTCACATCGAAAAGTTCTAGAAAATGACATTCAATACATCAAGCAACTCAGTGACTCGAGAGTTTCAATTGTTGATGCAGTTCAATTGTTGGAAAAACGGGCTGGAGGATCACTTTAACTTGGTTATGGATTAAGAGATGTGCACAACAAGCTTGGAGAAATTACCAAGAAAAGTTTGGAGGGTGGGGATGCCTATGCATTTATAAATATATTTAAGAGAAGATTTGAGAATGAGATTGGGTTCTATTATGACTTTGAGATTGACCCTGATGGAAGCCTTTTCAAGAGTAGCTCGGTGCTCGGACGACCCCTTTTAGCTTGGACAACCCCTTTTCCTTGAGTGTCTTCCGCAACACCTTCCTTGATAGCTCCATTACTGTTTGTTGTTACCTTCTTTGGCAAAGGCTCATTTAATTGTGAGGATCCAAAACTACATAACATAAAAAAACACATCATTATTAAGTAAACTCACAATGAATAATCCCAATTTATAAATTATACATCTACTAATAACCTACTTAAAATTTATAAAAGAAATCACCAACCAACTGGACGTAAGTAAACTCATGACTAACATTGAACAATCTACTACGACCAGTTGAACAAATAACCCTATAGTAATGCTTTTGAACAATTTGACCTAAAATAATGAACAAACAACGTTCAAAATATATGCATAACAAATACACATAATTATTAAGCAAACTCCCAATGAATAATACCAAATAATAAATTGTACATCGCCTAAATAACCTACTTTAAACTTATGAAAGAAATCATCAAACAACTAGATGTACGCCAAATCATCACTGACATTGAACATTCTACTATTATCAGTTGAACAAATAACCTTATAGTAATATTTTTTAACAACTCAACCTAATTCAATGAACAAACAGTATTGAAAATATATACATATGCAACCAATAAAGAAAATATACATAATTATTAAGTACACTCACAAGGAACAATCCCAAATAATAAATTATACATCTACTAATTAATAACCGGCTTAAAATTATATGAGAGATCATCAACCGACTAGACGTAAGTAAAATCATCACTAACATTGAACAATCTACTACTGTCAATTAAACAAATAACACTATAGTGAAACTTTGAACAATTTGACTTAATATAACGAACAAACAATAACTAACGTATATACAAAAGGAAAACACATAATTAATTAGGAAAATAGTAAGGTGGATAAATATTCTCCTAATTTAATGCCATGATTAATTAGAGGGAATAGGAAACGGTTTACATTGTTTAGGAAAGTCAATCAATATCTCATGTCTTTTCTATTTCTAATTTTTTTAAAAATTGCCGGTTATAAAGTTACCACCTTGAACAATATGTACATGTCACCACTAAGAGTACATACACCTAGGTAGATGGTATAGATTGCCGGTTATATTGTACTACAATTAAGCTAATTATATAACATGTTTTTCGATCACATTAATAATTTCACATAATCACTGTCTCTCTTTCTCGATTAGGAATTATTAATTAGCAGAGAGAGCGCGTCTGCATGAATCATGATTGAAGTCAATTCAATTGAATGATTAAATGGCCCCAACCTTCTTCTTGAGGAGGGGACCAAATGAGCAATACATGCACCAGCAGTACTCTTCACTTCAGACTTCAGCAAGCTGTACTGCCAACTCCATATTAACATTCTTGTGTAAGTGTAACTAAAGCATGCTTTGGATCCTTTGTAAATCTTTCTCCTTCCATATAAGATATATTTGGAACGTTTGAAATGTAAGAGATCATTCTTTTGAAAAGGGTAAGTACAAGCAATTGGACCCCTATATACAACAGTACAAGTCACGGGGATGGGTCAAGCCTACAATACACAAGCTTGGACGTGTGGTTGTATTCCCACAAATCTTCTACAATTAAGAGAATTATGAACGATATGATTTAATCCCACGTCTCCTGTTAAATTTTATTTCAATTGGACTTTCAACAAACAAGTCATATATACAAGCTCAAATGAGGTTCCACCACAAAACCACTTATACTTTCATATTCTTCACATCTCCCATGGGGAAAGGGCACGTGGTGCCAATTGAGTGAGAAGCTCTCGGTATGTTAGATACATAATACTGATCAAGATATGGGTGTACGAATATCTAATGTTTGAGGTGTTAGAGATTCAAACCCATTAGTTATACTATCTAATTCTAGCATACCCTTATCTCATCATCTTGTAAGTGATTTCTTATCTTTATAAATGATTTTCATATCCAAATAAGATATATTTTGCATGATTAAAACATAAACTTCTTTTTATAGGCAGGCAACAATTATCAAACAAGAGGGGAATGAGAGGGGGGGGGGGGGCAGTACTCAGTAGCTACTCTCTGCCTGAAAAATCTTGTTGACCAAAAGAACAGGAATCTTAGCTAAAGTTTTGTCACTGACCATAGTCTGATACAAATCACAAATTACATGTCTAGGATGGAATCTAGAGTTGACAGTAGGCCTCTAGTAAAAGCTAAATACTAATTTAATTTGCCTTGTTACTTTTATAAAATTAAAAAATGATCTAGATCTTTTCTCTTTGTTTTTTTGGGAATGGAAGGAACTTAGATATGGGAATCTAATTATTAATTTGTCGTCTTTCTTGTCAAATATACATCTACTAGTAATAGTGTAATGCATGCAGCTCGTTTCGAGTATCTTTGTTTACTTGATTGAAACATCATCAATTCATCAAGAACCAATTAAAGCACCTTTTCAATCCCGTTTAGCAATAACATATACATTTTTAACTGCTTTGGCTTACAAATAATTGAAAAAAGTACATTTTTAATTCCTTTAGCGATTGCATAATAAGAAAATAAATATGATTGACAAAGAAAATAGAAAGGAAAAGGCAAAAGCTCGTTTACTGTAAACCAGCTAGCCCTTCAATTAATGTTCTATGGAGGAAAAAGAAAAGTCATGACGAGGAAAAGCACAAATCATTGTGTTCTTCGTGATTGGGTTAAAATTGCAACTTATCGGGCTAAAGCTACATTAATTAGCTAGAAAACAGCACCTTAACAACTACCCTAGGGTTTCCCCGAGGGAATAATTCCACCCTCAAAGGGTCTTTTGGAAGATGCTAAAATCTCCACTGATCATTAAAAAAAAAAAAACACTAATATTATGCATTAAGTTAGTGGATCATGATGGAATAGGATAACAGTGATCCTGTTTAACAAATAGTTGTTAGCTGTTTGTATTAATTGTTAACTATTAGCTGTCTGAGTTAGCTTTTGTATTGGCTCATTGAATTAGCTGTTTGTTAGAAAACTGTTTGGTAAAATTAGCTGTTTCTGATAAAGTTGTGAGACAAAAAGCTAATTCTTCAAAAATCTTTTCTAAAAAGTTCAAAAATTAGCTTTTTTAAATTAGTTTTTTGGACCCAAAAAGCTCTTCCAAAAAGTTATTTCACCAAATACTCATAGTAGCTTTTTTACTTGGTAAAACAGCTAATTTTGGTCAAAAAAGTTCTTTTTTAACAAAATTATTATTGTTGTTTATACTTCTTGGGAGCTGAGCTTTGATATGCTCGAATCAAAAGGGGATAGCAAAATATATGCTAAAAAATGTCTGGGTGCATATTGTGATGTTATCATGCACAGACAGACAGAAAAGTCACAGAATACGATCTGGGTTTGGAAAATGGGAAAAAATTAAGTGACGATGATGACAAATTGGCAATCATACTGTAATGCTGCACTACAAGAACAACATAACGCTCGCTGTATCCATTGTATATCAATCTGGATTTGGCTCCAAAATCCAAGTATTTGAAGAATATTGAGTAATCACCGTCATTTGAGTGCAGTTTTATGCATGTCATTGCTGTCAATATTCTCCAATAATGTCCAAATATAACTAAGATTCATGCTATCCTCGATCATCATCGGTTGTTTTATATATGTCACTGAATCCTAAGTTTGAATTTCGTACTCTCGATCAATCACAGATCAAAAACTAGAACTGTTGAAATTTTGTGTCCTTTGTTATTATATTAATTATTAGAGTATACTCTTTGAACTTAAGCAACATGAAAATACTAAAAAATGAATATATATGCAATAATAATTATTTTTGTGTTCTTGAAAATTAGGGTTCTAAAAATTGTGTTTGAGTGTGTCCTACATACTTTTAAATTTGATGAAATTTGACAATTACCAATTAAATTAATCATAGGTGACTTTTCTATAACAACAACACCACCACCTCCCAGTGTAAGACTCGTTTTCGCGGGGTTTGGGCAGATCCAGATGTAGACAGCCTTACCTTTACCAACATCTCTGCCCATAGACAGACTGAATCTAAGAAACCACCCACAAAACAAGAATTTGTGAAAATATTTTATAGAAGAAATCTAACTAATAAATATCCACGATATCTGTCTTTAATTAGTAGTCACTTTATAAGACGCTGAATTAAGTCCCCCGAAACAGAGATTAGAGGTTTCAAACAAAGTTGTAATAAGTTGTAGCATACATCTTAACATATATCAGTTTTTACGAAAGAGCCATTATGGACGAAGACAAAAGCATGAGCTAGCAACTTGACACCAGTATGTACGTTCATCATCCAGATTCACTAATAAAATTTTAAAAATACAGCCTAAGTTTGAAAAAAAGAGGAGTTGATGACCCTCACATGGCCTACTAAATCTGAAAGTAATTTTTGAAAAATAATATTTTAGGAATTATCTTAAAAATTGGGTTTCAGTAACTTTACAGAGGGCAATATAAATGTCAACACAGATGGATTTTAAATTCATGTCTCTAATATATGCATAAATTAAGTTCTTCATTGATGTGGATTTTTTTGTTTAATTTGTTAATCTAGATCATAACAATCATACCAGCGTTGGGAGGTACGGTACAAACAGTTGTTGTATCGTCCACCCGGTTGTACAAATGCAATTGTACAACCGGGCCCACGAAGAAAACTGTCAGATTTCGACTCACTAAAAATATCTTATAACTCACTAAAATATGTTGCTGTGTATCATGTTTCGCTCACTAAAAATAATGTATAGTTTACTAAAATATTTTAGTGAGCTGAGACACAGTTTTGGTGAGCTAATACATACATTTAGTGAGCAGACATACCGAAACCAATGTATCTTATGCACCGAAGTTTCACTTAGTAAAAATACTATATAGCTTATTAAATGTGCTATTGTACTAAAAAAATGGTTATTGTGAATCTGAAACTCACAAAATTGTATTCTAATTGTCTATATTTTTTTTAGTGAGCTATGATATTTATTTACTGAGTTGTTATATCATACAACCGGTTGTATAGAAGTTGTACAATCGAATTTCAGCTCACTAAAAATGTATAGCTCACTACAATACTTAGTGAGTTGAGATACAATTTTAGTGAGTTAATACATACTTTTAGTGAGTGGATAGATCAAGCCAATGCATCTTATGAACCATAGGTTTCACCTAGTAAAAGTACTATATAACTTATTAAAATGTGCTATTGTACTAAGAAAAATGTTATTGTTCATCTGAAACTCACTAAACTATATTCTAGTTGTCTACGTTTTTTTAGTGAGTTATGACATATATTTAGTGAGCTATGGCGTATATTTAGTGAGTTGGACTATATTTAATTAATTCACTACATTTCTATTATACTCACAAAATATAATACAAATACTTTTATGTCATAGTAAAAAATGATTGAGCTGTAACATAACTTAATAACTTCGCAATATTATTTGCTGGCTATCTATACTATTCTTTTTAGTGAGTTATGCTATTTATTTAATGAGAAATGACAGATATTTGGTTAGCTATAAAATGTAGTGAAAGGCAATAAATTTTTTATAGTGAGCTATTGTTTTCCCTGTTAAGCACAAGATTAATTATAGTGATTACATTTGGTGAGCAGAGAACTAATTTATGATTGTTGAATACAACCTCAATACAAGTGAGCTAAATATATTTCTTTAGTCAGCCAACGACTATATTTAGTGAGCACATAACTCACATTGGTGAACTATTGTTTCTCATATATACATAGCAACAATGAAAATATCATTTGGAAAAACAACCATAACATTTGTGGTGAGCTATAATGCAACATCGGTGAGCACGCAGGTTAATCCTAGTGAGCCAAACGTTTCTTTCAATGAGCAAAAAACTGCTTTGTAGTACAAGGCAACATATTTTTTATAATGAGCCAAATGTATACTGCTAGTGAGCCAACGACTATATTTAGTGAGCACATAACTCATAATGGTGAGCTATCGTTTCTCGTATGTCACAAACCAAAATTTACATGGAATGAATGCAATTCAGTTCGAAAATCTCAAAATTAACTCATCAAAACGCAAAATTAACGAACACAATTTTCAATCCCGAAAACAAAAATAGAGATCGAAAAAACGTTATTAAACTTGACGAACAATTCCGTTTGATGACGATTCAACATCAATAGCGACGTTAAGATCAAATCCAACCATTCAATAATTACTGAACACTAAAGCAATCGAAGCAACAAAGAGTAATCGAACAATGAGGAGAATGAAAACCGCAATTTCAAAAAATTGAGGAACGTGATTTTTTTTTTAATTTAAATGGGTCAGAGCTCAACAGTTGGAAGACTCAAAACTGCTGTTGGTAGGCCTGGGTGGACAATTGAGTTGTCCCAGTTGTGCGTAATAATTTGCGCGGTACAAAGGAGTAAGTAGCACGATGGGATGATGCAATAAAAGAGCAAATAGGTTTATCCCAGTTACCTTTGCGATTTTTCTATTATATAATAACTAATTATACTAATCAACTTTATAAAGGATGATGAACCCACTAGGTTCAAGCTAAACCTAATGACTTGTTAGAGCGCATACAATGGTAAGCTAAAAATTAAGCTCACCAGTAGGGGCCTACAACCTTCACATTATTAGCTTCAGAGTCAATTTTCCGGCTCATAATTCTGCATCTCTCCAACATAAGACTCACAACTTAATTTGTCTCACCACTTAAAATAATACACATGGACCCTACAACCAAACATATTTAATTACTTTTAGTCTTTTATTTTGCTTTATTATTTGGATGAATAATTTGTGATATTTTACGCATAATAATTTGATTACACAATTAATTAAAATGACTTATTAAAAAAAATTGCTTCACTTATTTCTTGGTTAAAATATCACATTCAACTTCTCTAACACTAAAAACATAAAAAAGTTAAGAATTTTAAATTACAAATTAAGAATTTAAATTTGAATTTTAAATTATAAAACTGAAAGAGTTTAAATTTTGAAATTTAAATTACAAAATTAAAAGAGTTAAAATTTTGAAATTTAAATTGCAAATTGAGAATTAAGAATTTAAATTACAACTAAAAAAATTAAGAATTTAAATTACAAAATTATAAAATTGGCTAGAATGCTCCAATGTCTCTTTACCAAACCAAAAGAAACAATCAGCAGGCCCCTCGCCGTTGTTCCTCGATTCGCGTGTGTGTCAGCTCAACTTCTCGGCCCACGAAACAAGCCGCTGCTCATGCTCATATGAATGTGCCAACAAGCCAAGAGGCCTTAGGCTAGCCTACTAAGCCTAGCAAGCCGTAACGAAATCTAACCAGACTATTGGTTTATTACGGAGTTTTCAAACAGGAAAATTGAAATTTATAGAAAACCATTAACTCCAAACATGAAGATTGATTGGAATCAATCTCTCCGCTTATATTTATACTTATGTGATGTTTAGTTACATGAAATGCAATGGCAATGCAATATAATCAGCTTTGCAATGTAATTATAATTGCTTAATTTGTAGTAATCATAATTACAATATAATTTTTATATTGCAATACTCTCACACAACCAAACAACACAGTGAAAACACAATTACTTATTTATTTGCATTACAAAGTTGATTATATCTAACCAAACATTACATTATAAGGATAAGATTATTTATATTTAGATCTCATCAAATTTTGCAAAAGTAGAAACTGCACTGGATGATAATGTTGTTATTCCTAAAACAAGATTGAATGCGGTGGATGGTCCAGAAAATTTTAGTAAGTGAAAGCTTAAAGGCTACTAAATCAACATAAACGTAGACAAAACACAATAACTTTTTAACGAGGTTAATCTCAACCAGATTTAACCACCGCATAGAGTTTCCCAACTCTAAGATTAAGCCGAATTTTTATTAGGAGGGATGATTACACAATTCTATAGTACATCTACTCTAAGTTTCAAGTCATAAGTTAAACCCTTCAGCTAGGTTTGGTAGAGTTGATCCTTCAACTCTATAATCCCACCCAAATTACAACTTGAACAATACAATGAAATGTAATAGAGGCAATTGTAAGTTGAAAGTATGCAAAGAGTCACTTTAGTAAGCGTATGCCAATAAAATGCTTGCTCTTGTATGCTACTTCAGCTGCTAAACTCTTCCCCTTTTATAGATGTGAGGTGCAGAGAAGGGTGGTGAAAGATATGGCAAATGACCATTGCATATCTTGTGGAAAGCGAATTTTCATGCCTAATTTCAAGGCCTTGAATTGTCATCCCAAGCCCTTGATTTTTTCTGTTCTTGCTCAAGTAATTCCAACGGCCACTTTCCCTAATTTGAGCTGAATATCTTAGCTAAGGACCAACTAGAACCTTCCATAATTATAGCATAATCTTCTAAGATATTTTTCACAAGATATTATTCTATTAATAACAAATATTTGACATGATAAATATACCTTCCACAATCTCATAATCAAATTTGAATCACACAATATAATATCATAAAGATTACGTATTCAAATTTGAATATTAAGCAATCTCAAAGAAATTGTGACGCCTTATATAAAATCAATTAAGTAGTATTAATATTTCAATATCCACTTCAAAAATATAGCACATTTAAACAATAATAATTATTAAGATAATTCAAATATAACATGATGAATATGCCAATTGATTAATCTTTTGTTATCTTTCATCAAAATATGTTAAAGAACTCAATGTGAGCTTTAAGAAAGCTAACAATAAGTACTGTCTAACTCAATAGAAGTTCACAGATCAGGGAGTTGGGTGGCAATTGGCATGCACATTGGGATAGCAGTTTCAGACTTTGGAGCTTTCACACAGCGAGGTAAAGCGCCCGGGACATGAGCCGCATGGGTTGATCTTTAATGCCTCCACCAGTCCACCGCCACTGCCACTGCCAGAGGTCCTCACTCACCCTCTGCAGTGGATCAGCCAAATTAAGTACTCTAAAAATCTGAGGATTGTCACAAATTATGGACGTTCCGAGTTTATAGATTTAGGATATCATATTTGGTGTTGTCCCCTTTTAAAAATAAAGAAAGAAAAGCTAACTTTCGCACTCTGAGTTGCTCCTCAAATTGAGTACTCTAAAAATTTGAGGATTCTCACAAATTATGGTTGCCCCGACTCCGAGTTTATAGATTTAGGATATTATATTTGTTATTGTCCACTTCCAAAAATAAAGAAATAAAAACTAATTTTCTTATTTTGAGTTCCTCTCAACTATAAACTAGGGACTTAATCTAAGTAATTAATATAAAAGGTCTAATATCATACCAACAAGATATCGAAAGAAAAGGGTATATCCGTATATAACATTATAAGCACTCTTTAAAAAAAAAAA
>JACYFF010031958.1:108137622-108158470 GCA_017589665.1 Selenicereus undatus
TATATATATATATATATATATATATATATATATATATATATATATATTCTCATTTATTGAAATTTTTTCTTCTTGTAAAATTTAAAATTCATATTTTTGAATTATGAACTCATCTAGTCTTAAATTTCATATTCTTAATCTTAAGATGTCAATTCTTTTCAATTATTTTTTTTATAAGAAACGTAAAAATACAATTTAGGTACCTCTTTTCTTAAGGATTCATCCCAAATTATCTTTATAGAGGATACGAAGGAGGTTCCTATGCGGAACCTCATTCCACACTATTGTAGAGTCTAATGATAGACCATACTTTGCTAGCTAGTCGGCTGTATAATTCCGTTGTCTAAAAATATGAGTAATATAAATATTGTTACATAATTAAATATAAGTATAAATATCTTATATTAAAATTTGAATCTTCGGTGAAAAATTTTATTATCCCCTCAATATGAATTTCTTTTCAATTATATGACCGAGTTAGAGGGTAATTATCTTATATGTAACAAACCTTCATGACTAAGCGCTAGAAGAGTACAATCTGACAAGTATCTATCATCAGTTAATAAGAAAAAAAAAAGAAAAACAAAAAAAGTATATTAATTTAAATAAAGAAGAAAAAAAATAGAGAGAAACTGGAGAGTGTTGACTCACCTACACCGTCCAGTCGAGGCGTCCGTGGAGCAAGCAAGGGTGCCTTGGGAGTCCCGACTTCCGTCCAGCCCTTTTCCTCCACGTGCCTTAAAACACTCACTCCAATTATTGGTGTGGGTTACGGTGGCAAGGGTAAAAACGTAATTCATCTCCTGTTCCACGGAGTATATAAGTTAATTAAGGATTACACAATAAGACGAGAAATTAGCTTTGTACTGATAGTATGGAGTGAAAACTATTGCCATCGATCGATATACAGAGGCACATGTGCTCAGAGCAAATTTCTCCCCTTACGTTGTTGGCTTATGAAGGTTTATTGAATTGCTATAGAGAGAAATTCAATAAATTAATCTGCTTACCCCTCATAAAATAAGTAAATAAATAAAAATATATTTATATTAGAAATTATGCTAATTTAAATCGTTTTCATCATACTTTTTTGTTTCACCATGCATTTAAAAACTATTCAAATGAAGAATTAATATGATTTATGTAATTCTAAACTTTGATTATATTCATACTGCACAAAAAATAAGTAGCGAACATTTAGGCACTTCATATAAAGAAGCTATTTTTTTTCCGATTATTAATGCCAGAAAGGCAAGAACTACCTTCAGAGTTGCAGTTCAAAACAAGGCTACAAACTTAGCAGATCACAACATAAAAGAAACAGCCAAAATAACAAAAAACTAAAATCCACATAACTAAGAAAAAAGAGAAAGACTAAGGAAAAAGGATGTGTAAAGACTCGAAATTTCTTGCCAGGTCAACTACTAAATATTGGGTATCATCCTTCCAGGCCTTGGACCATAGACCAATCCTCCATTTGATAGCATGGTAAAGGGTTTCAGCATCCAGGTCTTCCTGCTCAAAAACCACACCATTTCTCTTCATCCATAAACTCCAAGATACTGCAAAGAAAGTTGTAGTCCAGATCTTCTTCCTGATTTTGTTGTTGATCCTTTGAGCTAACCATGCTTCGTACAACTGTCTGAATGTGTCCTTTTTATCTATTTGACAATGGAGGGCTTGAATAAATCTAATCCAGATATTCCACGAGAATGCACAGGTAACTAAGACATGATCCAGATCTTCATTATGAACACCACAAAAACTGCAAACTAAATCTTGGTCTGAGATGATTCCTTTCCTGAGCAGCATGTGTTTGGTGTTCAGTTTTCCAAGGAGAGCTAGCCATAGGAAGAATTCGACCTTAGTAGGGGCAAGATTGATCCAAACTGAGGAGACCAGGCAGTCTACTTCAATTGTCTGACTTGTTACCTTATCCACCTTATGTAGCAATTTATTGGATGAAAACTCCTCCTTCATACACCACAGTACAGAGTCCTTTTTGCTTCGAGTAGGGGGATACTGCCGCAACAAGTTGCAGAGTTCTGTGGCATGCTGTAGTTCTGTTGTGGAGAGTTGTCTTTCCCATAGTAAAGTCCATCTCCACACTCCACCTTCAAACCAGCCCATATTCGCTATAGTGTCACACTTTGGACTGGAGGCCCTATACAAGGTTGGGTACAGGTTTTTGAGAGTTTGATTTGAGATCCACGTATCATCCCAGAAGCTTGTTCCTGAGCCACCCCCCACCCTGATACTCAGATTCTGCAGAAACTAAGCATTGATTATTTGGTCTTCTTTTGTTAGCTTTTGAATGTCTTGCCAAGGCCCTGATATTTGTGACATATTTTTGGATGGTATAAGTGTGAAGTCTTCATTATGAATCGAATGCACTACCTTTCTCCATAATGAGCCTTCTTCACAAGCATATCTCCACCACCATTTAAATAAAAAGGGCTGCATTTTTCAAGAGAACATCATTGACTCCCAGTACCCCATTCTTCTTTGATTTCTGTACCACTTCTCATCTGACCAGAGCATTGCATCTTTCTTCTTTGTTAACACCCCACAGAAATTTTCTTTGCATTTTTGTGATCTCCAATGCCACCTTCTTAGGCATTCTGAATAGGGAAAGGTAATAAATAGGCAAGCAGCTCAAGACTGATTTGATTAAAACAAGCCTTCCAGCTCTTGATAAGCAACTACTTTTATAAGAACTCAATCCTTTATGAACCTTTTCCAAGATGCCTTGCCAAGAGGAAGCCTTTTTCATGCTTGCACCAAGGGGAACACCGAGATATGTAATAGGTAAGTGGACAAGAGTACATCCTAATCTGTATGCAGCATCACAAGCCCATGAATCATCTTTTCCGAGGATTATCAGGCCAGATTTCTTATAGTTCACCACAAGTCCTGAGAAGGCTTGAAAGCTCAACATTATCCTCTTAATATTTCTCAAATACTCTTCCTCAGCTTCACTAAAAATTAGAGTGTCATCTGTAAATTGTAAGTGTGAGATGTTAACTCTCTTGGTACCCACTGCTAGTCCTCTGACCAATCCCAATTGATTGGCATTAGTCAACATCTGACTTAACACTTCTGTCATGATGACAAACAAAAAGGGTGATAAAGGATCACCCTGTCTTAAGCCTCTTTCCATCTGAAATGGTTTATAGGGAGAGCCATTAAAGATGCTAGAAATAGCGGCAGTTGTTAAGCATGCATTTATCCACCCCCTCCATCTGATTCCAAAGCCCATCTCTGACATTACTGTGTCCAGATTGCTCCAATCTACTGTGTCATATGCTTTTTGGAAATCAAGCTTCAGTAGTACCCCTGTTTTCTTTTTCTTTTTAAGCCAATTAACAATTTCATTGGCTATCAAAGCTCCATCTAGGATCTATCTTCCACTGACAAAGGCAGTCTGGGACTCACCTATCAAGCTTGGCAAAACTTGTTTAAGTCTTCTACTGAGGACTTTGACAATTATTTTATACACACTTTCTACCAAGCTAATAGGCCTGAAGTAAGACACCTCAATTGCACCTTTTTTTTCTTGGGAATCAAAGTAACCCAAGTAGTGTTAATACTTGGATGGAAAGAGCCAGTCTCAAAAAAAATGTTCAATGTGCTTAATAAAATCACCCCCAACAATGTGCCGAACTTTCCTTAAGCACTTCATATTAAAGCCATCATACCCTGGAGCCTTAGCTGGATCACAACTGAGGAAAGCTTCTTTAATCTCTTCTTCCAATACTGGTTCTTCAAGGGTTGTTGCTTTTGTTATGGACAGCTTCTTCAGACCTAGAGTAGATAAATCAAAGGTTGTTGGGTCTTGCTTCATGTAAAGCTTCTTAAAATGCCTTGTGATGATCTTCCTGATTGCTGGAGGATCAGATACTTCAGTGCCATTAACCAGGAGTTTGGTTATGAATTTTCTTTGTGTTCTAACTGAAGCTAGGACATGAAAATATTTGGTATTTCTGTCTCCCTCTTTAAGAAGCTTGCATTTTGATAATTGTTTCCAGAATATTTCCTTCCTAGACAGCAATAGCCCTAGTTGAGTTTGCATTGCATCTCTTCTAAGCCAATCACACTCTTATAGGAGTTGAGTATGGGCTTTCAGGTCCAGTTTTGAGATCTCCTCTTGGTATGATTTGATTCTGAGATCAATGTGTCCAAACCCCTCTTTATTCCACTTTTTTAGGGTGGCTTTCAGTGCTTTCAGTTTCTTCTCTATTGACAGGCCAGAAAGTTGTAACCATTCTTTCTTAAACACCTCTAAAAAGCTTGGTTCCTCTAGCCAACAATCTAGAGATCTGAATGGTGAAGGACCCCAAACTAAATAATCAAAAGCCATAATTATTGGGAAGTGATCTAAGAAAGCCCTCTCTTTGCAGTAGGCTTTAGTCCTTGGGAATAATTGAACCACTTCTTTGTCCACCAAATTTCTGTCAATTCTGCTAGCTGAGTTTTTCCTCATCCAAGTAAATTGAATATAAATCTCCAGATCGATAAGTTGGAGCTCTTGCACTAATTCTTTCATGTCTCTCATGCTTGCTGTAATATGCACAACCCCTCTTCTTTCTGAGCAATCTAGCACCTCATTAAAATATCCCAAAAGCAACAAAGGTATATTGATGCTTGCTTTAAGATATCTGATCTGGTTCCACACTTGCAGTCTGTGTCGTTCATTTGGTCCATAAATTAGGCAGATAGCACACCAAAATTGCTTTCTGAGAAACTCACCACAAACACAAAGCCATCTCTGCCCTGCTATGAGAGTTGTCTTCTTAAATGAGTCCTTATGCCAGGAAATGATTAATCCCCCTGAGCCTTCTGATGCTAAAATATGCTCAAATTCCATTGTTTGGTGTCCCCAGCATTTGACTAGATCCCAGTGTGATAGAGAGGAGGGTTTTTGTCTCGGTTAGACCAATGAGATCTAGAGTCTCGTTTTTGATTAAGTTTTACACCATAGACATTTTCTGTTATGAGCTAATACCCCTGACATTCCAGGTTGCCGTCTTGATCAGTGCTTACTGTTGACTAGTTGGCCTGATCGAACTTTGTTCTTCCTCAAGGTTGATTTGATTCTAAAGGTGGCTGCCTTCTTATTTTGCACAACTGAAATACCCAGCAATTTGCCAATGTGTAAGGACTCTTGAGCAATCTGTTCTAGGCTCTTTGAGGTTTGACTTCTCGATTGGCTAAAAAGTCTGTCACTCTTGGATTTTACATAGGTATTTCTTCTTGTGCTGCCTTTCTTTGTACTGATAGGTCTTTTAGCAGGATCAACCTTTGACTTTGGGTTTTCTTGCAGTTCGAAACCTGGAGGGGGCTCTACTGTTTCATTACTCTGAGCTCGAATTTCCCATTCCTCTAAAAGTTCCTCCATAGTGTCTACTGCCTTGGGATTGCCACTAGCCTTGGATTCAGTAATATGACATAACTCATTAGCTTGCTTGGTACTAGGAGTTTTATAACCTGGTGGCTTATGGGCTTCGAGCCTTTCAAGATTCTGATGGCTTAATGACAGAGGCTGCTGAGATAACTTTTGCAATTCTTCAGAATAACCGTTCTGGCTGAAAGAGACGGTCTTGGTTCTTGCTCTAGAATAAATGCTATCTTCATTGCTGGAGAGTATTGGCCTTACAGATTCCAACTTTGAATTTGAATTTGAGTTTTGCTTATCTGATGTTTGTTGGGCTACTTCTTTCTCGTTGACTTCCATTGAAGGATCGTCCCATCTAACATTGCTTTGAGCCATGTCGTTATCAGCCTCTAGGCTAGCCATCAGATCCTCAAAGCCTGGGACATCAACACTTGAGTCCATGTTCTTTGCAGGAGTATTTGTAAAAGGGGTACAGTCATTGTGGATACTTTGGACTGCAATGCCTATTTCGTGAATCAACAACCTGTAACCCCTGTCTCCGAAAGTGAGGACTATGTCCTGATCAATCCTATTGAATACATCAGTGACAATCAGCATCTTCATGGACTCAAAGGAGTCCGTTCTTGAAATAGCTTTTCCGAATGTAATCAATCTACCCCACAACCTTGCTATCTTGTCAAAGTTATCCCAAACCATCCATAGGGTGGGACACCAAGTACTTCTAGCCATACTCTTCTGGTTTCACAGGAATCATTTATGCTCCATTTCTTAATATTACTGAACCAAATATCCAGTTCCTCATGATTCTGTAATGTTTCCTCCATTTGAGCCATTGTTGGGAATTTAAGAATAAATTGTAGGCTGCTCAAGGCACAAATTTTGGAACACAAGCCAAATCCACTATTGATCGTTGACGTCAAGGTTGCAAGATCTCTAGGCTCCTCTGTTGTGCATACTAGACTCCTTGTTAGCCATTCAACGAATTCTTCATTGAGTGTTCCTTCCAACACTATCTTGTATAGTTGACTTTGTTTTCTCACTCGTGTGTCTGTATTCCTATCATCGGACTTCTCTTGCTGTTTTTCTGCTCTTCGCCAGACTTGATTCTGCTGGTTATTTTTTCGTTTCCATACATACTGTTGTGGATGTAGCCTCTTCCTTGGGGCGTGCTTGTTTTATGGAAGTTGTAGGCTTCCTTTTTCATTTATTGCCCTTGAAACTGAATTTTTGCGTCCTCTAATGTTCGCATTATTGAGCATAGAGATGCTTCTACTGGCCTCTTCTTCGCTCCTGAATCGTACAAAGCCAAACCTTACATTATTCCTTCTTGTTCTTCTAGGTGGGATGTAGGTATCACTCACTCTTCCTGCTCTTTGGAATATCCCTTTGAGGCCATGACAATCTAGTTTTGCTGGTATATTATAGACGAACACCGAGAATTCCCTTCTTTCCATTTCTGTCTAAACCAGCTCAAGCATTGCATTAAGCCTTGCCCTCTCCGCAAGATCAGCCTACATGACATTGTAGATTTGCCGGTGTAATTTATTAAAAGTACGTGCTTCCATATGAAGAAGCTATTTACATGTACTTATCTAGAATGTAGGGTCTGTTTTTTTTTTGAGAAAAATGGGTTGATAAATGAGCGAAGTTGATTGATATTGGTAGAAGTGAATTGAAGTAGGTTAAAATATGTATTTTTTTGTTGAAGTAAGTTGAAATTGGTTGAAATAGATTGAAATGAGTTGAAATTGATTAAATTTTTTGTTTGTAAGAGGGTTGAAGTGGGTTGACATCAGTTGAAATGTGTTGAAATTGGTTGAAATTGACGGTTTTTATTGAAGTTCGTAAATTAAATTAATGTGAGTTAAAGTTGATTAAAGTTTGTAAATTTAAATTTACCAAACGAAAAGAAGAGGGCTTAAGTAAACTAAATATCTCCTCCAATAAAACACAGGATAAAATCAAAGAGTTGCTTTCGAAACTCTTTATCTCCAAGACTTTAAATCCTACAGGAGGTTTTACGTTAGTTATCACTTGATTAATCAGTATAAAAATCTGGATTAAATGAAAACTCAGCCGCATACATGTCATTCGTTCATCCATCCCTTCAATGTCAATTCCTCATCCATTACTTCTCCAATTCTAAAGCTCAATTTGCCTCAATACTTTCTACGCACCAAAAATCCCCGAGGGAGAAAAATATCTTGACCACATATCTCACCACAAATATCTTGGGCAAGCTTAGGCTCTCATCGTTGATCCCACATCTTGAATCAGGTTTTTCTTTAAAAGCTTTCTCAAATTTCAAATCCGAATTTACTCTTCTTTTTATTACATACATATATATATATATATATATATATATATATATATATATATAATTTATATTTTGTACCCAAAACAGTAATAAGTAGGAGATTCTGACAAAGAGAGAATGAGTCTATATATAAAATAATGTTTAGATGTAAAAGCTTATATATATGTATATATATACCCCTCAAGAGAAAAGAGAAGAGACCCAAAATATCTTCATTAGGATAACGAAAGGACGGTCCATGCACATTAAATTATTGTACAATAAGCCACACGAGGATCAGTTGAAGAACTTGAATGCATCCCAGCTAGCTTTGTCATTTTGTGGGAATATAATAAATATGAAAAATCATCAGAAACGGTTTCGCGTATGCAAGACAAAGGATGTTCTGAGCAAGCTCGTAGTATTCCATAATTCAAAGTATCCCAAAACCGTTTCCGGCCATTGCAAATATGTTCATGAATCTGAAAAATATCCATATTGTTAGGTATCATTAGGTTTTGTGGGTTCCAATTAACATCATATGCAAAATGTTTCGAGGTTGTTGCCTTAGATTTAGGTTTCAATTTAACCTGCTTCAGCCTTTACGCACCAAAAGAAAAGATTGTAACATAGATTTTGGGTTCGAAAATCATTTTCATAAGCAAACATTCTTTGATTAATAATCATTTTCATATGAAAGACGATTATTATTATTATTATTATTATTATTATTATTATTATTATGCTAGTACATTACTAGAAACATTTTTTGGGGAGGGGGGGGGGGGACAAAAATTATCCTCTACGATCTTACAGTCGCTTAGGTATGTATATATGTACCACGGATAATGACAGCTAAATTAACGGATCAGCAATTGTCCAATTGGTAGATACTTTTACCTGATTCTTTGAACTTGACTTGATTTATGATTCATACATGAACCGACCAAGAAGTAGTGGATGGAGCTAATCCTTAAGCTCTTAATGAAATCAATTAGAACAAAATAATTAGCATAGTGTCCTAATTTGGACAGAGGATTAGGTGGATGATAACAACCACTGATCGGGATTCAATTCATCCTTGTTTTTAGATATTTGATTAGGAGACAATTAAATCTTTCCCACCAAAATTAATAATCAACATGCTTGCCTGACTGTTCTCAACCTTCTATGATTTGAATTATTTTCCACTTATGATCATGTCTACCCCCCTCCTATCAGATACAATCTCCACTAATTAATTAATTACCACAAGAAGTTCCTCATATGTTTTAATCTCGGGTAGTAGCATGACTCCTCTTTTAAGATACAAATTATATGATAACCTTGGATTTTTAATTAAATCCGAATCATCACACATTATATTTTTTTAGTTTTTTAAAAATTCACTCGTTTATTTTCATATTTTCTTTCCAAAGATTAAGTGTCTTTGGTGCAAATTACGCTGGGTCACCAGATCTGTAATCCACATTCATGATATAATAGTCACTTTTTGATCAGGAATGTTGAAGCTTAAGGGTTTCTTGATCTAGTTTGATCTTCCGTAAAGAATCCAAATTTATACTTGAATGTTTCGAAAAATATGCGAAATATGAGGACAAGACAGTTTGATGATGTAGATTATGCATAGTTTCAGGTCTACAATTCGAGTGATCATAAATGGCAATTTTTTCTACTTCTTAAACACACCCATAATTTCGTGCCCCCCCAAAAATATGCTAATAGTGATGCTGAAATTTATTAGCTAAAGGTCTATTCTTTTTCAGCGTTTTGAAAAAAACGATTAGCAGGTTGGATCAATTGACTAGTAGTTAGTAGGTTGAAAGCAAGTTGGAGTGTTTTGAGACTTTTTGTAGCGATTCTTCGAATGTTATGATTGTTGATAATTATTATGTTGAATACTTTATATTTTTGTAACATTAGTTCATAATAAATTTACGAGAATAATGCAACAAAAAAGTTTAATGTCATTGTAAATTTGTAATACATTAGTAAACGGCCCCTTAATGCAATTTATTTATATAAGATATAGGTGTGACTATTGAGGGTGTATTGTGGTGTATCAGATATGAATAGATTTTTAATGTTGGAATGTACATGAAATAGCAAAGTTACACTACAAAATATTAGTTATATATTATATTTTAAAATGGCCATAGTAAAAATTATATATTACTTTATTACAAAGTAATGTTACGGTTCGACAAAGCTCTAGCAAGACTCAGTCGAATCCGGCTACGTTAGAGCTCATCTCGTGTTTGCGCTCCGTGTCGCTTATCGAGGGAAGCCCAGTGAGACCTCTATTAGCTTGAATAGACCCCTGCCTTCCATTGTTTATTCGAGCTATTTAGATCAAATTAGAGCAGATTGAAACAAATTTAACTAGTAGTTAGTCAGTTTGGACAAGTTGAAGTATATTTAAGCGGGTAACAAGTGTTAAATATTGAAAATAAACAAACCCTAAATGAATTAACAAGGGGAGGTTTAAAGCAAGAAGAGGAGATACAATTATAGAACTCAGAAGTAAGGCCGGCAAAGTGGGGTATTAAGGGAAGACGAAGCCAAAGGCAAAAGGGCAAAGCTGCAAAGCCATGGGCATGCAGTTGCACGCACCGACGGGGAGGAGAGCAAGGTCAAAAAGATTCCAAAAGGCGTTAAGAGGATGGTGACGCAAACCAATCAACAAAAGAGCAGCTCAGAGTTAAATTACTTAGTAATCTACGACTCTATAAGATAATAAAATAAAAAATAATAATTGGACAACGCCTAATACCAAACAAAGCAAAATATATATAGTAAGCAAACTGAAACTGAAACCGTATATATTCTGGCTCTGGCTCTGCGGATTAGGTAGTAGGTACGCCGTACACAGACTTAACTCGCGCACCTCTTTCAATCTTTTTCCCTTCTACCCCCAGATCCCGTATCTCTCCATATTTATTGCTCTCTCTATGCCAAGCACATTCTTCTCTCTTTTAAATCTCTCCGTTATCGTTAACCTAATCATCGTAGTCTCTTACCATGATTAACTCTTGCTTATCCTTAATTATCCCCATCCAACATATTTTTTTAACTGTTTCCTACGTTTTATTTTGTAAGATCTTATAAAATATCAACAATATACAATAACCTATAACTTCTCTTCAAAAGCATTCAAATGCAATAGAAACTATAAAATAGGGTAATTGACAACTACTTTGAATTGATATTATAAACGAAAAAAGTATTATAAATTTAATGTTGTGAGATAGGCTGTCTTTTTACCTCTTACTCACAACTTAACCGTCCTTATTTTTTGTATCATACATCTTTTTCAAAATAATCTTAATCTAAAAGGTCTTGATAGAGACAAATATAAGCATATTTCGCACAATGTGCTCATAAAATGATAAAATTAGGGTTTGCTTGATCAAACATTTATGAATGATTATCTATCATTTAACATTCTATTAGGTACATCAAACAGTTTTTCATGAAAATTAATAAAGTGAAGACATTTAAGTGATTCAACTAATAATGCAGAATTTAGGGGAGGTTCTCAAAAAACTTTTTTAAGATATATGAATGCATAAAAAATAATAAAAATAGTATGTGTGAAAGAAAAGAAAAGACAACGCAAGTTGAGGATTTCAGTTTCTAAACCGCCCATAATGCCGTTTGCTCGCTTTCCTGCCTGCCTTGTGTTTGAATTTTGATGGTCTAATTTGGAAGGAAAATAAATAAACAAACATAGAAAATAAAATAAAATAAAATAATCGAGAGGGTGGGAGGTAGGAAGGTCACATGAAGGTGCAAGTCCGTACAAGAGGGGGAAGGGAGCCTATTAAATATTAATATAATAAAAGAGACCGTTTGGGGAGTTGTGCAGTGGGTGACCGGCAGCTGTAAGTGGTGGGCGTTGCTTTTTGACAGCCTGGATGCTCAGTCTTGATTCGCCCTTATTTCCGGCGAGTATCAGCTTGTCCTTTTCTTCCACGTCAGCCAGCTTTATCTTTGTTTGCTAAGTAAATGTGTATTTTAACCTAAGTGAGGATTAATAATTTAATAATAAAATTAAAATTGGTGGAGGAAGAAATTGGTATCCAGGTTGTCCTAAAAGTCGTGGCCCAAGAGAATGCAAGTTGCAACTCAACGTCCAACTAAAACTAATTTTGCTGCTCATGTCCAACCGCACCACCAAATACCAGTAGCACGTACAATTAAAGCTAATTTTGATGCTAAGCTTCCCCCCCCCCCCCCCCTATTCGAGAATTCCTCGAGTTGGTCAAACTTTCCTCCTGTCTCAGTGTTATCAACCTCGTGCAAGGTTTTATGATTTATCTCTAGTCTCAATACTTATGCTGAATTCCGAACGCCGTTTAAGAGCAGTTGATGGAATGAATTGCCCTCCAGATTTTTCTCTCTTTTTTGGTAAACACCCGTTTTGTTTTTGTTAATCTTCTTTCATTTTTTGAAAAAAAAATTGAAGGCAGGGCCCCTTTTTTTTGGATAAACGAGAATGGGTAAAAAGTTGAAGTGGGTTGAGATTGATTGAGGTGGATTGAAGTTGATTGAAGTTGGTATATTTTTTTTTGTGGTGGGTTAAAGTAGGTTAAAATAATGAGAATGTGTGATAATTTATTAAGCTACTGTAATTTTTAGTGTATTTTTTTTGCTGAGTGATAATCTCACAATTTTGTAACTATTTTTTTAAAAATTGAAGGTCTGTACAAGTTGCAAATAATTTCACAATTTTGTAACTATTTTTCTGAAAATTGAAGGTCTGTACAAGTTGTCAATTATTTTTAACGATTTAGATTACAAATTATTAAATTTATGAAGAGGTGGGTTGAAATTGATTGAAGTGGGTTAAGGTAGATTGAAGTAGGTTGAGGTTGATATTTTTTTCAGGTGGATTGAAGTTGGTTGAAGTGAGTTCAAGCAGGTTGAAGTGAGTTGAGGTTGGTAAATCTAAAATGACATACGAAAAGAACAAGGCTGAAGTATTAGATCATACTAGAAGAAGCAAGAATGATTGTTTTCGTCCATCCTAAACATAAATTTCAATTATTAATCTCGAGAATGATGAAAGCTAATAATATTATATATGTTATAGAATACTGAAATTTAAAACATAAATTTTTTGATAAGACCATCTCACATAAGGATTATTGTGAGACATACTTCTTTAAAAATAACTTCTTTTGAAACTTTGTAATCACTAATAATATATTTTGCAGTGACTTTTGAATTTAGAGATGCCCAATAGTTTATTTAGATGCGACTGTTATAGTCACCCCACCCCAATTAATCATTAATAGTCCCTATAAAAATATTTATCTCATAATATAACTTAGGTAATACGGTCCCATACAAAATTCACTAAACTTAAAATATTACACAATCTTCTTTTTGAAATTAACAGTTTAGTCTCCTATACTTTATAAAATCGAGGATTAGAACCTTAAAAATGGTGACCAACTATTTGATCTCATTTTCATTTTCTTACACCATCACAGAATATATATTACTTCATCCAATACTAACCCAAAACCTTTTTATTCTCCTTTTCAGGAATAAGAGATACTAAACCAAACTGAGTAGTTACTTCATAACAATTACTATTGAAGAGACAAACGCCCCCACATTTGGACAAACGGAAATGGAGAAGTAAACTCGTTTTACACATTAAAATCCATCATAAGATTAAATGGGCAGTTAAACAGAATTACTCAGCGCCCTCAATTTCAACGTGTTGAGTATAAAGTTTAAAGATGGGCTCTTTTGAATCTGTTAGGTTTGGGTTGGGAGGAATAAAAGATGAGTGAGACATCGTTTTCCTTTCAAAAATGGTGATGATTACTACTACGACGCCTGAGGTCCAGCAAAATTTAAACTCTTCAATTAGTATGGACGCTCCTGAAAATTCCAAAGCAGCTCTTAAAAGTTACGTGGCGTCTAGGAACAATTATGAGCCCAGTGAAGTGGTTTATGTTTTGCCTCCTTTCGTTATAAATCTTTATTTTTCTTTATGATTTATTTTCTTTAAAAAAAAAGAGAGAAAGTGTGGGTGTTATGCAAATCAGTGCAAAATGACGTGACGCGTGTCTTAATTTACAGCTGTATCCCAAACTCTATGTGTCTCCGTCCAGTCCCCACCCCCTAACCAACCAACGGCTTACTTGCATCAAGCGGTGCCCCCCCTCTCCCTCTCTCCTATGCTCATTTCTCCCATAATATAACCCTTCTCTGTTCAATATTCAATTCAATAATCAATATTCATTTCTCCCCCCCCCCCCAAACCCTTTCAGTTATCAGTATAAATCAGCTCTCCTCCCCCACTCTCCTTTCTCTGTCTTCTCTTCTGTACATATATATACAACAACACTCAAAACCCTTCTTCCCCCCTTTCAAAACAAAGTTAAGTTCTTCTATCTATCAATCTCCCAAAAAACACCAAACTGAAAGGATAAGCATAGATTATCAGATGAATAGCAATAGCAACAATAGTGGTTGTAGTAGCAATCTTACCTCCGTGAATAGGAAAGAAGTGGATCGGATAAAAGGCCCATGGAGCCCCGAAGAAGATGAGGCCTTGACCCGCTTGGTTCAGAAACACGGCCCCAGGAACTGGTCCTTGATCAGCAAGTCTATCCCGGGTCGGTCTGGCAAGTCGTGCCGGCTCCGGTGGTGCAACCAGCTGTCCCCTCAGGTGGAGCACCGCGCCTTCACCCCCGAGGAGGACGAGACCATCATCCGGGCCCACGCCCGGTTCGGGAACAAGTGGGCCACCATTGCTCGACTCCTCAATGGTCGTACCGACAACGCCATCAAGAACCACTGGAACTCCACGCTCAAGAGGAAGTGCTCCGCCATGCTTACGGAGACTCACTCCGGCGAGCCGTTGCCGGAGTTTGATCTTCCGCCGTTGAAGCGCGCCATGAGCGACGGCGCCGATGTCATTCTTAAGAATGTCTCGGGTTTGAGCTTGAACCCGGGGAGTCCGTCTGGATCTGACGCTAGTGAGACCAGTACGCATGTTTACCGGCCGATTCCTAGATCTGGACCGGTCATCATGGAGACGGCAACGTCTTCTCCGGCACCGGTAATGGTGGCTCCGGCGACCGATCTTTGCTTGTCTCTTCCAGGATCGGACTCCTCCGACGTATCGGTGTCGAATTCGAATTCGAATCAGAATCCGCCGGCGGATCCGGAACCGATGACCGCCGCTACTCCGATCCAGCTCCTCCCGATGTCGATGGCCGTGAGTCCACCGATGCCTGTACCTCCGCCGGCCTACGCGCCGTTCGGCGCGGAGTTCCTGGCGGTGATGCAGGATATGGTGAGGAAGGAGGTGAGGAGTTACATGGCGGGATTAGAGCAGAGCGGCGGCGGCAATATCTACAATCAGAGCAGCGGATTTTGTTCGCAGGCGGCGGATGGAGTGATGAGGGCGGCGATGAAGCGGATTGGAATCGGCAAGATCGAGTAGTAGGTCAAATTTTCGCATCAATCAATCGATCAATCGATGAAATCAAAATCGAGTCGGAAGATCTTGGAGAGCTGAAAATCAAAGCTTGCGATTTTCTCTCTCTTGGCTTGCCGTGTAGAGAACAAATAAGTACAGTTAAGTGTACAGAAGAAGGTTCTGGTAGATGGAGAGAGAGAGAGAGAGAGAGAGAGAGAGAGAACTGAAAATGGATGATCATCAGAAGATGTGACTTTGTGATGGTGGGAGGGATTGAAGGAAGAGAGCTTTAGGTCGTGGGAAGTAGAACAGTTACCAGAGTTCATCCCAAGAACAACGATCACCCAAAAAAAAAAAAAAAGACTTCAATTTCTTCGTTAATCTTTAGTTATTTTTAATCTTTAGGCGTTGCTGACTTTTAGCTTAGCAAAAATTAACTCAGTTCAAATGCGCAATCTACAACTTCATCCAAAATTCTCAGAAATCAAGTGGAAAAAAAAAATCTGTCTCAAGAATAATCCATAGGGCAGATGTTGTGTATGATCTTCGTTGTTATCCAAATCTGTTACGCTAGCTTCAAAAGTGGAATTTTCAAAAGTTGTTCCAAAGTATGCATGAATCATATTGATATTTTAAACCAAGGCTAGGTGGGTGGAATGTGTCAGATTTTTTAAAGGGAAAACAAGCTTAATATGACAAAAACTTCTGACCTAACTGGAATGTAGATTCGATCCTCAAGTACTTGTGTATTAATTACCATTCGGAATAATGTATAATTGATGTATAAGCTGGATTATGTCATTTTTAAATGAGGAAATTCTGTAGTAAAATAGGGTTTAGGTCAGACAATACAGTTGGAAATTTTTTTTTTTTTTATAAAAAGGCACAGAAGGGTTCAAAGAAGTAGGAAGGAACACTTTTGTGTGGGCAATAGAAAGGAAACAGGATGAAGAAGAAACATAGATGCATAGCATATCCAAAGTGCGTGACAGTAGTAGAGACATGTGATAGGGACGTAGCAATTAAACTTTGAACAAATTGGAAAAAAACAGGAGAAGAAAAGGAGAAAGAGCCTCGGCCTCACTCTCTCTCAGAGGACAAAATAGATGGCGTTGAAACAACAGTTCTCGGGATTGTAATCTTCCTTTGGATGGTGAACCCTCATCCGGACAAACGACTTGTCATGAGGTTGTTCCAATGTCCGAATACCCCTACTCTCCCGTTGTGTACTCATGCCACCTCTTTTCAGATTTCAAAAAAAAAAGAAGAATTCTTTAACAAGGGAGGGTGCGTCTTATTTATGCTTTTCTTCAAGAAGAGTTGGGGTAAGATGGTAGAGATACATTAGGTTTAAAAAGGTTATTAAGATGGAAATATTTTCCTTAGATGCGTTTATTATCAGATAGAGTAAGATTTCTAAGAAGATCGAAAGAATCAAAAACAGTTCAAAGAAATTAGGAAGGAAGCTCTAGAGCTGTTGGAGAAGAGGTCCTATAACTAAGGATCTGTTCTTTTTGTATGTAAATTTGAATGGATAAAAGGATGAAGTGGGTTGAAATAAGTAGAATTTTTTTTTGTAATTTAAATTGGGTTGAAGTTAGTATTTTGAAATTGACTCACGAAACGAACAGACCCTAAAATGCCTATTTATGTAAGCAAATCTAGGAGGATATTTAAAGATGCGTTCTTTTTTACTTTAAGTTTATAACCAATTGCTTGTAAATGTTTTTTTATGTGTGCATTTTTTTTTGGGTAGCTGTTCATAACTCTTTACAACTAATTATGCAGAGACAAGACCGATTTCTTTCCGTCCAAAACCAAAAAAAAACAAAACTTTTTACAACTTATGGCTCCATCTTAGAGACATCTAGGATACAAATTGCCTCACCCATTTGAGACGAATTCAGGCGATTTAAAGGTTTTTAAAGGTATTAATGCATTGTATCTGCTATTATGCAGATACATGAATGCATACATCACCCTAAATATCCGATAAGTTAGGAGTCTTGTCAGAATTTACTGTCCATTATTCCTACAAATATCTCAATGCTTTCTCCTAGATATCTATCTCACTACACCCCACCAAAGGATTAAGTGGCTGTTGACGGTAGTGCGAACACCGTAGTTCAAATAAAGGACCAAGATGCATTGCGTTTAATTAATAAATGAATGTCTTCCTCATTATATGTCAGTCCATCTCGTATACAACTGAAGCCTCTAACTTACCTCATAGACCCAAGTGATGTAACCTCTACTGCTGAAGTATAGCGGCTCAAACATGTAAACACCTGCCTTATATAATAGTAATAATACCCTCGTCTATACATTATTAGGCATTGTACATTTCCTAATGATTGTATATGATCACAATTGAAAGATTCATAGGCGTGGGCCGCGTGGTCCTGCTGGATTTAATTGAAGGGAGCCGCCTACGGCAAGTAAGGAAACGGTCGTGTAATTCGTGTAGATGAGTTATGGTTTGCAGTTGCTGTCATCACAAGCTCTTATCGTGCCAGCTATAGTGGGTATTATGAAGGTCCCCCATTTCATGCAATGCAAATTTCTCCTCCCCCCCCCCCCAAAAAAAATAAAAATAAAAATCCAGTGTCTGTTTCTGATGGAGGATTTTTCCTCAAAGTCGGAAGAGAGAGGGAGGGAGGGAGATGGCATTGAATGCACAACCAACTGACAGCCATTAGAGTCTGCAATGCACAAACTAACTTAAAAATCCTCTCTGGTGTTAATGTAAAAGATGAAGAATAGGTCAGCATACGAATGATAGTCTGGAATGCACAAGGCTCACGCCCTACTGATGTTAACCCTTCAACTACCAACAAAAAACAATGATAGTTACGAATCCCTGGAATAACAATCTACCCGCCCCCCCCCCCCCCCTCAAAACAAAAAAAGAAAGAATGCAGCGGAAATCCCCTGCTCGCGATCAGAGTTTCTCTAGGCTAAACAAAGCATCCAAATCCTCCCACAGGTCCACTTTCAACACATCCAATTGCTTAGTATAGATAACCCCTAGCATAGCACTCAGTCTAATCTTTCGGTAAGGTACAAATGGAAGAGACAGAATTAGCCCACCCCTAGCTTCTAAAAGCAAACGGGGACAGGGAAGAGAGAGAGTCAAATATAACGACAAAAGACAGCTAATTCTAGATTATAATTTCATGTAAAAGTACAATGATTATGTACAAATTAATACGTTTTCATCCAAAAAAAAAAAATGCAGCTTGGGCATGGCAAAAAGCAAAGGAAGCACCTCATTGCAGTTGCACAGTTTGGGTGGTGCCTGAGCTGGGGATTTGCCTCCATATTTGCATAAGCAGAGATTTGTACTTCTCAAGAACTTGATGGAAATCGTTCTTCCAGGACCATGAAGGATCATTTAATGTGCGTATTGAGTTGAGGCAAACTAGAAGGGTGCCCCCCTCATGTAGCAGAACCTGCGTACAGTTTAACATGATTGATGAAACTACAGCCAATGAATCACAAAACAGGAGGCGCTCAACAAGAAGATAACAAATAATGCGGTCTCTTACTGTTAGCCATAGTGGCAGGAATCCCAATACAGACGGTAATGAGGCCAAAATTATGGAACATAGCGCAAGCGCAACATTTTGCTTGACCTACAAGAACAAGGCACAAATGAAGCTAATATGATGGATGAAGAATTGAAGAGGTTAAGAATGCAGAAGCAATGATGCACATACCAGTGAAGTGGTTTGATGAGCTTTAGCTATGCAAAACGGGACTCCTGATATGTTGTCTTGCAGCAGAAGCACATCTGCAACAGCTACAGCAGTGGCACTAGCACGTTGAGCAAGTACGATACTCACAGCAGCAGCTGCCAGTGCTGGGGCATCATTAATACCATCTCCGACCATTACAAGACCTTCGCCTGAATTTGAGAACAAATACTCATTCAAAATCAATATGAGTTGAGTTCGGTCAAGAAGGGCAGAAAAATGACAATTCACAACAAGCACTTAGAGTTGTGAGGGCAGCAGTTCTGTTGCAAAAAGAGAAGGATAAAGCATTCCAACTATCATCGTTAAGGAACAAAGCTAAAAAAACACAAGTTCATAGTCTAAAGGAGCAAAGCAAATTTTCATCCAGTCTTGCAGGCCCAAGGTATGCCAAGTGAAGCCACTCGAAGGTTGCCTGAAGAGATGTCATATTCACACACATTTTATAAAGGAGATCTATATTCTTATTTCTCCCTCATGCTCTCATCTGGGGTCATGATGAAGGAGACCATTGTTTGAGAAAGCTGATATAGCCAAATATCGGAATTGGAGAGGGCAAAATTCTTATTACCTTCAAATTTCCAACAAAATTGCAATCATCAAAAACAGTTCCTAGCCAATTTTCTAACCAGTAGCTCTTCATTACGTGATGAAAAAGTGACGTGCATGGTCATATTAAAAATATGAATTCATGGATAGTTGCAGTTGCAGGTTGGGACATGCACCGGCATGAGTTTACCACAGCAGAGATTATCAGAGTTGGAGCTCAGTGCATCAAAGTTCTAAAAAAATAGGGAAGAAGGAAGAAGGTGCTAGAGTTGTCTGCGACCAGCACTATCCATCCGGATATTGCCCTGAGGGGTAAAATAGATTTGAATGTGAGTCAAGGTGTGATTATAAGATCCAAGGCGAGACCATTCATTTTCAGGTATTGAACTACTATGACAATATATCACACCAGGCCACCAGGGTGACATCTAAAGGCAGCGGAACACTGCTAAACTACAAGTGCAAGCCTTTCATAGGCATTGATGCCACAGTATTGTCGACAACTATAGACACCCTTTATATGAACAATTTTTCTGGTGACGTGTCCAATTTCAAGATAGCCGGAACAGTATCAGTAGATATTTCAATTTGCATTATGGTTAACTAAACTATCTTCTGTTTCTTTGGCCATGAAGTAGCATGAATTTAATGCGTTTCAAATCCAAGGTAAGGATGTCTCCACCACCAAACCTCGGCCCCCCCTCAAAAAAGGAAAAAGCCAAAAAAGAACAACAGACACCCTGCCCTAAGGCAGGACTCCAGAATATCAGTTTTGGGCTAGATCTAGTTGGATTCCATTTTGAGCAAACTTGTGCGCCTTGACAAAAAACAAGGGAAGATCTTAGGCTAGCCTTACCTGTCTCTCTTGATATGCGCACCACATGATTGAGCTTGTCCTCAGGCTTAAGGCCAGAATGCACTTCACTGACACCCACTGCATTTGCAATTTTTCGTGCACTTGACTCATGATCACCGGTTAACATCATCACCTTAAACTTCCATTGATCCCGCAAGCATGCAATGACATCAGAAACTCCAGGTCGCAGATCATCTTCAAAATGAAATAATGTCACCTAGATGGAGTTCAAGCTAGTGTCATGGACCATTATAGAACAAGAAATCTATGAAATCTAAATACCTTGTACTCTATTTTCCTCGGACCTAATTCATGTCTAACCCTTCAATGCTGACCCATCTTTATTTGCTATTAAATCTGGAAAGTAAGTCATTCATGAGACATGAAATTTGAACTTCTAAGCAGACGAAGTAATCCTACCCTTTACATTTGCATGAAAGCAGCATACGTATTTCCGTACACATACAACGAAAGAAAGCAAGGGAAGAGCAAGAGTTCTTTAAAATAATAATAATAATAATAATAATAATAATAATAATAATAATAATAA